>CM054057.1:570061168-570575847 GCA_028641055.1 Alopecurus myosuroides
CCTGGATTGATGGATGCAACGCTAGATATCATAGAAAGTGTTGCGTGTTGGTCCACGTGTCCGAAAGGTGGCGGAAATGGCTAAGAATAGTACATGCTGGTCTAGAACCCTGGAGGTGATGGATGCAACGCTAGATGGGCATAGAAACTGTTGCATGTGGGTCCACGTGACCGAAAGTGGTACATGCGTGTACGCAATCCTGAAGGTGATGAATGTAGATCTATATGGGCATAACAACTATTGCATGTGGGTCCACAAACCTGTAGGCG
This sequence comes from Alopecurus myosuroides, assembly GCA_028641055.1. Lineage (NCBI taxonomy): Eukaryota > Viridiplantae > Streptophyta > Magnoliopsida > Poales > Poaceae > Alopecurus > Alopecurus myosuroides. The sequence goes on from CM054057.1 coordinate 570,061,438, forward strand.
ATGGATGCAATGCTATAAGGGCGTGGCAACTGTTGCATGTGGGTCCACGTGACCGAACTGTAGTGGCGGCAGACCTAGATTGGTAAGAGTTCTACCACCACCACCTTTCGGGCACGTGGACCACTTGCAGCAGTCGCTATGTTCCATGCGGTCCACAACCCTGGAGGCGATGGATTCAAATCTATATGAGCATAGCAACTGTTACATATGGCCCACGTGGGCCATAGCAATTGTTACATGTGGGTCCACGTGTTTAAGAGGTATCGGTGGCAGTCCTAGATAGCTAAGAGCGGTACATGACGGTCCACAACCCTGAAGGTGATATTATTCACACATGCAATGATAGACCAATAGCAAATGTAATTAAATTATTTTAACAAGATGCAACGTAAACATGGACTGCAACCGAAAAATTAAGACACAATAAGCATGACTATATATACATGATATGTAACATGTAGGAAACTTATATAGCAAAGAATAACATGAAATTATAAGTTACATCGTTGCGTGTGGTCCACGTGTGCCATAGGTGGTACGGGGCATACCCTACCACCTTCCACTCGCAGTGGACCCGCATGCAACAAAGCAACGCTACCAGGGACCCCATTTAGACTCTTTGTGCATGCATGTGGGTCCAGCTGCGTCGCTCCTATCCGTTTTGCTACGCATCTGCCATCCGCCGGTGACACGCATGGATCGACGTGAACCGCTCCTAGCTAGCGAGGTCCACTCATCCGTAGCCATCGTGCATGTCGAACTCACCCAGCTGGCTAAGTGTATGCGGGTCCACGTGCCCGAGCGTGGTCGGCGGGGACCTACGGTTGGATAAGACTGGTACTGTGGGTCCACGGCCATGACGGTGGTAGACGAGAAGCTAGTTCGCCATGACGCCCGCTTTCATTTGGGTCCAGGTGCCACAAAGGCGACGGACGCAGAACTATGTGGTCGGTACATCGTTGCGTGTGGGTCCACATGTGCCATAGATGGTACGGGGCATACCCTACCACCTTCCACTCGCCGTGGACCCGCATGCAACAAAGCAACGCTACCAGTGCACCCCATTTATACTCTTTGTGCATGCATGTGGGTCCAGCTGCGTCGCTCCTAACCGTTTTGCTACGCATCTGCCCTCCGCCGGTGACACGCATGGATCGACGTGAACCGCTCCTAGCTAGCGAGAGGTCCATTCATCCGTAGCCATCGTGCATGTCGAACTCACCCATCTGGCTAAGTGTATGCGGGTCCACGTGCCCGAGCGTGGTTGACGGAGACCTACGGTTGGATAAGACTGGTACATGTGGGTCCACGGCCATGACGGTGGTAGACGAGAAGCTAGTTCCGCCATGACGCCCGTTTTCATTTGGGTCCAGGTGCCACAAAGGCGACGGACGCAGGCTAAGAGTGGTACATGTGGGTCCACAACCCTGAAGGGGATGGATGCAAAGCTAGATGGGCATATAAACTGTTGCATGTGGGTCCACATGCTCGAAAGGTGGCAGACCTAGAAGGCTTAGAGTGGTACATGTGGATCCACAACCCTGAATGTAGTTGATGCAAAGCTAGATGGTCATATCAACTGTTGCATGTGGGTCCACGTGTCGAACGGCGGTGGTGGCAGACCTAGATGGCTTAGAGTCGTACATGCGGGGTCCACAACCCTAAAGGTGACGAATGTAAAGATAGCTTTGCATAGCGATTGTTGCATTTGGGTCCACGCGCCCGAAAGGTGGTGGTGGCGGACCAAGATGGCTAAGAGTGGTACATGCAGGTCCACAACCCTGGATGTGATGGATGCAACGCTAGATTATCATAGAAAGTGTTGCGTGTTGGTCCACGTGTCCGAAAGGTGGCGGAAGATGGCTAAGAATAGTACTGCTGGTTTAGAACCCTGGAGGGTGATGATGCAACGCTAGATGGCATAGAAACTGTTGCATGTGGGTCCACGTGACCGAAAGTGGTACATGCGTGTACGCAATCCTGAAGGTGATGAATGTAGATCTATATGGGCATAACAACTATTGCATGTGGGTCCACAAACCTGTAGGCGATGGATGCAATGCTATAAGGGCGTGGGCAAACTGTTGCATGTGGGGTCCACGTGACCGAACTGTAGTGGCGGCAGACCTAGATTGGTAAGAGTTCTACCACACCACCTTTCGGGCACGTGGACCACTTGCAGCAGTCGCTATGTTCATGCGGGTCCACAACCCTGGAGGCGATGGATTCAAAGCTATATGAGCATAGCAACTGTTACATATGGCCCACGTGGGCCATAGCAATTGTTACATGTGGGTCCACGTGTTTAAGAGGTATCTGTGGCAGTCCTAGATAGCTAAGAGCGGTACATGACGGTCCACAACACTGAAGGTGATTAATTCACAACATGCAATGATAGACCAATAGCAAATGTAATTAAATTATTTTAACAAGATGCAACGTAAACAATGGACATGCAACCCGAAAAATTAAGACACAAAGCATGACTATATATACATGATATGTAACATGTAGGAAACTTATATAGCAAAGAATAACATGAAAGTATAAGTTACATCGTTGCGTGTGGGTCCACGTGTGCCATAGGTGGTACGGGGCATACCCTACCACCTTCCACTCGCAGTGGACCCGCATGCAACAAAGCAACGCTACCAGGGCACCCCATTTAGACTCTTTGTGCATGCATGTGGGTCCAGCTGCGTCGCTCCTATCCGTTTTGCTACGCATCTGCCATCCGCCGGTGACACGCATGGATCGACGTGAACCGCTCCTAGCTAGCGAGGTCCACTCATCCGTAGCCATCGTGCATGTCGAACTCACCCAGCTGGCTAAGTGTATGCGGGTCCACGTGCCCGAGCGTGGTCGGCGGGGACCTACGGTTGGATAAGACTGGTACATGTGGGTCCACGGCCATGATGGTGGTAGACGAGAAGCTAGTTCCGCCATGACGCCCGCTTTCATTTGGGTCCAGGTGCCACAAAGGCGACGGACGCAGAACTATGTGGTCGGTACATCGTTGCGTGTGGGTCCACATGTGCCATAGGTGGTACGGGGCATACCCTACACCTTCCACTCGCCGTGGACCCGCATTGCAACAAAGCAACGCTACCAGTGCACCCCATTTATACTCTTTGTGCATGCATGTGGGTCCAGCTGCGTCGCTCCTAACCGTTTTGCTACGCATCTGCCCTCCGCCGGTGACACGCATGGATCGACGTGAACCGCTCCTAGCTAGCGAGAGGTCCATTCATCCGTAGCCATCGTGCATGTCGAACTCACCCATCTGGCTAAGTGTATGCGGGTCCACGTGCCCGAGCGTGGTCGACGGAGACCTACGGTTGGATAAGACTGGTACATGTGGGTCACGGCCATGACGGTGGTAGACGAGAAGCTAGTTCCGCCATGACGCCCGTTTTCATTTGGGTCCAGGTGCCACAAAGGCGACGGACGCAGGCTAAGAGTGGTACATGTGGGTCCACAACCCTGAAGGGGATGGATGCAAAGCTAGATGGGCATATAAACTGTTGCATGTGGGTCCACATGCTCGAAAGGTGGCAGACCTAGAAGGCTTAGAGTGGTACATGTGGATCCACAACCCTGAATGTAGTTGATGCAAAGCTAGATGGTCATATCAACTGTTGCATGTGGGTCCACGTGTCCGAACGGCGGTGGTGGCAGACCTAGATGGCTTAGAGTCGTACATGCGGGGTCCACAACCCTAAAGGTGACGAATGTAAAGATAGCTTTGCATAGCGATTGTTGCATTTGGGTCCACGCGCCCGAAAGGTGGTGGTGGCGGACCAAGATGGCTAAGAGTGGTACATGCAGGTCCACACCCTGGATGTGATGGATGCAACGCTAGATTATCTAGAAAGTGTTGCGTGTTGGTCCACGTGTCGGAAAGGTGGCGGAAGATGGCTAAGAATAGTACATGCTGGTCTAGAACCCTGGAGGTGATGGATGCAACGCTAGATGGGCATAGAAACTGTTGCATGTGGTCCACGTGACCGAAAGTGGTACATGCGTGTACGCAATCCTGAAGGTGATGAATGTAGATCTATATGGGCATAACAACTATTGCATGTGGGTCCACAAACCTGTAGGCGATGGATGCAATGCTATAAGGGCGTGGCAACTGTTCCATGTGGGTCACGTGACCGAACTGTAGTGGCGGCAGACCTAGATTGGTAAGAGTTCTACACCACCACCTTTCGGGCACGTGGACCACTTGCAGCAGTCGCTATGTTCATGCGGGTCCACAACCCTGGAGGCGATGGATTCAAAGCTATATGAGCATAGCAACTGTTACATATGGCCCACGTGGGCCTAGCAATTGTTACATGTGGGGTCCACGTGTTTAAGAGGTATCGGTGGCAGTCCTAGATAGCTAAGAGCGGTACATGACGGTCCACAACCCTGAAGGTGATTAATTCACAACATGCAATGATAGACCAATAGCAAATGTAATTAAATTATTTTAACAAGATGCAACGTAAACAATGGACATGCAACCCGAAAAATTAAGACACAATAAGCATGACTATATATACATGATATGTAACATGTAGGAAACTTATATAGCAAAGAATAACATGAAATTATAAGTTACATCGTTGCGTGTGGGTCCACGTGTGCCATAGGTGGTACGGGGCATACCCTACCACCTTCCACTCGCAGTGGACCCGCATGCAACAAAGCAACGCTACCAGGGCACCCCATTTAGACTCTTTGTGCATGCATGTGGGTCCAGCTGCGTCGCTCCTATCCGTTTTGCTACGCATCTGCCATCCGCCGGTGACACGCATGGATCGACGTGAACCGCTCCTAGCTAGCGAGGTCCACTCATCCGTAGCCATCGTGCATGTCGAACTCACCCAGCTGGCTAAGTGTATGCGGGTCCACGTGCCCGAGCGTGGTCGGCGGGGACCTACGGTTGGATAAGACCGATACATGTGGGTCCACGGTCATGACGGTGGTAGACGAGAAGCTAGGTCCGGCATTACGCCCGTTTTTCATTTGGGTCCAGGTGCCACAAAGGCGACGGACGCAGAACTATGTGGTCGGTACATCGTTGCATGTGGGTCCACATGTGTCGTAGGTGGTACGGGGTAGACCCTACCACCTTCCACTCGCCGTGGACCCGCATGCAACAAAGCAACGCTACCAGGGCACCCCATTTATACTCTTTGTGCATGCATGTGGGTCCAGCTGCGTCGCTCCTAACCGTTTTGCTACGCATCTGCCCTCCGCCGGTGACACGCATGGATCGACGTGAACCGCTCCTAGCTAGCGAGAGGTCCATTCATCCGTAGCCATCGTGCATGTCGAACTCACCCATCTGGCTAAGTGTATGCGGCTCCACGTGCCCGAGCGTGGTCGACGGAGACCTACGGTTGGATAAGACTGGTACATGTGGGTCCACGGCCATGACGGTGGTAGACGAGAAGCTAGTTCCGCCATGACGCCCGTTTTCATTTGGGTCCAGGTGCCACAAAGGCGACGGACGCAGGACTAAGAGTGGTACATGTGGGTCCACAACCCTGAAGGGATGGATGCAAAGCTAGATGGGCATATAAACTGTTGCATGTGGGTCCACATGCTCGAAAGGTGGCAGACCTAGAAGGCTTAGAGTGGTACATGTGGATCCACAACCCTGAATGTAGTTGATGCAAAGCTAGATGGTCATATCAACTGTTGCATGTGGGTCCACGTGTCCGAACGGCGGTGGTGGCAGACCTAGATGGCTTAGAGTCGTACATGCGGGGTCCACAACCCTAAAGGTGACGAATGTAAAGATAGCTTTGCATAGCGATTGTTGCATTTGGGTCCACGCGCCCGAAAGGTGGTGGTGGCGGACCAAGATGGCTAAGAGTGGTACATGCAGGTCCACAACCCTGGATGTGATGGATGCAACGCTAGATTATCATAGAAAGTGTTGCGTGTTGGTCCACGTGTCGGAAAGGTGGCGGAAGATGGCTAAGAATAGTACATGCTGGTCTAGAACCCTGGAGGTGATGGATGCAACGCTAGATGGGCATAGAAACTGTTGCATGTGGGTCCACGTGACCGAAAGTGGTACATGCGTGTACGCAATCCTGAAGGTGATGAATGTAGATCTATATGGGCATAACAACTATTGCATGTGGGTCCACAAACCTGTAGGCGATGGATGCAATGCTATAAGGGCGTGGCAACTGTTGCATGTGGGTCCACGTGACCGAACTGTAGTGGCGGCAGACCTAGATTGGTAAGAGTTCTACCACCACCACCTTTCGGGCACGTGGACCACTTGCAGCAGTCGCTATGTTCATGCGGGTCCACAACCCTGGAGGCGATGGATTCAAAGCTATATGAGCATAGCAACTGTTACATATGGCCCACGTGGGCCATAGCAATTGTTACATGTGGGTCCACGTGTTTAAGAGGTATCGGTGGCAGTCCTAGATAGCTAAGAGCGGTACATGACGGTCCACAACCCTGAAGGTGATTAATTCACAACATGCAATGATAGACCAATAGCAAATGTAATTAAATTATTTTAACAAGATGCAACGTAAACAACGGACATGCAACCCGAAAAATTAAGACACAATAAGCATGACTATATATACATGATATGTAACATGTAGGAAACTTATATAGCAAAGAATAACATGAAATTATAAGTTACATCGTTGCGTGTGGGTCCACGTGTGCCATAGGTGGTACGGGGCATACCCTACCACCTTCCACTCGCTGTGGACCCGCATGAAACAAAGCAACGCTACCAGGGCACCCCATTTATACTCTTTGTGCATGTGGGTCCAGCTGCGTCGCTCCTAACCGTTTTGCTACGCATCTGCCCTCCGCCGGTGACACGCATGGATCGACGTGAACCGCTCCTAGCTAGCGAGGTTCACTCATCCGTAGCCATCGTGCATGTCGAACTCACCCAGCTGGCTAAGTGTATGCGGGTCCACGTGCCCGAGCGTGGTCGGCGGAGACCTACGGTTGGATAAGACTGGTACATGTGGGTCCACGGCCATGATGGAGGTAGACGAGAACATACCACCACTGCCATCCACCTAGCTGCACTCGGATTCGCTCCATTGCGCGCTTACAAAACCCCCGATCCACACTATACCACGGTTACCAAATCCCACCCCCCCACTCGCCCACGGCACAGAATCGCTGCCCCCGCTGCCGCGCCCACGTAATATTCGTCGCGCCGAAAAACCGTGTAACGCGCTTACCAAATTGTGTAACGCGCGCGCGCTCTGTCCTGGTACGAATTTTTTTTGGTTAATTGGTTATCATCAGGGGCGGATCCAAGATTTAAACATAGGGGGGGCGAAGAAGACATTGACCAACATGGAAATATGTATATGTCTTATAAGTATACCATGGACATCAAATTCTAACATCATATGTTTTGGAGTTGAATAGAAAACTACATTTATGCTAGTTTGAATTGTATCTTTGCTCTCTGAGTTACAAATCCCAATTGACTTTTTGTAAAGAGGAATAAAGGCCAGCAGTATGCACGATTTGCCGAATGTGATTACTCTAGCCAAGGAAATTGTTTGACCTAGCTAAACTGGAACCGACAACACTGTTTGACCTAGCCGAATGTGTACAAATTAAAATAGGGCGTGTTGCCGCTAAAAAAAACTGGTACGCTACTGTAACCCAATGACATGTGGGCCCAGGGGCCACCATTCAGTGGCAGCAACTGCATTGTAGTAACTGCAGAGGATCTGAACCCCACTTACATGCTGGCTCCACCGTGCCTGGGTCCACCTGTCATTGGGTCATATTGGAGCCGAGCGTGTGCTCGTAGTCGTGCACCGAAGGGGCGCGCTGCCACAACAAAATCTGAACGGGGTGGACGGCTGGTATCCTTAAATTAAGCGTTAATAGCCATCGTCTCCTCCGCCTCCTCGTATTTCCAACCAACCGCTCCACTCCCGGCCCGGCGATTCTCTCCCACCTTCCCTCACCCACGCGGTCCACTCCGGCGACATGAATCCCGACGGCGCAGGTGGACGCAGCGGTGATGAGCACGGCGAGGACCCGACCGCGCGGAGGGCGGTCATGGAGGCGCTGCAGGAGACGCCGCAGATCTCCACCAGCGCACCGGCGGTGGCTGCATGCGGCGGTGCTGGAGAGGCGGGCGGTTCTTCGTCGACCCGCAAGCGTCCAGTCGACATGGATAATATTGTCGACATCGGCTACGACCCCGAGGACACCGATTCGGAGATAGAGGTAAAAACCCCGAAACTAGATGTGTTTTTTAGTACACAGTTCATGTCATGAGCAACGGGTTCTCCTTTTTCTCATCGTTGCATACGTAATATCACTTACAAGACTGCACATCTGAAATAGCATTCACTATGTCTTTATCCTTTCTCTGTAAGGTTTTTTTTTTTGAATATAAAGAAGGTAGAGGCGGCCTATACCTTATTGTTACAAATGTGACTGGGGATTTACAAGGCACCGATCTAAGTAGACTAGACGGTTCAGCGCGCTTCGCTGCGCCGGGGACATGTGGGGTTGAGAAAAAGGCTGGTTGGCGTGGTGTTATTTTGCTAAGGCAGAGTGTTCGTTCGGTTTGTACTACATCATTTTGGAGCTAATAAACCTCACCAAATTTCCTTATAACAAAATATTGGTTGTCTTCTTTAGACTCTAATTTCTTCGATTACAGAGCATACCGACTCCTGTTATTTGTAAAACGAAATATAAGGCTGGCCAAAGATCCTACATGGCACTTTACTTTCTACACCGTAAATTTTAGAGGATCAGCATATGCATCCTTCATTCATAAGCATATGATACCATGCTGTGAAATTTTATCCCAGAAAAACAAGGTTGCAAGCTTCATCGGGACCACTAGATCATCTTTTTGTTTCTTCTGGTCTTCCATGATGCTGGTTGTGCCTTCTCTAGTTAAATTCTTCTAGTCCTGTATAATCTCATAATCACATACGGTAATTAATGTAGCCTTTGGAACATTGGAAGACATGATGTATATACAGTGTTTGTTTCTCACCAACTGCATGTCTTCTGTGTATATGGTCACACCAATTTTCATAGGACAAATCTATTTATAGTGATTACATAGACATATCGTGCATCCCTTCCGAATAAACAGCGAGGCCTAGCTTTGCAATTATATCACGTGACATCATTTTATGGGATAATGTAGAACCTATAGATTGAATTGAAACACATAGTGATTAGCTTGCTTCAGAAAATACCAGTGGCAAAAGATGTCCCTACCGAACAACTAATAAAAAAACATTGAGGCATAAATCATGGAAAATCAATATTGTGAAAGGATATAACATAACCAAACGTCCATTATTCATATATATTCTTCTCTATTATCACGTGAAAGGCAAGCGGTGGAACAAAAGAACGTGTTTGGAGCCACCAGTATGTTCTCATGTAGCGTTAATCAACCGTAATCCCATGGTGAATATTTGGTACTCATCTCCGCGTTCCCAGTTTCCAATATATGACTCTGCTTTTTTGTGTATTTTGCATCTAGGAAATTTCAATTTTTTAGTCATGTTTATATGGTTGAAATATGAATATGGATATGAAAAAAGTAGGAAGAATAGAATCAAACATATAAATCATAGTAAAAACAGATGCATCAAATGTTATTCCTAAAAGTCTGGATCTATTTTTATGAAAATCATTTGTAAGGTTTGGAATAATAAAAAAAAAACCTTTTTTGTATTCCATCTATATCGAGCCTAGGCCTTAATTTTCGCTATCATACCCGGCTGTCCATAATGTAGGCATTGTGCCTCTGCTAAGATGTTTACAATGGAGCATGTTGTTTTCAAAATTATGTAGCGGATCAGCATCATGATAACACAGAGGTACATATCAAAATAAGGAGAAACTAACATGTTATCCATTTATCATATTCCGTATCCATGTATTCTAACAGATATGTACTGAGCTAAATGATTGCGCTATTATAGGATAACTTGCTGAAAATAAAATTTATCAGCTATGTAAGTCATAGTAAGAAGATGCAATAAAATTAGCTTGTTGCATTTTTACCATTCCCTGTGATCAATGAATGATTTAATTCAAGTTCATTGAAAATTGTAGCGAGTAGTGACACACTAGATTCTCCTTTTTTTTTTGTAAAAAATCATATTTGACCTATTAAGCCATGTGAAGCTCTTGTCACTAACCACATTGGTCTTTGACAAGCAGACACATTAGATGACCATTAATGTGAGACATATGGTTTGGCAAACTATTTTTTATGCTATCATATACCAATAGCGAAGTTTACTTTATTAATGTATCCATTGATGATAAAGCGTTAGTTTACTGATGCCTGGGAGTAACATATACAGTAACTATGCAGAAGCTTGCCTTGTCAGTAACATCCCTAAGTTGATTGCATTTCTGTTCTGTAAAACCACACATGAATATACCACACTCATGTCAGTACACAGTTTTATGTGCCTAGATCAGCCTTGTCCATGTTTCCTAAGCTCTGTGGTGCTAATTTCTGGTTGATAAGTCCAGTACTTGGCTCCCTGGGCCATTCATGTCTTTTTTGGCTCAATTCACGCTCGATTTTATTTGTGAAACGATATTTACGGCTACTGATTATTGCAATGACCACGCATCACTATTTAGTTTACTGGTACTGTTTGTTTCTTAATCAAATACTTGTCCATTGTGTTCCTTGTTCCCTGCTAAATAATTTAAATATGTAATGTAAGAATCCGTACCAAACTATGCAAGCAGTAGCAAGCTAGCCAGGGCCTGAAGCTAGCAGTATTGCATTGCAAAAAATTCAGAAACTTGTCATAGATCTTACGGGTCAGTTACAGGAATTCTATTAAACTGAATGTCAACCGAGTAGTACTAATAATCCAGCAGAGTGGTATTTCTTCAATCTTCATGATCCTGGGAGGCTGGGAGAGATAAGTATGATATGGATACTTCCAGAGTTCGGACAGGATAGAGGTGACAGAGAAAAAAGCAGCCCTAAGCACAAAATAAGCCAGCCTTTATGCGCATTGGCGATGCCAACAATCATGCATACACTGAGCCTAGTTTAGTTGCAGAAAAATCAATAACTAAAAGAAAGTAGATCCTCGCCATGTCTTAAGTACCTTCCAGCAAAAGAACAATTAGGCATAGACCCGATCCAAGAAGATCTCTTGATACAATTCCTGAATCCAAGATTCCACGATCAAGAGCCTAGTTTTTGTATGCTAAATTGTTTTACTAGCTTCTATTTCCTTGTTTCTTTTTCCTTGCACTGCCCTTTCTATTTCCTTGTCACTAATGAATTTCTCTTTTTCTTTGATGCAGTATGAACCTGGTGAACTTGTGGACAGAAATAACAAGGAATCATACATGCGGTACATGCTCCAGAAGCTCCAAAATGGAGAGCTCACCATCTTCACCCCGAGAGCTTTCAAGTGCCCCTTCGATGACAAGCCGGATGATGGGCTAAGGGCTGCACTCCTCACCCATGCTAGGAGCTTAACCAGGGTGGGGAAGACTGAACAGATTCAGGCAAGCCATAAGGCTCTACTGCTGTACATGGCTGGCGATGCCGACCCAGATCTTCCAGGGATAAACTCGGCAAGGCATCAACGCCGTAAGATGGCGAGGAAGGTGAAGAAGGACAGGAAGTTGGACCTGGAGTATGGTGGCAAGCAGCAGTAATTCATGTTGCTGTTAATGTCGACTAAGCAATGAACTATTTTAAACCTATCTTATGTTATGTAAGACTGCTCTTATGCAGTGGTGAACTAATTAAGTGTGAGAAGACTACTTGTGTATTAAGTTATTTGTGCTGGACTAAGTGTAAGACATATTAATCTAGTTGTGCTTGTCTAGTTGTGTTTGCTTTCATGTTTAGTTTCATTTTCTGTCCTCTAGTTTATTTCAGTATCATTTTTAGCCTCACTTGTAGCCTACTGCTGCTCATTTTCCTTTAGTAGAACCTTTGTTTTTTCTGTATAAATAAATCCAACAATTCTAGATGTCTTTTCATCAAAAAGAAAAGCTGCAGGTTTATGTGAAAACCAAACAAGCACTGTCGATATTTCTCTTTTTTTTTAAAATAGGAAACATGAAAAAAAAAATCAGTAGTTGCCATATTTTTCTTTTTTTGCGCGCTGTAGGCACCAGCTGCTCTAGGTCCAGGCCCAGGCCCATTTTGCGCAACTGTGCATCCCAACGCCATCAGCCCACTGCCCACGACTCCACGAGACGGTTCCTTACTAGTGGCCGTTCGGGTAAAGGGTTTCCTAACCCTACCTCTTGTTCCCCAACCACCGCACCTCCATTGCCGCCGCCACCACCTCGTCAAAACTTTGGGAGGGATTTCGCGTCTCGTCAAGGCTCTTCACCGAGGGATTTCGTCTCTAGTCAAGACTTTGGGAGGGATTTGGACGTCTACCCGCCGAATCCCCTCCGTACAAGTGTTCCTCCTCCAAGTTAGGCCAAGAACATGACCTCCTCGGGTAATTTCTCCGGTTCCCTCTCTGTACCCTAAAAATCCTCCACCTTTGCTAGTCGTGCTCCTCTGCCCTCCGCCGTTCCCCCTTTAGCTGCAATTGCTGTTCGATCTAGGTTAGTATTGGTACTAGGTGGACCTAGCGCGCTTTGCCGCGCCGTTAATTGTTGTTGTTGTTTAAATTGTCCATGTGATCTGTACCACTATAGCTTCATGTGGGATTTTCATCTATAAGGTCTTTAAAATGAATAAGGTCCAAATTAAATAAGGTCTTTAAAATGATGTCGGTTTACATCTATGCTGAAATTATGATGCAATTATATTATGTGTTGATTAATTGTCCAAGCTTGATGGTTTGTTTGAGAAATAAATTTTATTGAAGCTTTTCCATGTATATTGATCCAATAAAACATTTCAGCATTTGAAGTTATCTTGGTGTTAGTTTTAACCAAACAGACAGAAGGAATTGTTTTTCTCTAATGAAGAAAGCTGCATTAATCCTACAAACGGACCCAACCATTTATCAAACAAAAACAAAACCTCTCTCTTAGACCATCAAATCACTCTTCTCTCCCCAGCGCCTCCCCTCTAGAAGCTACCCTAAAAATCTCAATAGAATTTCCGCATCCGCCCTAAAAATCTCAATGTAGAAATCCCCAAATTCACAACCGACCTCTAAATCAGATTCCTAAACCAAAATAAATCGTATTGCTGATGTGGTGTGATCACTTATAATAACTCACCAACGTGGTCACTGAGAAGGCTGAGGTTGTTGATGATGCCTGTAAGACGTATAGAAAAATCCTCAATGGAATCGCCGGAGTGGAAGCGGATGTCCTCGAACCAGTTGACTTTAGTTTCTAACCAGTTGAAGGATTAATACTTCATGTCATTACTATTAGTGAGAGGCCCACATGTAGTTACCTTGTTATCATTAATTTGGTTTGTTAGGCACATATGTATGCGTGTTATCTCACTTTTCTAACAACAATACTCCTTGGCTCTTCGTCCTAATGTCATGTGTACTTATCATTTGTTACATTACTCTTTTTCACAGGTGAAGACTCCGGATCCGTCCGCTTCAAGCGTGCCCGGACAGATGATCCCAAGCGGAGTTTTATAGACAAGACCGGGAAAATACACTATGAGCAGGAGAGTGAGCAGTGGTGTCTATAAGAAGGAAGCAGCTGGTCGTGGCAAGCCACCTGCACATGACAAGAAATCTCCATCTGGCTCTCGCCGCCGCTCTAAACCTCGAACCGACTATTCTGAAGAGGATGATGAGCTTTCTGAAAAGGATGAGGTAGCTTCTTCATACTCACCATCTGACGATGAAGATGATGACTTCGAGTTGGAGAAGCTCCCTGATGATGATCTGCTCACGGTAGAGATTAGCAAGTACCGTGCTATTCGAGAGCTCTCGCCGTATCGGTTTGCTGAGAGAACCAACACTGAGAACCCCCAGTTCTGGACCGTCACTCAGGAGAAGATTTGGAATGATGTTTACTGTCAGCTACAAGAGCCATTTGTCAAGACTCAGTACATCAACATGGACTGGTTCAATCAGCACCTTTTGACAGATTTCTCTCATGTGGAAGCAGCTCTGAAGAAGATGAATCTATATGATATCGTGCGTCTTCGTGAGAATTATATTCCAGAAATGATTCGTCAGTTTTTTTGCACTATTCATTTCCATGACGACACTCAGCGTTCCATTACTTGGATGTCGGAGAAGAGAAGTTTGAATCAAACTATGGTACATTCTGTGAACACTTGGGGTATGTAGGGGAGAAAGCTGGAGGTTTTCGTATTCACTCTGAAAAACCAATGAATGTGAAGGACATCAGCTTCACTCTGTACCCTGATGCCGAGATCAAGCTACCTTCGAGCACGCATATGTATCATTTCTATCACACTCTTGCCAGGATCTATCGTGAGAACATCTACAGCAAGTCAGGGGATCAAGTGAGTGTTCGGCGTTATCTTATCAATCTTCTTTACTACTCTCAGCCTAGTGAACAGACCAAGATCGATGTGTGTGACTTCATTTTCCAAGAGATGAAAAGGAATATTATGTCTCGCATGACTCCGAGTTACTCAGCTATTGTGCAGACATTCCTCGATAAGGTTCTACCTTCTCATCTTCTACAAGGGAAAAGGGTGAAACAGCAAGGACTTAGTCTGCCTCTTCGCTATGAACGTCCTGATCTTCCTGAGATGATGCCTTCCGAAACTCGGGTCAAGTCTGGTCAGGATAGGCGTGTTACATCTCGTGCTGGGTCATCTGGTTGTACCCATGGGCCAGTTCCCAAGAGGACATCTGGAGCTGCCAAGTTCTTCTCTGAATTGTTTGGTGTTTGCAAGAAGAATTATGTCATTAGTCACAACAACTATGAGCTGTCCAAGGATACTCGTCGTCGGCTGAACAAGGATCTTCGTGACCGTGGCATAGATGCTTCTGATGGACCTGAACTTGCTCCCACTCCATTTGTTGATTTTGAGATGCCTGCTATTCGTGACTCCGACTTTGTTGGGTTCTTCGATGGTGGTTCCACAAGCTATGAGGGAACGGACAGGCCAGCAGCTAGAGATGGTGAAGAAGCTCATGATGGTGAAGATGGAGGCAGGGTTTAAACTGGGCTTCCGTTAGCAAAACTTGACCTTTCGCTCTTTTTGGCGTTTCGATACCAAAGGGGGAGAAAGTGTTGAGCTTTCTATTTAGGTTGTGCGGGTTCCTAGGGTTTTCTCGCGCTCGCAAGCCATCTTGAACTTATATTTGTATTTATGTGCTTGCATGTATCGGTTTATGTTGTGCTACCTGGTATATTCGGATTTCATCTTTTAAGTTGTGTGTTGGACAAGCTATGTTTATCTCGGATGTGAAATTATCTAGCTTACATCCTTATGTTAATCCATATTGTTACTTGCATATTTTCATATCTTGTCCTGTATCCTAAAGATATAGCTGGAGCTGTTATCCCTCGGAAACACATCCTAAGAAACATTTAGTAGACTAACCAGTTAGCATACTCTGAGACCGGATTTGCCCGGTTGAGTTCCGGTACTACCGAGGGGGTTTCCGGCCTAGGTTCTGGTTTCCATCTAGTTAGCCGATTGAGCAGCCGGTCTAGAAACCGACAGAACCTGGTCGTGTTCCGGTACTACCGAGGGGGTTTCCGGCCTAGGTGCTGGTTTCCGCCCGGTTAGCCCATTGAGCAGCCGGTCTAGGAACCGACAGAACCTGGTCGTGTTCCGGTACTACCGAGGCGGTTTCCGGCCTAGGTTCTGGATTCCATCCCGGTTAGCCGTTTGAGCAGCCGGTCTAGGAACCGACAGAACCTGGCCGTGTTCCGGTACTACCGAGGGGGTTTCCGGCCTAGGTTCCGGTTTCCAGCCGGTTAGCATTGTATCCAGCCTCGCGGACCGAAAAGGGCTAGGTCGGGCCGGCCCAACTAGCGGACCGAAAAAATAAAGGAGGCAATTTCGGCCGTATCTGCTCACGGTTACCCAGATCGCGACTGACAGCCGATCTAAACAGCCGTAATTTCAGCATCCTTCACCAGCCGATCTAAACGCCGCCAATATCCGGCCACCGCCACTGCCGTGCCATTGACGTCGACCTTGGCGCACGCGCACGTCTGGATGCGGTTCACGTTGGTCGTTGCACAGACGCGCGATCGCGACTGACAGCCGCGCACAACGACGTCGACCCCCAAGCCGGACCTACATCATGTTTAGGTACACCATTTTCCCTCTTATGCACGTCCAAGTTGGTATCTTCGTCTATGATGAAGGTGAACGCCTCAGGGTTTAGGCTAGGTTAATTACGATTGTAGGCACATGAGTGTTTTCATTCATTAATTTTTTTTTCGGCAAAAGTACTACTGGAGAGATCAGTTGCAATGTTGAAAAGTGGTGTGATTATGTTGACACTTTAACATCCCAACAGAAGTCCGTGTTTTTCTTTTACGAAGCTACATAGCATGCTCGATATTCCTCGTATCGGCATGAGGCAGGGTTTATTGCATTTTATGATGGATAGCTATCATGTTGAAAGTGGAAAGTTTGTCTTGCCGGATACTTTTGATGAATTGACAGCAGGTACCGAAGAAATCGATGCTATACTTGGGCTAGTTGACTTCGGAGATGATATATTCAGTTTCATAAACAAGAACGGCTTAGAAGCACAGACACGCATACCACCTCACTTCCTGAATGTGAGGTACGGGGAAATAGAGATCGATGATTTGATTGCAAGTAACAATGCGAAACATAAGCCCGATGACAATGAATTTATCCAGAAGTCTGTCTTAATCCTTCTTGGTACCCTGCTTGCTCCACATTCAAGAAAGTATGTCCCAAAGTCTTTTTATTGTTTAGTGGAAAATGTTGATCGGATACCCACATTCAACTGGAATGCTTTCGTACTGGGTGTCTTAATGAAAAGCATTATAAAGTTGAAAAAGGAAAAGAAAATTCATTCGAAGTGGCCAAAAGGAAACTTGGTTTTTATACAGGTACTTCGCAATTATATTTCAATTTAATTTGTCGTTGCTCCAAATTCTGTAATAACTTTGTTTTTGTCATTTATGCAGTACTTGTACTGGTTGAAGGTGCTTCCATTGGATGGTCCATCTCATATGTTGGATAATATGCCGCTTATGAAAATTGGACCGAGGCAGCGGCCTTGGAAAGAGATTTGCATGACAATTCAAAGGGTCGTGGCAAGGGAAAGGTAACTTTTTGACGATACTTTCTTTTACCAAAAATATTAACTTGTTTACAACATTAAAATTTAATCTTATTTATGTTTCAGGTTATAGACCGTATTCCCGGTGCAGCAAGAATGAGGGAGACGAAATCATCTCCAGAAAAAACGAAAAGCATGGAATCTAGCGTTGGCGATGCGAAAAAGGCTGAGGCTAAATCTACGCCAAGGTCAAATGCTTCCCCGAGCAATGAGGTAACATTGGAACTTATTATGGCGACACTTAATAACTTGAGAGCCGAGGTCCGCCGCATTCCGGACATGTGTGCACAGGTGGGTGACGCGGAAGTCAATATTATATTAGTCACACTCTTTTATGCACATGACATGATTCCACTATATTTACCTTGCAGAAAGTTATCGAAACGCTGAATAAAGAAGGTCTCATTTACAAGACCAAAAATGAAAAGATTTCTGAAATGAATCAGGAAGATGTATTTTCCGAGCCTGCTAGGAAGCATCCTCTCAAGTATGCTTGGGACATAAGCATTAGTGACGACAAAATCGATCGACGTAATAATTGTTCGGAAGGGAGTTACAGCGATAACATCGCAGTCAGTAACACACCTTCCCGCAATGATCAATGTCTCCCACCTGAAAAAAAAGATGCAGCCAGGTAGTACCCCAATACACACCATCTTAATTAACGATGATGGTCCATTAAGATCAAAATCTCCATCTATAGATATGGTTGATCTACCAGTTGTGACCCCAGTAAAGAATGCTGGAAGTGGAGATGAGAGTTCAGATGATAGTTTTGATAGCTTGCGTACTATTTGCCGCAAAGCTATTGAGAAAGAAAAAGAAAAGCCGGAGGAAAAAGGAAGAGGGAAGCGGAAGCGACGGATGCCGGCTAGATACAGATCCCCTTTGGTTGGCCCTAAGAGCAAGCTACGTCGAATGAACGACTCGAGTACAAGGAAGAGTGAGTTGGAAACATATTTTATTCAGGCATTAGATTGTTCCATCTATCACATTTAATTAATTGACTGCTACGAGCTTGATGTGTTCACTCTGCAGAACTCTTCGATGAAAAAGATGTGCTCAATGATATAGAAGCCATGGGGGAGTTACACGTAGATGCGGCAGTTGCTTTCATTAAAACACTATCAGATAAGCCCGAATATGTTAAAAACTATTTTCAAGAGTGTTGACAATGAGACGTTGCATGCGAAGGACATTAAACGTATCATTGACAAAGAATGGCTAAATACTCCCGTAAATCTACTAGTCCCTCTTTTTTGTTTGTAGTTGTAGTACATTAGAATACATGCATGCTGTTACTCACACATATATATTGATTACAGGTCATGAATGCTTACGTGGCTCATTTGCGTACCCGCATTGGTGATCATCGTGTTCTGGCTAGCGCTACCGGAACCCTTTACCTATGTCAGAGGCGAAACACGAGATTAAAGAAGTCTCCTCAAGCCGTGAAGAGAGTTGAGGAATATTTCAGAACTGATATGGTAATTACTGTTCTTATTCTAATGTTTCTTACATAAGTATTATATTATAACTTTTCAAAATTATTTGTCATTTAGATGCACTTCCCTCTCCATGTATGTGGCAATCACTGGATTACTGTCGTGATGCATATACCGAGCAAACAGTTTCAGGTTCTAGATTCTTTGTACGACCTATCGACGACAAGGACTTTCGTGAAAAAACTTGTATAGTCTTCTCTCACATTGGTTCTTCTCTGATAACTATGTGTGTGAAATATTTTTTATTTCCAAACTTGATACATAAATTGGTGCATTCCAGATATCGGAAATCGCAAGAGATATTACTTCGGTAAATTCCACAAACAATACAAACTATCCAGATGTTTCTAAATGGCCCATAAAAGAGTATAAAACGCCTAGACAAGGAGATGGGTAAGTATTCTTATTATTAATATGTTGCTTTATAATTATTACACTTTTTGTTGATAATTCGAATGTCGTTTCACTTGATCCTCTTGTACCAGTACGTCATGTGGATTATTCGTACTGAGGTGTATGGAGCGCTGGAATGGAGAACGTTTCACAGATGAAGTTTCTCAAGTTGAGCTAGTTTCTATATGTGTACTTTGCATTAATAAATGCCATGAAGATTTAAATAGTAATACCTTTATATTTGTTTGGCAGCAAGAAATTAACGATTCAAGAGGACATATGGTCTCAGAAACACTTCTTTCGGTTGCGAACACCTGCGAGAAGACGAAGAGATTTATCGTTGGGATGATTAAGAATACACCTTAGTTCATGCGTCATCGCAATTTTACCCTGTGAATGTATTTTGATGTGATTTAGTATATTTTGGATGCAAACACGTACTATTTAAATCAAAAGTCTGAAATTGATTATTCAGTACATGTGTGATGGGAGCATTATGTGGCATATGGGATCTTTGATGAAAACTGAAAGTTATTCAAGTTTTCCTACCACGCTTCTCCATCCCCGTCGCCGCCGCAGTCGCCTCTAGGGTTACGATCGCACGCCTCTTCCTTGGGTCCGGCTCATTTAAACGCAGACCGGGTTAGTTAATTAATATGTTTTTTTTGTATTTTTTCGGCCGGTCCATAATGCGCGGCCTTTATTATACCCTACACGTCCAGATGCAACGACGTGGCCGCAATCTTCGAAGGCAGTTGCCGCCGCCTTCGTCGACCAGGAGTTGCCTACCGCGTCAACCAGCCGCCGTCAACCAGCCGCCGTCAACCAGCCGCCGTCAACCATCCTCTGGGCTGCCTCCGTCAACCAGCCGCCGTCAACCATCGTATGTGCGGCCGTCAACCACCTCTGTGCGGCCGTCAACCAGCCGCCATCGTCAACCAGCCGATCTCATAAACATGGAAGGGCTTGATGGTGATCAGGTAAATTTTACCAGTGTCATATACTGTATTTGTATCACAACTATACATTCTCATCATTATTTGTAATATGTCATCTCAACAGAATGTTCCAACAATTGGAATGAGTTTTGAGACTGAAGATAAGGCATATGAGTTTTATAATTCATACGCTACGACCAACGGGTTCAGTATAAGGAAAATCCACAAGAAACATAGGTTGGATGGAACTTTATGTTCTAGGTACTTGGAGTGCAGTAATGATTGTTTGAAAAGGACTAAAAGAGTGAATTGCCCAGCTCGTGTGCAATTCACCATCAGTCGAGAAGGTATATGGACTATTCAGAAAGTCCGGCTTGATCATAATCATGTTCTTGTAACCACAAATAATGAGGTGAGCTCGTAAAAACTATATGTCGTTTATTTCTAAATTTTTTTTTTCCTAACCGGCTCGGCAACACCAGCAGTTGTCATTGACGATCGACGAAGAAGAAGGACCTATCGTTAAGGAGCCAGAACCAGAGCCAAAACCAGAGCCAGAGCCAAAACCAGAGCCAGAGCCAGAACCAGAGCCAGAGCCAGAACCAGAGCCAAAACCAGAACCAGAGCCAGAGACAGAGACAGTGTCCTTGATCATGAGGAGTTCCCCATATGTTGATCATAAGGTGAGCCTTTGTAAAAATAATTTCATGTAATCTGTAGATTAGGCCACCTATATTGTTACTGATTTTTTTCTTTCACAAATGTAGGACGAGTCTGACGAGATGGTGAACACCGTAAATCAGATTGATTTTGGCGAAAAGGTATTTAAGAATCTGCAGGAAAAAACCATCGATGTTCTGGGCTGTTGGACTTTCAGATGTCCGTTCCATGAAGACATTCAATACGGTACAGTTCAAAGCCTAGAAGATCATGCTAGAAACATGACGGAATATGGGAATACAGCTCAGATAAGGGCAAACCATAAGGCCTTGTTAAAGTACCTGAATAGTAATGATGCTGATGGCGATGCAAACGGCGTCACCGGCGCGGTCTTACAGAAGGAGGAAGAGGACCTTGCCAACAAGGTTGTAGAGGAGCTGGATAATGGAACCATCCTTTTGTTTGAACTTTGGACTATCAGATGTCCATTTGACGAAGAGCCGGAAGACGGGAGCTGGGAAAGCCTTATAGATCATGCTAGACAGGAGAAGAGACATGGGGCTACAGCTCGGATTAGGGCGAACCATAAGGCCTTGTTAAGGCACCTCATTAAGGAGGTCGACGATGATGATTTCTAATACTGTCTATATTGTCACTATTTTTTATATTTCAGAAGACGGAATATGTGCCGGACGTCGTATTAATATATGTGTTCAACTCTTATTATTGTATTCGATACATAATTTATAGATCACACAGAAGTAGCACGGCCGCAAAAATTCTTAGACTAAATTTACATTGTTTGGCTCTTTACACAAAAGTAGAACTTCGCTCTTTACATTCTCCATGGCGTTCACGGATGACAAAATAATTTCGGCAAGTATATGTTCCCTGGAACGGTTAATTTCTCCCTGCAATAAATAATAGAGCACATGAGAAACACCATTTTGTTTGAGCAAGCATAATACTGTCACATAGTAATGTAAAAAGCACCTGAGAGATTTCATGCGCCATTTGTTCTCCGTCCCAGTTTTCCATGACCCTCATAACAAATAGTCCGCAGGAGTTGCTGTTATTACAAAAGTTGTATGTTATAGAGCAAGTAATTGTGCACATATACCAAAGTGATTATGTACATAATATTCTCACTTATCGTTTTGCTTTGGCATGTGAATATAAGTTATGGGCCATCTGGACACATCCGGGTATTTAATAACTGCAGTTTTGTTGCCTTCATTGATATCTTTTGATAGCTCGGATCTCTGAAAAGGACAAACAGTTTCACTCAGTGCGTATAGTTAATAAGTATACAAAAATGATAGAGCAAAATATAACAAACAATGTTGTATGTTTTTTACCAGTGTTTCGACGATATTCTTTGAAGCGTTAGTAGGAATTAACGAATCTAGAACCTGGAACTCCTTCTTCAATGTGTAGTACCACGGTAATCCAGTGTTGTTGTTTATATTTATAGGAAAATATGCCTATGTAACCATTACAATGTTAGCAACTTATAAATCAAGTATTATTGTTCGTTGTAGCAATCGTGCTTACCTTAGGACGCTTAAAATATTCCATTGAAACTCTCTCAAAGGCTCCCAGTACCAATGTTTCGCAGTGGTTCGTTGCCATAGAAAGTATCATGGCTGTTTTCCATGCCTTAACGAGGTGCCGATCATTTCCGACTCGGGTTGACAAAACTGTCTCGTAGGCGTCGATGACCTATCGAAATAAAGTAGGTCCATAAAAGCAGTACAACATATCATTCTTAAGGTAGTACGTATTTAGGCTTACATGGCAAGTTAGACATTTATGGGCTAATATGCCGTTAAGATCTTCCACAGTCGCAAAATCTCCATCAGAATTTGTGAAAATTTTGAGCTTCTGAAATTCTTTTGATGTTGTCAATCGACGCACATACCGTACTGCCGCTTGTATGTGCTGTACTGGCAACGCATCCCCTTGCACATGACGTTTCTTCTCTTTACTCTCTTCAGCTGGATCGATTTCAGCACTCTGTTCTTTACAAGATTTATAGAGGACACCTTTCTTGCTTAGACTTTCCATAACTACCTGCAAATAAATATATGTTACTCGTGCCGAGTGAGAAATAATATTTAGATAAAGGTTAGGGTATTGTGCTTGTTACCTCAGCACATGTTTTTGAACACATCAATATCTCCTTTTGAATTTCTTTGATGCTAAACAACATATGATTCATAATTTGCTGTTTCACTTTATTGCTTTTTGTATCTTTGCGTTTCCTGGACTTTGGTTTTAACTTTGGGAGAGGTTTACCCATTCTGTGTATAAAATTATTTTTGCATACAAAGTTAGTTACACTACTATCGAAAAAAATACAGTACAAAGTGCATGACGGATTTTTCGATACATGCTGTGGATGTCGTGCATGGCGGATTTTTTGTTGCATGGTGTGCATGCCGTGCATGGCGGATTACCTCGCCTTTGTCGGTGTCGCGATTTTGCGGCAGTTGCCGGCAGCGGAGGAGGCTTTGTACGATGGAGGCGGCGAAGGTTGTGGACGATGGCCGCGGCAGAGGCTGCGGACGATGGCGGCGACGGCGCCCACGTGATTAGAGTAGACGTGACGAGAGTAGTCTGTCGGCCGAAAAATAAGAAAAGCAAAAAAAAAAACCCACCTTAAGTTGGGCTAGGGTTCCACTGTCCAAGCAAACAGAGCACACGGCCGTTCGGTCGAACCAGTACATCTAGATGGGCCGGCCCATACGCCTTCTCGCCAATCAGGTATCCGGTCTGGATCCGGTAAACCGGTTTGTTAGCCGAGACAGCAATAACATACCACTCTCAAGATGAATAGTAAAAAAAATGCAAAAAAGTTTGAAACCTTAAAATTTTATATGTGTTCATTCATGACATGATGCGTGCCAATTTTGAAATGATTTCGAGGAGATCGAAAAAACCACCTTATTACAAAAATCGGTTTAAGTGAGACCAGACGGCCTCTCCCTAAAATTTTGAGTTTTTTCGACCAACTCTAAATCACCCCAAATTTTAGTACAAGGTTTCTAACATGTAGAAAACATGAGTAGAAAAGAAAAAAAATGAAAAAAAGTTAAGTTCACACAAGCGGTTTCTGGTCTAAAGACCGGCCTGTTACCGGTCAACCGATACTCATGCCAGGACAGCAGCCGGATTCCCTGGATGTGTTCCGGCAGTACCGAAGGGGTTTCCGGTTATACTGCTGGCTACCAACCGATCCAGCGCAGAAAAGCCTGCAACATCCATATTTCTGATCTCACTTAACAGAAGTACATTATTACAGTCCCTAGGGCAGTATGTCACATGAAAGCAACTAAAATTTCGAAACTAAAACTCTGAAACATGAAAGCAACTAAAAAACCACTACCAACTTGTACTTCATGCTTGGTTCCTGCATTCAAGAGATATAAGCAATAAGAAAAGGTAATCAATCAGCCGTAATAATAACTCGAAAAAAATATTCTCTTACTTTGGATTAAGAGCGCATGTGGACATGTTATGTCCTGATAATCTGCAAAGTCCGCACAACCGTTTGGGAGGCGCCTCATCAAACCCCAACGGTCTTCCATTTTTCGTCGTCGGATGATCGCCATTCTCGTCACCTTGCATGCCCTTCTTACGCCCGCCCTTTGTGGAAACTTTTTGAGGATCACCAACCAGAACTGAACGTACTTCGAAAGTCTTTGAATTCTCTTTGCTAGCATTGCTGGTCCCATCCTCGTTAACCTTGGGTACATGCTGATATGATATTATATCCTCTAAAGCATCTCTCAACTTTTTCATCAGGAATGGGTTCTTGACAGCTACGGAGGCTGCTTCTGCCTGTAATTGGCTAATTTCACCATATGCTACGCGTTCCTCTACGCTTGCCCAACCCCAGCTGAACAGATCACTCACGCGCTTTGATGGCAAGCCACCTCTTGCTTCCTTTGATAACCGTTTAAGAACACAACAGCTAGGCATCTTACTTAATTTCAAGTGCTTCAATACACGCAGGATATGCCTACATGGGATCCCCTTCCGAAGCATTCTCCTGCAATTGCACTTTATAGATTCAACCAAATCAGCGGGGGTACTCCACAATAAATGTGCGGTGTAGGTTGCTGTTATCTTTCCATGACACCAGAAACTTTCTATATCTATTATTCCCCACTATTTCCTCACCAATTTCTAGGCTGCCGATCTTTTTCAGTTCTCCTTGCAAAATATAAAAATTCTCATGAGTGAATACATCTGCACATGCCTTCTCAACATCCTTTGAATCGGTAATTGGCACTGGTGTAGAATGTCTAGTAATAGAGTTGTCATGTGCCTCCGTTTCGCGGAGACGAATAGTACAGTTCTCAAAGTGCAAAACCAAATCGACCAGTGTCAGACCGAAGTTTAGGTGAGTATGAAGACATGAATTCAGACTTTCACTTCTCTGGTTGCTTTTCATGCCAAGGAAAAATCCATCCGAAAGATAAGAGGCGGCCCAATACCGCTTCATCTTATACATCCTTCGCAGCCACGACTTTGTTCGGGGTGTTTGCCATTTTCGAACATACGCTTTCCATCCCGTCTCCCATACTGCATGTGATGACGTGTTGTATATAAGTGACCTGAACTCTTTCAAAGAGTTATAATTCAAGTGTTTCTGCATATTCTTTTCAATGTGCCATGAACATAACCGGTGCCTCACGTCTGGCAAAACCTTCCGGATAGCCTTCATCATCGCAGCGTCTCCATCAGTGATTATCGACTTCGGTTTGTTCTGACACATTGCTCTCAAGAATGTCTCCAGCAGCCACTCAAATGTTTCTACTTTCTCATCTGATACAACGGCACACGCAAAAACCGTTGTCTTACGGTGATTATTTATTCCGACAAATGGAATGAATGGCATTGCATAGCGATTCATCTTGTACGTGCTGTCAAAAATCACTACATCACCAAAATCTTGGTAGTCTAGACGTGATTGGGAATCACACCAGAACATGCTCGTCAGACGTCCTTCTTTATCCGTCCTATACTCAAAGAAGAACTCGGGATCCCTCTCCTTTCTTCCTTCCATGATGCCAACGGCTGTGGCAGCATCTCCGTTCTGTAGGAGCTTCTTCTTCTCCATACAGCACATGTATATATATATCCCTCCTGGTAAATCCTACCATGTCATAACCTCCATATCTGCTGATAAAGTTTTGCATGATCATATGTTTTCTAATCCCAGCCGCTCCCAGTGCTATTATCTCTGCCTTCTGAAAATCTTTGATCTTTCTATGTGACCAGAGAAATGGGACTTCATCAAATCGAGCTAGGACATGGTTGTGATCGTCCATAAACTTTGCAACATACCAAACCTTACGGGAAATATGAAACTTCACCGTGAGCTCCGCCTTGCAGTTGCACCGACTCTCTGGTCTTAGCCTCCGTGTGCGACCTTCCATGGTCAACCTCTCTTTCTGGCGTTTCCCTTCCCTTGAGCACACAAACTTTCTCAACCGTATTTCTTTTGCGCCTTTTCTTCTCTTAAGCCCTCCTTTCTGATGCTGAAGCCACGCTGTTTCGCATAGTTGTTATAGAAATCGTACCACTCCCCGTCGGAGTTAAATGTCGTGGACATTATCTTCCAGTAGTTATCCAGTGATTTTTGCTGATCTTCAACAGTCTCTATGTCTACGACCAGTTCGTGATCGTGGTCATCATAACCAACCACCTACACAGACAATTATAACTTGAGTGTATAACTTTTTGTAGCACAATTGCGACAAAATTGAGCATCTTACAAAATTATCACCATACCTGACTCATGTTATCAGCGCACGATTCGTCCGTCTCTCCCTCTGAATCGGTGTACTCAATTTCATTTACATACAACACATTTACCTACATAATTTAAAAACAAAAGGACTGTAAGTTTCAATGTTGTCACTTGCAATAGAGAAAAATCGAAAAACACACGACTCACGTTATTATTATCAGCTTCATCACCGACAACATGGTCGTCCTCCGGTGGAAAAATTGAGTAGGAAGAATAAGGCACTTGCTCTTCTTCATTATCTTGGTTAGTACCAACTAGTTGGTTCTCCTTTGGAGGATCAGTTGCGTATGATGGCCAAGAATCGACCACGTCATCATTCCCATCCACACTTATATGGTCGTCCTCGTACGACCAAGATTCAGCGCTGCCATTAGAGACGTCGTTGGCATTCTCACTTATATCATCATTGCTATCACGTGCATTGCTATAAGAGCTGAATTCATCCATCCCTGCAATTTTATGTACACAATATTTTTTTTTACAAACTATTGAATTAGACATAATTAAACAACTGCAAGATTTTCTTGTTCGCAACTTCATCTAGAGAAATATGGCATTGGCTAAACTATGCTCACATACTAGTGCTCTGACATTACTCGTGACAACATAGTTCAGAAAAGCACTCACCGTGTGAAGCAATAGAACTTCGACCTAGATGTAGACTTCCTCCTCGTGTAGAGGTACAGACACAGCGGTTTGATGGTGAAGAGGTCGCCGATCAACCGGAGATCGAGGGGATGTCACGACGTCGCCCTCGTGAAGACGGCGATCGGATGAGAGGAAGTAGACGGCGCGGCCTACGAGGGGGCGGCGAGTTGCGGCGACACCACACTGCCGCCTAGATCGGCCGGCGGAATTGGCGCCTGGATCGCGCGGCGGCCTCTGGATGTCGATCGGCCGGCGGAATTGGCGCCTGGATCGCGCGGCGGCCTCTGGATGGAAGGCTACGTCGGGTCGATCGGCCGCTACGTCGATCGGCCGGTTCAAAAGAACGTGCGTGCTGCATGTCACAGAAACCGAGTTCAATTATGATTCTAATACAAAAGAAAAAAAACCTAGGTTGATTTCGATTGAAAGGTATAAATAAAAATCCCAATATGCCTACCAAAACAGATAAGTAGCTCTAGTCCAGTGGTTTGCTATGCGGGCGGCTAGCTGGAGACCCAGGTTCGAATCCTGGGTTTTGCTAATTTGTTTCCTTATTTTAGACTGGCTTGTATCCAAGCCAGCCGATCGGCTCGTTTTGACCGCGGCTCATTCAGCTGGGCTCGTTTAGCTACGGTTTGCCTCGGCTTGCCTCGTATTTGTACGTTTAGGAGAGGCCGGGGGGAGGACCGAAGCAAGCGTGTCTCTTATCATCTTTTCATAGAGCCAGACTACCTTTTTTAGTTAATGTTTTATATGTTGGTTTACTTATAGTTTTAAGTAAGATTAGTCAAGTTTTCAGGATAGTAAACATCTCTCGATACCTTTTTAATCCAATAAAGACTACCTATATACCTTAGTACCTCAGCATTACAAAGTTAAGTTATTGTGAATTAAGTATAGTGGTGTTGTAATGGTTACAGGCTAACGAAACAATGAAATAATGTTCTCACACTCTCGTGTCTATTTAGCAAACTAAATGGGAGGAAGTATTTTCTTCAAATTTGTAGCCAACAATTATCTGGAACAGTAGTAAAGAAATTACTTCAACATTTACGGTTGATGGTTATTTTTCCTATGTTGCTTCACAAGCACATTAGCAATGATTTCTTACAGACAATTATCTCAAATGGACACAGTGTACGATTCAAATAATAGTTAACAACATTATACATGATAACAATACAGATTAAGTTTCTCATACTTTTTAGAAAGCCTTACATAAGTCCCTGTCTACTCCATGTTATGATGAAATCAAATTTGAATGGTCTGAGGTCCTCGCTTCTATTAAGACACACATAAGCCGTTCAAACTGCTGGACTAGCAGATAAAATGGCATATGGTGTATCCATCGTCTATTTTGTGTGTAAATCCGTCTTTACATGATAGAGATTACTCAAAAGTCTCTATCAGAAAACTTTGTTCTAGAAGGGAAACTAATGAATCTTAAACATGCCAAAAGTGTATTCGACATTCACATTGTTGTGTTTACCTTTTGACTGTCACAGGGTCCTTTGATCCATACTTTGAGGTTGGGATATAGTGTTGTCAACATATTGAGCATATGTACCAAGGTTCTACGAGGGAAGTGTAAATTATAAGGCGAGTTACAAAATAGTAGCATCTATATAAAAGGTTGCATCTTCCGAATGTCACATCCTCTAATCTTGCTACCTGCGAATCATACTTTATGTGCACATACACTTTACTGAATATATGTAGGCAGCTTATGGTTGTTGCATACTCGTGGAAATGTTATTACAGTGAGATTGGTATTCATATTTTTTATCATGTATATCCGTTTTTTCATACTGTTTCTCTTTTTTCTATATGCATGTGTCTTAGCTTCCATGTAAGAAGTGAGTGCTTATGGTCTCTCTGCCAAAGTTTCTGGAAATGATCTGAGTAGTAGACATTTTGGCACTTGTGAGGTTCTTTACATTTCTTCTCTTTCCCTCTTCGGTTATTTATTCTCCTCCTTCTACTCTGATTATCTTTCATTGGTTGAAATTTGGTTTTGTGAAAAAAAAAAAATAGAGGCTATTTATTTACCTTCATTGAGTTTTGATTACTTCAAAAATTTGCGTGTTGATTTTCTTGCCGTGCAGACGAGAAGGCACTAATCAGCAAGTATGCAGAGTTGTGTGGTGATGAGAGAAGGTGAGGCGACACAGCTCGATGGTACAGGATAAGAAGGCAGCTATGAGCACCTATTAAGTACTCCGTGTGAAAGAAATGAATACCCAAGCATGACCAAGCTAGCACGACACATATGACAAGAAAATGTGCGGACTTACTGTTATTGTTGTTGTTCCCTCAGTTTTTATTCTTTTCACTAGGATTGAGTGATTATTTCCTTCAGTAATCTGAACCGAAAATAGATAGAAGAGCGAAAAAAGTGAAACGGAAAGCACATGCTAGATGGTAATAGACAGCAACACCATGCTTGCCACTCTGGGTTTGAACTCGTTATAGCCTCACTAAAAATTGATGCCCACAAGCTCCATAGATAGCCTTCAGGTTCAGGTAGCTGACGATTCTCGATTAGAGGCTTCTTGATATCTCCGAAAAGTTTAATCGAGATAGGAACTAGAGTGATTTGCTTTTTTTTACCATGATAGGAGTTAATGATCTCTTCACTAACATATGGCTTGGTTTGTCTCCTTAATCAGGTTCATATTATATTGTTCTCTATATGTTTTAGCTAGGGAAATCGGGTTAATTCGGTCTACTGTTTCTGAGTTGTAGTGTGCCTTGATGATTTTGTAGGACATCTGGCTTTGGCTCTTAGAACCCCCTCCGAAATAATTCCCGATGTGGAAAATTAAGGAGCTTGAGAGCATTGTGTTATTTAGGATTAGTTCAGAAATGTTCTTATTGTCTTTCTCGAGATTATTCAGTTTAAATAATGGGTGAGATGGTCCACTCGGGTCACTTGCAGGAAGGTACATTTGTGGTCTGTTTTTCCTGCATGATGAATATAGCATGTAGTACTTGCAAAGTATTTACAATGATTCGTAAACTATGATATACGAAAAAATTACTTGTGGTGGTATTTTTCAGCCCAACATACTCTCTGTAGCTTCGGTCATTTACAGTGACAACATATGTATATTTTGTTTAATTTTTTTACAGTCAAAACCAAGCTTCCTGCCTCAATAAAAAGTTCTCCGGCACAAATAATTCAGATCTGCTATGACGGGAACAGCAAAATGTACATTTCATTGATAAGTTCTACGGTTTGCAACTGAAAATATGCTTCATATGTTCAGTTTATACAAAATAGAACTATAATTTGTCGCCGGGCTCTTCTGTCAATAATTTCGAATTAGTCTCTAAATATAGATTGTAAAATATGTTCTAGACTTTGCTGAGATAGTTTGATGATTAGATGTACATTGAGACAATTGGGTGTGATCTTGTTTCTGTTTGCAAAATTTAGTGAACTTTAATCGTTTGTGTTTTATTTATTTATCAGGATATAAAGGAGAAGACGAGGATCAAGGAATTATATTTTGTAATAATCCGCTGGTCAAGGACTTTGACACCGGTGCGCGTGGTGTTTCATGTTTGTAATATTCAGTACTCCCTCCGATCCATATTAATAGGTGCTGAAGTGGATGTATTTAGACATGTTTTATTGCTAGATACATCCACTTCAGCACCTATTAATATGGATCGGAGGGAGTAGTATATCATAACAACATGCTGGCTTGTCTATTTTTCTGTACCCACGCTTGTGGTGTTTCATGTTTAGTCAATGCTTCCTAGCCTAGCATTAGTTAAATGGTACACTAATATTCTTAAACAGCGTGTTGTTTAAACTGCTGAGATTGTGAACTACAATTGTTATATCCTAAACTGTCGTTAGTTAAATGCCTTTGCTTTTGGTTTAAGGAACTTTTCAGGCCACCACTATTTTTTGAAGCCAGTTTCATAAATAGTGCCTCCAAAAATTCAAATCAAAGGGGGCAGTAATGAAGGTGCCTCTAGAAACTTTTGGAGGCAGTTTTGGAAGTGCCAACAAAAACTTTTAGAGGCATTCTTGAAAGTGCCAACAAAATTTTTTGGAGGCACTTTTGAAATTGCCAACACATGAATTTTGAGGAACTTTTAAAACTGCCAACATATGATTTTGGAGGCACTTTTCAATCTGTCAACACATAAATTTGCAGTCAATTTTGAAACTGCCAACACATGAATTTGGAGACACTTTTCAAACTGTCAACACATAAATTTGGAGTCAATTTTGAAACTGCCGACACATGAATTTGGAGGCACTTTTCAGACTGGCAACACATAAATTTGGAGTCAATTTTGAAACTGCCAACACATGAATTTGGAGGCATTTTTTTAAACTGCCACCAAAACTTTTTTGAGGCCCTTTTAAAACCTCCACGAAAAACTTTTAGAGAAAAGTGCCTCGAAACAGATTTGCCAACACGATTACCGGAGTCACTTTCTTTTTCCTGCCTACAAAAGTTTTTGCAGGCACTTTTGAGTGCCTTTTATCAAATGTTGTGACATAGTGCATGTAGGCTATATCATAAACTACATCCAGAATTATTTTTTAACTTTTTTGATACTTCTAAATATATTTTTGAATTTATAAGAAATGGAGGGAGCACCGGAGTTCGGGAGCAAAGATCAGTTTCCGGTTTTTGCCGTGCCTTCAGTAGTAAACAATAGCTTAAGCTGTCTTTCACAGGGGACACGCTCAACCAAAACTATCAATGAAGTGAGTGGCGGTAAACATTTTTTTTGTGTTATGTAAATCCTGAGTTTGGTGGTGCACCTGAGGCTTGAGCAGTAATCCTGAACTGTGTCTATTATTTGCTATTGCCATGCAGAAATTGCTACATAGGAGGGACAGAAAGAATGATCTAGGTAACCAAAGAGCTTAATTCTGGTATCCACGTCGTTAAGTGCACCAGGCCTGCAGGTCGTCCACATCAGTGAGGTGGTTGCGCTTCGATGTTCCCTGCCACGACTTCAGTGTCACGCTGTTCTTGAACATGTCCGTGCACGTCGCCAACTCGGACAGAAAGTCGCCTTCAGATGTAGAACAAGTATGCAACACGATTTGAAAACCCGATTTGGAACAAGTAGTTACCATTTGACAGAACGAAAACGTAGGGGTTTTTTTTTTATTATTTTTTTTGAAAAATGAGTCAGCCTGGGTTCCTCTCACTTTTATTTTCCTCTTCTGAGGTCCTGCTAAATTCAGAGACAGTGACGTTTAAGCTCCGTGCACAATATCTGTTTAGGTCGACTGAACAATGTGTTGGAACTTGGAACAGGACAAAAACCAAACTGCAGGATCATACAAACTCATTATAGCCAGCATGGCCAACGCCTCTATATTTAAGGTAAACAATTCACCAGATCTTTTTCTGAGCTACACAATCACTTTTTTTTTCTTCTTTGCAATGTGTTATCTGAAACAAATAATTACACAACATTTTTTACCATCCTGACGCCAAACTACCCCATTTTCAGACGACTCATATTTCTGAGCAGAATAGGGACCACATCTCAGCGAGGAAACATCAAATATGAGACGGCTTTTCCCTTGAATCAAAATGGTAACAATGGAGCTCATCGAGAAATGATAATGCCCAATGCTAATTATACTGCAAAGCACCAAATGTTCTGTGTAGCAACTGGCTCTTACAAGTTACAACATAGTTCAATCATTGAATCACAGACTTGGCGTAAACCAGACTTCTGTCGGATAGATTGTTCCGTAGTTACCACCACCTGATGGGAAAGCAGGCTCCAGTGTATGATTCTTCAAGTCATAGACCTTTACACCGTTCCATTGATTATAGCGGCGCCCGAAACTGCCGTCTTTCCTGAGACGTGGAGTTGTGAAGTATATGCAATTGGGTCTCAACTCTGGGAATTTATTTATGGGTACAAAAGCTGGGCTATTCTGTCCCAGGAACACTGCGAATCCCCGCAGAGCCTTCGAAGGGATCAGTGCAATCATCTTGCGATTCCTGAGATCACATCTGTCTATCTCGACCTTGACACAGTTTTCCTGGTTCCTGTTGAGCAAGACACGTACCTGCAGAAGATGTCCCCAAGGGGTTGAAACTAGGTACCTCGTGATAACACCACAGCACTCACCATCATCCTTGGCAATGATCGTTTTCTTTTTCGGCCCCTGAGGTCCACTGAGGTCCCAAGACTTCAATATCCCTTCCATTGTAACCACAAAGAACCTACCATGGTGGTAGACACAGTCGGCACAACTATCATTCATTCCCTTTATCACTGACAGATGCTGCCAAGAACTGTCCCCTACCCTCGCAAAACAGAGTCGCCTGCCATCTAAGTAGATGGCCAAAGCAATGGTGTCACCGGCAGACGGAGATCCGGATAGCACAACCTTGTCGTACAGCTGCATGCCTAAAGAATCCAGGTCATAAACACGGTCGCTGTACATGGTGTTACGGTCACTAAGATAACGGTAGCCCACCACATTCCCTTCGTCTACATAGACCCCCTCGATGCACAACGAGAAGCTGGTCATCGGTGGGAGTGGAACCAGCGCCACGGTAAAGGGATCATAGAGGACGAGGTCAGAGAGCTCATTAGCCACAACCAGCCAGCCATGGGAGGCGCCGCAGCAGGCCACAGCCTTGCCCCGGGGAAAACTGATCTTAAAAGTTTCCTCATCCACGAGGTTACGGAACTTGGAAAAAACGGTGGGTTCCGAAAGATTAGGGCTTGGTTCACCTCCAGGGAGAGGTTCAGCCGCCAAGGACACGAGCCACGGCGTGCGGCGAGGTGGGACACTGGTGGCGGCCTCCGTAGAAGCAGAGCGCCATGACGGGCAGACAGCTCGGAAGGCCAGAGCTTCGGGTAGCTCAAGGAGATTCAGGATGCGGATCAGGAGATCAGTGGGAAGGTCTGACCAGCCTGAGCTTGCATAAAGTCCTGCCATTGTGAAAAATTCACGTTAAGGTGTTCTTTATCTTTGAAGAGAAAAAATACGTGTACAGCAGATCTATATAGCCAGGCAAAAATACGTGTGTAAGCAGGTCTATATACTCGCGGACTAGTAAGTCCGCTTCCTTTTTCCATACAACTCCAACTGGGAAACCGATTTCGATTCCTATAAGCTCTTGGTGGTTTCCGAAGAAAAATATGAGCGCAAATTGATGCGTAACTGATCCTATGAGCAATGCAACAGCACCATAGAATCGCAATTCGATTCGCGCGACTTAACTGACGGCTGAGGCCTAGGCAAGTTCACAGGAAGACTGGTGTATAGGTGCCGTGAAAAAGATGAGCGTAGGCTTACCCATAGCGTCGACCTTCGAAAATTAATCACCGAGGAAGATAGCTGGAGTGGCCGTGGAAGCTCCTCCGATGGTCTTCTCCATATCAGAATTCAGACGTGCGGGGGAAGGGGAACGGAATCACGGGATGCGTGAAATCCGGTCCACGAAGAAGAGCGGGCGGGCGTGGCGGCGGAGGGTGCGCGTCGGCAGGAGTGGCATAGGGTTGAGGGGGGGTTGGCCTGCCGGCGGCGCAGGGCGGGGATAGAAGCGAGCTATAGTTTTCGTCGACTGGGTGGGGAATCGGTCGGGAAGAGGAGCCTACGCTTTTTGGGTCATTGCTCAAACCTTTGATCTGGAGGAAACATCCAGGTCCCAAAATACTACTGTTCACTACTCCCTCCGTTTTCAACAATAGATGACTTCCACTTATCTATCTATGGATGTATCTAGACATGTTTTAGTGTCTAGATGCATCCATATATAGACATATGTAAGTCATCTATTGTTGAACGGAGGGAGTACTTTGTTTCATAGGAATGATGCGAAGGGAAAATGGAAATTTTCTTTTGTATCTCACTTTCAAGGCAGAACGTTCCCATCCCGGTTCTAAAAAAAAAAGCAAATACTACTCCCTCCGATCCATAAAAAGTGTCGTTCATTTTTGTACTATAAGCTAGTATAAACTTTGTACTAAGTGAACGATACTTTTTATGGATCGGAGAAACTACATATCGTGGTCCGATAGGTAGAGAAACGTCGGACGAGCATCTGAACGTTCGTTCCTTCGTACTCACACATCCAACAATTCTTGCCTAGGTTATATAATGACCGCACCCATGATCGCTCGTTCCCAACGAGCCCTAACGTCGTCGCCGCCACTATCGTTGTTCCCGCCGTGTCTCGGCTCTCTTTTCTGCCATTCGGCCCTCCTCTGATGCCGCTCATGCTTCCGACTGAGCTCGTCGATGCAGAATGGTCTTTGGCCTAGACCTCTGAGAAAGGGCCCTCCAAACCGACGAGAGAAAGAAGCGGAGCATCGGCAGCGCAGCGGTGAAGCAGCCTGGCGCGTGTCTCAGATCACGTCGAGCGTGAGCGGGGCCGACGAGAGAAAGAAGCGGAGCATCTGCAGCGCGGCGGTGAAGCAGCCTGGCACGTGTCTCAGATCACGTCGAGCGTGAGCGGGGCGGCGAAGCAGCACCGCTCACACTCGGTATATTCATGGTTCTTGTTCGCAAGTTGGTGAAACCGGTGGGGCTGGAACTTGGCTGATGCGTCGAGCACATGGACGCCAAATTATCCGTCTAGACCGTGGCGTGGTGTGACGCCAACCGCCGCCGCTTGCACGGCCGACGGGCGCATGATGGTTCTCACATGACCAGTGCTTCAGTGTTTTATGTATAAAGTTTCCTAGTTCGAGTGTACTATTGTGTTCCTGGGTTGAGTACCACATATATGCTTCTGCAACATGTTTCCAACATATGTAGAAATTGTTCCCATGCATGTACCTTTTTATGGGATTCGTTCGCAATGCTTGATGCTTTGGTACTACTTTGTGTCTGTTTCAACAATTTTCAAACTGTGTTTTCGATGGCTTCATACCACAGCGGCAGCATTACATGTGACATGCTTTAGTCAAAACACAACATGTTTCAAGAACATACATGCATATGTTTCCTTCCTTACAATTGCCCTACGATAACAATGTTCGTAAACATTGTTCATGCTTCAACAATTATATTAGAACCGAATAATGCATTGCATTGAATTAAGAAGCATAGCGTGTAGCTTTGGAAGCATGTTTATTGTATGATGGAAACAAGTATGGAATAAGTATGGAATGTAAAGAAAGCATCATCAGTCGTAGATGGAATCATGCGTGATTACATGCATCTGGAGAAAATGTCGGGGGGCATATATGGAAGCAACGAGATTTGCTTTGAAAACCATCGATAGAATGGGGCATTGAAGCAATGTAATTAATAGAAAAATTATTTAGGGGAGTGATTAGCGGGCGCTAGTTAAGTGACCTCGGTCTGGTTATTCTCACGCTCGGGGTCTCTGGTAGTAATCGTACGCTAGAACGCTTCAATGGTATGGCCATAAATGGGTCTGATAGGAAGAAAATCCGGATGTCGATCCCTAGTGGTGCCCGAAAGTTTAGGCCTTTTGCATTACTAGTAGGCGTGTGAAAGGACACGGATGTCGCTTAGAGGGGGTGAATAGGCGTTTAAAAACAATTATGGTTAAGGCTTGATGAATGCGGAATAAAACTAGTGTTTAATTTATCAAGCCAAAACCTAAACAAACTAGGTTCACCTATGTCCACCAACAACTTATGCTAAACAATTCAAGCAACTATGTGATAGCAAGATATGTTAGTTTGTCGCACCCGGACTTCTAGAGGATACTCACCGTACGAACTGAACAGTATTTTGATTGGATTACGGGGCTTACCGGCACCCGCATCTCTTACGAGTAGGCCAACACTTATGTGTGACAACCAATCTTTACTATTCACCGTCGATGTAAACTATCCCGTAGAAATCAGGACACTACCATTGACGTACTTCATACCATACACACATGGTACGTCAA
Source organism: Alopecurus myosuroides (assembly GCA_028641055.1). Classification (NCBI taxonomy): domain Eukaryota; kingdom Viridiplantae; phylum Streptophyta; class Magnoliopsida; order Poales; family Poaceae; genus Alopecurus; species Alopecurus myosuroides. Next base: position 570,098,530 of record CM054057.1, read on the forward strand.
CGGCTTAGAACAAGATGATAACACAACATATCTCTAAGACACAAAAGATTGAAATAAGTTGCAACTGGCCCTCACTAGGGCAGAGAATAGCAAATACAATCATCCAGAGGACACATGTCCCAACATAACATCATTACATCTCAGCGGAAGCATTCAACGGGTCTGAGTACAGACAAATCCAAATAGGCTTAAGAAGCCGGGAATGAAAAGAAAACGGAGCCCATCCACGATGTCTCGGATCCTGCCCGGGTCCGCTACCTACTCGTCAGCAGCCTCGTCGAACTCCACGTAGTAGCCATCACGGGGATCCTCGTAAGCGTAGTCTGCGGAAACCACAGCCCCAAAGGGGTCAGTACATAAACGTACTGGCAAGCAAGACTCACAATTCACCAAAGTGTAGCCCGTCAACACCAAGCACAGATGCCTTGGGATCAACGGAAGAAAGGGTATAAAAGATGCTACAACTGGCTGCACTAACCAACTACAGAACATACTACAACTTCCGGTCTAACAGAAAGAGATAAGATAGCGTATCGTAACCAACTATAGCTAACCACCAAACAAACCCATCCTGGATCTCGCCCCTTATCCAAAGAAGCAATCCGAGGATAACTCACACCGTTGGATTAATGATGGATCAAATTGTTGTGTCAATAAGCCTTTTACTAGACAGATTATCATTAGTTAGGTGTAAGTTGTTCTGAGTACTTGTTAGCCAGTACTTTCACCAAGTCAACCATAACCGCGGAAAACACGGCTTCTCGAGAAGATTTATCCCTGCAGGGGTGCACCAATTTGGCCGTACACGTAAGAATAACCCGCCAGATGGGAAGGCCTTTCCCACCAAGCGGGGCACTCAACACAACTCAACTCTTCTTCGCATCAAGCCCAAAGCACCACGTGCTGTGCGTGCGCGGCTAATCGAGCCCCACGAAGAAAAGGGGACCCTCATAGCACTGGAAGACCACGCCGCCCTAAATGCCGACTACAAAAGTTCCACCCTGGCCTCGGGTTCGTACCTGCATATGCGTGCATCAAATGGAAAGCCCGAACTAAGTGTGGTGATTTGGACGAGATGCGAATCGAATCAAATTGAGGGGGGCGCCCATACACGCTTCCCACATGCGGATAGTGCGCTCATCATGGATCAGTAGACAAGACCCTTTTCCTATTAGGGTCGACACTAGCAGGCCTCAAAACCATGCCGGGCCTCCTGCCGGTGCCTTATCAGCAATTTATTATTACCTCAAATTAACAGGTTGTTGTTTAACATCGAGCCCCAGAATATAACAGAATATAATAACAGAAAGTAACTGATAACAGACTCGAGCAAAAACAACCCTAAGCATGCTAGTAAGACACGGGCCCAAGCAACGGGGTTATAGGACTGGAGGTGAGGCAATATCAGGGTTTAGGGTATCATGTGATAGGTTCGTAACAGAAGCAACGATACATATGGCTAGCAGAAATAGACAACGGAAGGTATCGGTAACCAATGTTGAAAGGAACACAGTGGTTCATGTGAGTGATAACTTGCCTGCAAACTCAGTAGCCGGGTACTGAGCTAGATCCTCAGAAGGGGTGTCGTAAAGATCGTCGGTCTCAACGTCGCCGTCTATCCGAGAAGAAGCAAACAAACAATACAGGAAAATAAACAATCAATATCATGGCATAGTGCACAATCATGGGATGATGCATGTCAAGTTAATAGATGCATCAAAATAAACTAATTGACATGGTAACACAATTTAAATGGACACATATGCAATTTTGAGTTGCATATGAAAAGCCCATGGATTTTGGTTTAACAGTTGTTTTCTAATTAACCAACAGGTGAAAGTGGTTTAGTATGATGCATGGATCAGGAAAACAACAAAATAACAACAATAGAACCAATTTGAAATGAGGTTTAGTAATTTAGAATTTTATTTATTAAGTTAAGGAATTTTTGGTTCCTTAAAGGTGACACACAAGTATTTGTTGTTTTCAGCCACTTAACTTGTGCAAAATAAATAACAAAATTCATATTTGAAAAGATCATAAAATTTTGGGTGGATTACATGTTTCAAATATTGAAAAAGGCATTAGGATGAATTTATTATGACTTAGACAATATTAAACAAGTTTTAAATGAATTTAAAACAAGTTTGAATATTATCTGAATTTTATTTATTCCAATCATAAATTCAAACTCATAATTGAAAAGTTTATACTTTTCTAGTTTGAAAACATATTTTGCATGTTCAAAAATAATTTAATTTGAGCAAGTTATGATTTTATCAAATTTAAATGATTTAAACAAGGTTTAAATTATTTAAGCAATTTTAATTATTCAAACCATGAAACAAAATTTATATTTGACTAGGTTGTTTGAAATAGCATGGAAAACATATTTTATTTGCATTAGTTGGATCAAGAATGAAATAGTTATGAAATTTAGCAAATTGCAATTGAATTATTTGAATTCAAATTTGAAGTGCATTTGAAAAATTCAAAACAGGAAACAAGTGGCATCATTGGATAGAGAATTCAATTTGGATCAACACACATATTTTATTTTCATTATTTGGAGTTATAAAATAAAAGTTATAAGCAATTTAAAACTAGGGACCATTCTGTAATTTTTAAGGGCTTAAAATTAAAACAGAAAAGTTGAAAACCTTTTGTTACTCTGCAGTGGCTGTACACAGCCACTGACAGAGGGCCCAGGGCACCACGGGGTGCTTGCATGGCCACAGTGTGGCTGACAGGGGCCCTCCCTGTCAGCGCCTGTGCGAAAAAAGTGTGGTTTTATTCGCGGAGCCGAGGGATCGAACCCAGGCCCTCGCGCGCGCTCGCTAAGTCTCTGAACCAGTGCGGTGTTGCTTCAGTTTTGTCAGTAACGAGGGCGAGTACAGGTTATTGTTCAGATCCAAGGTGTAACTGAAACTTGCGCGCTCTCGCGACTGAAACCTGACAGAGATTCGACGGCGTAACGACGGCGAGCACGCGGCGACTGGGCTCGAGGTGCTCGCGTGAGAAGATGCAGTGAACGTGCACGGGTGTTGTGGTGCTTGCGAACAACAGAGAGGGAGGAGGGGATGGATGCCATGGTGGCTCACCGTCGTTTGCAGGCGTTGCAGCAGCTCGGGGCAGACGGCGGCGATGTGGTCGTGGACGGCGGCGCGGCTACAGAGGCTCTCCGGGGTGGCTCCGGTGTGCAATCGGAAGAGGAAGAAGTGGCCATTCGATTCCAGGGGCTAGGTGGGTGAGTGGTGAACGGGAGCGGCGGCGGTTGACATGGATTCAGTCGTGTTCTTCTCCGGCGAGGGGGACAGAGAGTGGGAGGTGGCCGTGAGAGGGGTAGACGGCGGCGGGAGCTCGAGGGGAGAGGGCTAGGGTTAGCTAGGGCACAGCGCGTGGCCCTAGGGCGGCTTTATAGGCCTCGGGATCGCCTCCTGGCCGTTGGAAGGCGCGGATGCCGCCGTGGCATCACGGATGCGACGCCGTACACGAAGAAGACGATGGGAAAAAAAACGAATCGTTACGCGCGGGGGAGAAAGAAAGAAAGGGGCCGGGCTGGCGCGGAAGAAAAAGATAGGTGGGCTGGGAGCAGCCCACTTCCCCTTTGGCGCCAGAAATTTTATTTTTAAAATTTGTTCTCCTGTTTTTTTTTTCTGACAATAGGATTGGAAGAAAAGGATGAGATTTAAGTTAGTAAAAATGTTAGAAAAATTAGGGTAAGCTATTTAGGTTAATAGCAAACAGATGTTAAGTTTTATTTTCAAAAAGTTTGAAATTTGCTTGCTGTTTGTATTTAAACAAAATTTGAATTAAATGGCTTATTAAGTGATTATAATTGAAACCAAACTTTTAATAGGGTGTACCCTAGGTTAATTATAAACCATTGATTAAAATTGTTGTATAATTTGCATGAATTCAAATTGGTTGCTGTTTGATGCTTTGATTTGAATTTTAAATGTGATTTGGAAATTAAATGATTGATTAAAACCATCAATTTAATAAGTGAGCATTATGGAATAATTGGAAACAAAATAAGGGTTTAATTTGACATTATAATTTGAAAAAGATTGTAACAGAGCAAGTATGAAATAATTGTTTGAATAAAGTTTGAATTTGAATTGTGAAAACAGAGAAAAACGTATGCAAACTAAATGAAAACAAATGGAAACAATATGATGACATGATGCAATACTTTAATAAACATGAAACAAACATTCTAAAGGGGAGTTTTCATACTTGGGATGTTACAAAACGCCCCCCCTTGAAGGAATCGCGCCCCGAGATTCCTACTGAGAAAGAAAAAGGTCCGGATACTTCTTGCGAAGATCCTCTTCGGTCTCCCACGTTGCCTCTTTATCGGAATGATGCGACCACTGCACTTTCAAGAACTTTGTGCTCTTGTTGCGAGTCTTACTCTCGGTCTCATCGAGAATACGAACAGGGTGCTCCTCATAAGATAGATCATCTTGCAGTTCAATGGAATCATAATCAACTGCACGATCTGGATCTTTGAAACACTTCTTGAGCTGTGACACGTGGAACACATCGTGCACCTTGGATAGTTTTTCTGGAAGTTCAAGACGATAGGCATTTTCCGCACGCCTTGAGAGAATGTTGAAAGGACCAATGTATCTTGGTGCAAGCTTTCCTTTCACACCGAAACGATGAGTGCCTCTGAGGGGAGTTACACGGAGATATGCCTTGTCACCAGGTGCATAGACCATATCACGGTGCTTGCTGTCATAGTAGCTTTTCTGACGAGACCGAGCAATCTTGAGATTGTCACGAATGATGCGAACTTTCTCCTCGGCTTCCTTAACAATGTCAGGGCCTAAGAGTGAACGTTCACCAGCTCCAGACCAATTGATAGGACTCCTGCATCTGCGGCCATAGAGTGCTTCAAATGGTGCCATGCCTAGGCTTGCCTGATAGCTGTTGTTGTAGGATAATTCAGCATATGGAAGGCAATCCTCCCATTTCATGCCAAAGGAGATACCACATGCTCTGAGCATATCCTCGAGAATCTGATTGACTCTTTCGACTTGCCCTTGAGACTGAGGGTGATAAGCTGTGCTGAACAGAAGTTTGGTGCCCAATGCTTCTTGAAAACTTTTCCAGAAATGAGAAGTGAATATGCTTCCACGGTCTGAGCTTATTTCCAATGGAACACCATGAAGAGGAACGATCTTTGCTGTGTAGAGCTCTGCTATCTGGCTAGCTCAGATTGTTTCTTTGACATCAAAGAAGTGAGCTACCTTAGTGAGACGATCAATAACAACGAAGATTGCATCGTTGCCCTTCTTGGACTTTGGAAAACCAGTGACGAAGTCCATTTCAATCATGTCCCACTTCCACTCAGGAATTTTCAGAGGTTGGAGTAGACCGGCTGTTTTCTGATGGACTGCCTTAACACGTTGACAAATGTCGCATTCAGAAACGTATTGAGCAATTTCACGTTTCATGCCAGGCCACCAATACAGTGTCTTAAGATCCTGGTACATCTTTGTACTTCCAGGGTGGATGGAGAGGGGAGTTTCATGAGCCTCCTTGAGAATGATATCTTTGAGACTTTGAACTTGAGGAACTGCAATGCGTCCTTCGAAGAACACAGTTCCTTTGTCATCAATCGAGAATGACTTGAATTTCTCCTTGCCTTCTTTGATGTGCTCAACCATCTTCTTGATTTCAGTATCACGAAGTTGTTCAGAACGAATCTTGTCCTCGAGAGTTGGACTGGCTGTCAAGCTAGCAAGATAGCCTTGAGGAACAAGACCAAGGTTCAGCTTCTGGAATTCTTCATGAAGTGGAGGTTGGCTTTCCATGATCATGAGATTATTGCAATACAACTTGCGACTGAGAGCATCAGCCATAACATTAGCCTTGCCTGGAGTGTAAGAAATGGTGAGATCAAAGTCTTTAATCTTTTCAATCCATCTCCTTTGCCTGAGGTTTAGATCTGGTTGAGTGAAGATGTATTTCAGACTCTTATGATCGGAAAAGATTTCAGTGCGGTTACCCAACAAGTATTGCCTCCATTTCTTGAGGGCAAACACAACTGCTGCAAGTTCAAAGTCATGTGTGGGATAGTTTTGCTCATGTGGGTTCAACTGACGTGAAGCATAAGCCACAACTTGACGTTCTTGCATAAGAACTGCACCTAGACCTTGGAGAGATGCATCGCAGAATATCTGGAAAGGTTTGGTAGTATCTGGGCCAACCAGAACTAGGGTAGAAGTGAGTTTAGTCTTCAAGAGATTGAAACTCTCATCACACTGTGGAGTCCAAACGAACTTCTTGTCCTTCTTTGTGAGATCAGTGAGAGGTTTGGCAATCTTGGAAAAGTTTTGAACGAAACGATGGCAATAGCTAGCCAAGCCTAGAAAGCTTCTAACTTGCTTCACCGTCTTAGGAGGTTTCCAATCAACAATTGCTTTAACCTTTTCTGGATCAATGGCTATGCCCTTGGCGGAGATGACATGACCAAGGTAAGCAACTTCTGGAATCCAGAACTCACATTTGGAGAACTTGGCATATAGACGATGCTCGCGAAGTTTCATGAGAGTGAGACGAAGATGTTCTCCATGCTCTTCCTCAGATTTTGAGTAGACCAGGATGTCATCAAGATATACCACAACGAACTTGTCGAGGTATTCATGGAAGACAGAATTCATGAGTCTTGAGAATGTCGCTGGTGCATTGGTGAGACCAAAGGACATGACGGTGTATTCATATAGACCGTACCGAGTGGTGAAAGCTGTTTTTGGAATATCTTCCTTTCTGATCTTTATTTGATGGTAACCCATCCTCAAGTCCAACTTTGAGAATATTGAGGCTCCAGCAAGTTGATCAAAAAGATCATCGATACGAGGAATTGGATACTTGTTTTTGATGGTTTTCTCGTTGAGAGGACGATAGTCAACCACGAGTCTTTTTGTTTGATCCTTCTTGGCAACGAACAGAGTTGGGCAACCCCAAGCGGAGGAACTAGGCTGAATGTAACCTTTCTCCATGTACATATCGATTTGCTCCTTCAACAATTTCAGTTCAGGAGGAGCTATCTTGTATGGATGCTTAGAGATTGGAGCAGTACCTGGTTCAAGCTCGATCACGAACTCAACTGCTCTGTCCGGAGGCATCCCTGGCAACTCTTCTGGAAAGACGTCAGGGAATTCACAAACCACCGGAACATTTTCAAGTAGAGGTAGAGGTTTAGCATCGAGGGTGTACAGCTGAACAGAACTTGATTCATTTGGAGAATAGACTATCTGGCCGGAAGGGTGGAACAGAGTTATTGACTTCTGAGCACAATCAATCGTAGCTTTATTGGCCTTCAACCAATCCATGCCAAGAATGACATCAATGTCAGAATTGCCAAGCAGAATGAGGGAAGCAAGGAATATATGACCTCCAATTTGAATCTGATTCTCGTGACTGATCTTGGAAGTTTGCATAGTTTCTCCAGGGGAGTTTACTACTAGCGGGGAACCCAAACCAACAAAAGGTAGTTTAACTGCTGTCGCAAAGATCTTTGACACGAAAGAATGCGATGCTCCGGTATCAAACAACACTTTAGCTGGGTTAGAGTTTACGGGGAATGTACCGAGAACGACGTCAGCAGCTTCCTCAGCTTTGTCGGCCTTGATATGATTCACCCTCGCGGTCCTCCCGACAGGCCTGTTGTTGGAGTTGAAGGCTTTAGTCGGAGGAGCACGCACCATTGCCTGGTTGGTGTTGGGGCGAGGAGGTGGTGGAGGTAGCTGCCTCTGAGTGCACTTATCAGCATAGTGTCCAGTCTGCTTGCATTTGTAGCAAGCGACGACACGAGGTGCATCTGGCCTTGGCTGCCCCATTGAGAACCTCTGAGCCTGCATCTGAGCTGGGTTGGGTGGGCGGGAAGCGAAGCCTGGAGAAGCTTGGGCATATGGAGCCCGAGTGACAGCACCATTTGGCACCCAGATGCGGCGCTTCTGCGGAGGGGTGGTCATGTTGGAGGAGGAACCACCCTCACGCGAGTGCTTGCGCGACTCTTCGAACGCCTTGCCCATTTTCCTCATTGAGCGCGGTGTTCACGAGCTCCTCGAAGTCTTTGCACTTGATGTTGGTGAGGGCGTACTTGAGTTCCGGGTTAAAACCTCGGCGGAACCTTGCCATCTTCTTGGCCTCAGTGGACACCTCATCACCAGCATAACGAGCGAGGCGATTGAACTCATTCTGGTAGCCAATGACGTCCAGCTTGCCCTGCTTAAGAGAGCAGAACTCTTCACGCATCCTTTCCATGAGACCATCTGGGATGTGGTGCTTCAGGAAGGCATCCTTGAAACAGCCCCAGGTGATTGGGTATCCAGCTCTCATGGTCTGGTAGTTCTCCCACCAGGTAGCTGCCTGACCCTTCAGTAGGTAGGTGGCATACTTGACTTTGTCTTCCTCAGCAACGTGAGCAATGTCCAGAGCCCTGGCCATTTCCCTGATCCAGTCATCAGCATCCAGAGGCTCACGTGTTGCCACGAAAGCTCTCGGCCCCAGACTCAGAAACTCCTTGATGCTAACTCGTGGAGCATTCTGGTTGTTGTGCTGGTTAGCCTGGATCTGGGCCATCTGCGTCACGACCTGAGTCATATGAGTCAACAGCTCCGTGATCGGAGGTGGCTCAGGCGGGTTGCTCCTTGTTGGCGGCATCCTGAATAGACATGCATTTTAGCACAACAATAGAAAGGATAGACTTGGTAACCGAAAGAGAGATTATTCCGACGCATGAATAGATAACCAACAGGTACATCATCACATGTTCAAATACATCAGAATATCCAACACGCCATTACATGGTTCGAAAGCCAAAGGATAACTAAACATAGCTAGGAACGGATACATCGGTACTCCCATGCTCATCACGCAGGACGGCGGTGAGTAGTACGACGAGAGATACGGTGAGGAGGAATCCCACGAAAGTAAGTAGATCGAAGATCCACATAGATCTGACGTGGTCTGAGCGCGACTCTAGGTGTGGTGAAGTACATAGCGTCGACTCCCTGTGCTCCAAAGCGTGGAATCCCGGTGTAACCAGCTCCGAGGTTGAGGAGTGGATCTCTGATCGGCTCGTAACCTCCAGCATCTGGCAGACGACGACCAACTGGCTGATCGAAACGTGCAAAGCGCTCATCTCCAACAAAGTCTGTGGTGTACGTCGCCAGACGAGTCAAAGCAAGGTAGAGCTGCTCTCTGACTGAAGCCAACTCCTGAGAAAGTGTGGTGGCAACGGCGTCACTGTGCCTCACAAACTGAGCGGTGGTGTGCAGCCTGGTGTTATCATGCTCGTAGACATCCAAGTTGTCGTAGAGAGTGAAGTGAGCTCCCTCCAAAGTGATGTAATCACGCGGGATGTGGCGATAGACAGAATCGTCAAATCCCCAGTAGTCAGCACGAAGGACGGTGAGACTCACATAAGCTGCCTGCTGCACAGCCATATCCACTGTGGAACCTACTGCCTCGTAGCGGTGGACAACGCTCATGCCATCATCTGACAGAATGTAGACGATAGCCTGGTAGTAGGTCTGGTCAAACTCTCGTTGCTGCTCGTAGACCTGGTACTCTGGTGCCCAAAGGAACCCCAGATAAGTGACCATGTCCCTCAGCATCTCCGGATAACCGGCAGTGCTCTCGCAACGAGTCATCCGAACCACCTGCGGGAAGAACCTGAGATCCATCTGCAGATGATCGGGGAAGTTTTGATTAGACGCCGGTAGAGAACTGAAGTGGAAAGCAACAACAAGGTTCGACGGACGAAAATGATGTTGGAAAGAACAGGATATTGAAGCAACATCGGGAAAACACGAGACCAAAAACTCCTGAGGTACTACGGAGAACCCAAAACACGTGAAACCCTAACTTGAAAGTTTAGGTGAGAGGGGGAAAACAACGTTGCACTTCCTTACCAGAAAAGGGTGGGTGGGTGGGGAAAAAAGAAAAATGGCAGAATTCCTACTCTCGCGTTTCATTTTTCCTATATAGCTACAAAAATAGTTTCTAGACTCAACTGCGACCAGTAAAAGGGATCCTACAGGCAGACAGGCTCTGATACCATTTGTCGCACCCGGACTTCTAGAGGATACTCACCGTACGAACTGAACAGTATTTTGATTGGATTATGTCGCACCCTGGGTTTCTAGAGGATACTCTCCGCACGAACTGGAAGTCAGGTGCTTGGATTATGGGGCATACATGCTCCCACGTCCCAGCTTCCTGGTAGGCCTGCGCTTATGCGCGACAACACAAGCCCTGCTTCCACGTCGTAAACTATCCGCTAGGAACCTAAAGGCACTACCGTCGACGTACTTCATAATCAAACACGCACGGTACGTCAACAGTTTGGTACGAATGATAACACAGAATGTCTCTAAGACACAAAAGAATGAAATAAGTGCAACTGGCCTTCACTAAGGCAGAAAATATCGAATACAGTCATCCAGAGGACACATGTCCCAACATATCATCCATTACAACAGCGGAAGCAATCAAAGGGGTCTGAGTACAGACAAATCCATGGCTTAAGAAGCCTGAGAACATAAAGAAAAGCGAAGCCCATCCACGAAGGTCTGGATCCTGCCCTGGTCCAGCTAACTACTCGTCTGCAGCGTCGTCGAACTCCACAAAGTAGCCATCCTGGGAAGCGTCGTAGTCGTAGTAGTACTCTGCGTAAACCACAGCCCCAACGGGGTCAGTACATCCAAGTACTGGCAAGCAAGATCACAGTTCATCAAGGAGTTACCCGTCAACACAAGCTTTGATGCTGGGATCAACGGAAGAAAGGGGTGATATAAAAGTTGCTGCTGCTCTAAACAACTACAGAAATAACTACAAGTTCCGGCTAACAGAAAAGATAAGATCGAGGATTGTAACCAACTGAAAGATAACTTCAACCAAAACCCATCCTGGATCTCGCCCCTTATCCAAAGAAGCAATCCGAGGATAACTCACACAGTTGTGATAAGGTGAATCAAGTTATTGTGTGAATAACCTATTACTAGTCAAATTATTAATCATTGGGTGAAACATGATTGATCATTATGTTGAAGTTGTCCTGAGTACTTGTTAGCCAGTACTTTCACCAAGTAATCCATAACCGCGGAAAACACGGCTTCTCGAGAAGATTATCCCTGCAGGGTTGCACCAATTTGGCCGTACACTCAAGAATAACCCCCAGATGGGAAGCTAACCCACCAAGCGGGGTACTCTACACAACAACCAACCATTCTCCGCATCAAGCCCAAAGCACCTTGGGCGCACGGCTAATCGAGCCCAGAAGAAAATGGACCCTCATAGCACTCTAAGAACGTGTCCCCCTATATGCCGACTACAAAAGTTCCACCCTGCGCTGGGCTCGCAAAAACATGCATGCGGCAAATGGAAAACACGAACTAAATGAGGCGATTTGGACGAGATGCGAATCAGGTCAAGTTGAGGGGGGCGCCCATACTCGCTTCCCAAATGCGGGTAGTGCGCTCATCATGGATCAGTAGACAAGACCCTTTTCCTATTAGGGTCGACACTAGCAGGCTCCAAAACCACTCATGGGCCTCCTGCCGGTGCCTTATCATCAAATTATTATTACCATTAGCAATTAACAGGATTGATTGATTAACATCGAGCCCCGGTACAGATAATAAGATAGTAACAGCAGAAACCGACAACAGACTCGAGTAAAAGCAACCCTAAGCATGCTAGATAGTAACAGGCTCAAGCAATGGCTGTAGGTATGGAGGTGGTGGCAATATCAGGGCTCAAGGTATCATGTAATGGGTTCGGAGAACAAGCAACGATACATAGGGCTAGCAATAGTAGACAAAAAGATAGTATCGACAACAAGTGTGGAAAGGAACTCAATGATTCATGTGAGTGATAACTTGCCTGGCAGCTCAGCCTCGTACTGGGCTAGGTCCTGAGTAGTGGTGTCGTAAGGCTCGTCGGTACCAACGTCGTCGTCTAATCGAGAAGAAGCAAAAACAACAACGAAGGAAGACGGGCAATCAATACATGGCATAAGTGCACAAACATTGGATGATGCATGTCATGTTTAATAGATGCACCAAAATAACTTGCTTGACATGATACACAAGTTTAAATGGATTCCATATGCAAAAGGATGCATATGGAAGCCCATGCTTGGAGTTGAATTAATTGTTCTATCACTAAGCATCAGGTGTAATGACTTAGTATGATGCATGCATGATGAGGAACAATAAGATGACAAAGTTAATTGCAATTGGAATGATAGTTAACAATTTAGAAAAGCAATTATTAAATTGGAATTTTGTTACTTAAACATGGCACAAGTAAATGTTGTTATCATCAATTTAAAGTGTGCAAAACAAATTACAAATTTTATATTTGAAAAGTTCATCAAATTTTAGTTGGATTACATGTTTCACAATTTGAAATTGGACTTTGGATTAATTATTTACGAATTAAACAAAATTAAACAATTTTTAATTGAATTAAACAAGAATTAAATAGTTTAGGCAATTTAAATTATTCAAACCAGAAAACAAAATTTATATTTGAATAGAGCATTCAAAATGGGGTGAAAAACATATTTTGTTTGTATTATTTGAAAACAGTATGAATTAGTTATGAATTATTTCAAATTGCATTTGAATTATTTGAATTTGAATTTAGATTGCATTTTGAAAATTCAAAACAGAACACAAATTGCATATTTGGAAAGATGATGAAATTTAGATCAAGTTTCATATAAAGTTTGTATTCATAGCATTTGTAAATTAAAAGATATTGAATTTAGAAGTTTCTATTTCAAATCTGTTATTTAAAAAAAGAATTGGAATTTTATTTGTGCTGAAAACGTTTGTTACACAGCAGCAGCCTACACGCTGCCACTGCGTAGCGGGCCAGGGGCCAGCGTGGACCTGCGCGGGCACACGTGGCCACAGCAGTCGCTGACAGTGGGCCAGCTGCTGCGGACGAAAAAGACCAAAAGTTTTTGGGGCGCTCAGGAATCGAACCCGCGCCCTCCTTCAGTTTCAGACAGAGCGCTACCAGCTGCGCTGCGGTCGAATCTTGACAGAGTAACACGCGCGGCCAAGGTATTGTTCAGTAGCAGGGTTAACTGAATTTTGGCGCGCGCCAGACTGAATGTCGCTGTCAGTAAACGGAGATCTCCGGCGACGATCTACGGCCGTTCTCGACACGGAAGCGAATGGATGCGGGCGTGCATACGCAGAGGAAGAGAGGGAGGTGACTGCGGAGCTCACCACCGTGGTCGTAGGAAGCAGAGGCTCGCGGAGATCGACGGCGACGTCCTGACGGCGAAGGGAAGACGTGGATGGCGGGGACGATCGGAGGCGACGTCGGCTCTGCTGCGGTGTCCGTTGGAGAGAGGGGACCGTGGGCGTGCGATTCCCGGAACTAGGTGGGGGAGTGGTGCGTCATGGCGCCGCCGCGGTGGTCGTTTCAGAGGAGGATCTCCGGCGAGGTATCTAACAGACAGGGAGAGGCGACAGAGAGGAGGGAAGGTGGCGGCGCGGCGCGGAAAACGAGGACCTAGGGCTAGGGTTAGGTACCAGGGTAGGTCGAGGGTAGATATAGGCGCGGCAGTGCTCGCATCGGCCGTCGGAGGGGGAATTCTGCCGCGGTGGCATCGGTGGATGGCTGCCGTACTGCGAGGAGAAGGTGATCCCGCGGGCGCACGGATCTTGAAGCAACGCGAAGGGGTAAGTTGCTCTGCGGGGCGGGCTGGGCTGCGCGCGCTAGTGCTTAGGTGGGCTTGGGCCAGCTAGCTGCGCGCGCGCGCTAGGTTTAGTTAGTTTTTATTCTTTTCTGTTTTTTTTTTTTTTTTTTTTGTACTTTGCTTTTGGAAGAAAATCTGTTAAGGATTTATTTGAGAAAAATTATAGAAAAATTAAGTTAAGCTTTTTAAACAATTAGAAACCACATTGTAAACTTGGATTTCAAAATTGGAATTTGAAATTATGGTTTGTGTTTGAATTCAAAATAGAGGGTTTTTGAGTTTAATAAAACTTTAATAAAACATGAATAAAAATAGGGTTACCCCTAGGGCTTTAGAATGTTTTAGAGGGAAGAAAAGTTGGTGATTTTTTTATGGTTCCCAAAAGGTACTGATTTGAACTTGGTTTGGGAATTTAAAAAGGTGATTTGAGAATTATTGATTGAATTATTGGTTGGATTTAAAACAACAATTTAATAAGTGAAAACAAGGAATAAAAGGGTTGTTTTTATTTGTTATTTTGGTTCCAAAGGTTGTAACAGAGCAAGTATGAAACCATGTTTGAAAAAGATTTGAATTTGAATTGTGAAAACAGGATAAAACAGATGGAAAACAAATGCAAACAATAAGTAAACATGATGACATGATGCATTGCTTGAAATAAAACAAGGAACAAAGCATTCTAGGGGTATTTTCATACTTGGGATGTTACAAAACGCCCCCCCTTGAAGGAATCGCGCCCCGAGATTCCCTACTGAGAAATGAACAGGTCCGGATACTTCTTGCGAAGATCCTCTTCGGTCTCCCACGTTGCCTCTTTATCAGAATGATGCGACCATTGGACTTTCAAGAACTTGGTGCTCTTGTTGCGAGTCTTACGCTCGGTCTCATCGAGAATTCGAATAGGTTGCTCCTCATAAGATAGATCATCTTGCAGCTCAATGGAATCATGATCAACTGCACGATCTGGATCTTTGAAACACTTCTTGAGCTGTGATACGTGGAACACATCGTGCACTTTGGAAAGTTTTTTCTGGAAGTTCAAGACGATAAGCATTCTCTGCACGTCTTGAGAGGATGTTGAAAGGGCCAATGTATCTTGGTGCAAGCTTTCCTTTCACACCAAAACGATGAGTGCCTCTGAGGGGAGTTACACGGAGATATGCCTTATCACCAGGTGCATAGACCATATCCCTGTGCTTGCTATCATAATAGCTCTTCTGACGAGATTGAGCAATCCTGAGATTGTCACGAATGATACGAACTTTCTCCCTCGGCTTCCTTAACAATGTCAGGGCCTAAAAGTGAACGTTCACCAGCTCCAGACCAATTGATTGGACTCCTGCATCTGCGACCATACAGTGCCTCAAATGGTGCCATTCCTAGGCTTGCCTGGTAGCTGTTGTTGTAGGAGAATTCAGCATATGGAAGGCAATCCTCCCATTTCATGCCAAAGGAGAGACCACATGCTCTGAGCATATCCTCGAGAATCTGATTGACTCTTTCGACTTGCCCTGAGACTGAGGGTGATAAGCTGTGCTGAACAGAAGTTTAGTGCCCAATGCTTCTTGAAAGCTCTTCCAGAAATGAGAAGTGAAAATACTTCCACGGTCTGAGCTTATTTCCAATGGAACACCATGAAGAGGAACAACCTTTGCTGTGTAGAGCTCTGCTAACTGGCTAGCTGAGATAGTTTCCTTTACAGCATAGAAGTGAGCAACCTTAGTGAGACGATCAATAACAACGAAGATTGCATCGTTGCCCTTTTTGGACTTTGGAAACCCAGTAACGAAGTCCATTTCAATCATGTCCCACTTCCACTCAGGAATTTTCAGAGGTTGGAGTAGACCTGCTGTCTTCTGATGGACTGCCTTAACACGTTGACAAACGTCGCATTGAGAAACGTATTCAGCAATTTCACGTTTCATGCCAGGCCACCAATACAGACTCTTGAGATCCTGGTACATCTTTGTACTTCCAGGGTGAATGGATAGAGGAGTTTCATGAGCCTCCTTGAGAATGATGTCCTTGAGACTTTGAATCTGAGGGACTGCAATGCGTCCTTCGAAGAACACAGTTCCCTTGTCATCAATTGAGAAGGACTTGAACTTATCATTGCCCTCCTTGATGTGATCCACAATCTTCTTGATTTCATTATCACGAAGTTGTTCAGAACGAATCTTGTCCTCGAGAGTTGGGCTGGCTGTCAAGCTAGCAAGGTATCCTTCCGGAACAAGACCAAGGTTCAGTTTCTGGAATTCTTCATGAAGTGGAGGTTGGCTTTCCATGATCATGAGATTATTGCAATAGGATTTGCGACTGAGAGCATCGGCCATAACATTAGCCTTGCCTGGAGTGTAAGAAATGGTGAGATCAAAGTCTTTAATCTTCTCAATCCATCTCCTTTGCCTGAGGTTCAGATCTGGCTGAGTGAAGATGTATTTCAGACTCTTGTGATCGGAAAAGATTTCAGTTTTGTTACCCAACAAGTATTGTCTCCATTTCTTGAGGGCAAACACAACTGCTGCAAGTTCAAGATCATGAGTGGGATAGTTTTGCTCATGTGGGTTCAACTGACGTGAAGCATAAGCCACAACTTGACGTTCTTGCATAAGAACTGCTCCTAGGCCTTGGAGAGATGCATCAGAATATCTGGAAAGGTTTGGTAGTGTCGGGGCCAACTAGAACAGGTGTGGAAGTGAGTTTAGTCTTCAGGAGGTTGAAACTCTCATCACATTGTGGAGTCCAAACGAACTTTTTGTCCTTCTTTGTGAGATCAGTGAGAGGTTTGGCAATCTTGGAAAAGTTTTGGACGAAACGACGGCAATAGCTAGCCAAGCCAAGAAAACTTCTGACTTGCTTCACCGTCTTAGGGGGTTTCCAATCAACAATTGCCTTAACCTTTTCAGGATCAATGGCAATGCCTTTGGCAGAGATGATATGACCAAGATATGCAACTTCTGGAATCCAGAACTCACATTTGGAAAACTTGGCATATAGACGATGCTCGCGAAGTTTCATGAGAGTGAGACGAAGGTGTTCTCCATGCTCTTCCTCGGATTTTGAGTAGACTAGAATGTCATCGAGATATACCACAACGAACTTGTCGAGGTATTCATGGAAGACAGAATTCATGAGTCTTGAGAAGGTCGCCGGTGCATTGGTGAGACCAAAGGACATGACGGTGTATTCATATAGACCGTACCTAGTGGTGAAAGCTGTCTTAGGAATATCTTCCTTTCTGATCTTTATCTGATGGTAACCCATCCTCAAGTCCAACTTTGAGAATATTGAGGCTCCAGCAAGTTGATCAAAAAGATCATCGATACGAGGAAGTGGATACTTGTTCTTGATGGTTTTCTCGTTGAGAGGACGATAGTCAACCACGAGTCTCTTAGTTTGATCCTTCTTGGCAACAAACAGAGTTGGGCAACCCCAAGCGGAGGAACTAGGCTGAATGAAACCTTTGTCCATATACATATCGATTTGCTCCTTCAACAATTTCAGTTCAGGAGGAGCTATCTTATATGGATGCTTAGAGATTGGAGCAGTACCTGGCTCAAGCTCGATCACGAACTCAACTGCTCTGTCCGGAGGCATCCCTGGCAACTCTTCTGGAAAGACGTCAGGGAATTCACAAACCACCGGAACATTTTCAATTGCTGGTAGGGTTTTGGCATCGAGGCTGAACAGCTGAACAGAAGTTGATCCATATGGAGAATAGACTATCTGGCCTGAAGTGTGGGAGAGAGTTATTGACTTTTGAGCACAGTCAATTTTAGCTTTGTGGGTCTTCAACCAATCCATACCCAGAATGACATCAATGTCAGAATTTCCCAGCAACATGAATGAAGCAAGGAATACACGACCTCCAATTAGGATCTGATTGTCCATGCTTATCTTGGAAGTAATCATTTTATTTCCCGGAGAGTGCACAGTCATTTGATTGCTTAGCGGAACCAGAACTAGGTTGTATGCTTTTGCAAAAATCTTTGACACAAATGAATGCGATGCTCCAGTATCAAACAACACTTTAGCTGGAATAGAGTTTACGGGTAATATACCGAGAACGACGTCAGCAGCCTCTTCGGCTTTGTCGGCCTTGATATGGTTCACCCTCGCGTTCCTCCCGACAGGCCTATTGTTGGAGTTGAAGGCTTTAGCCGGAGGAGCACGAACCATAGCCTGGTTGGTGTTGGGGCGAGGAGGTAGGGGTAGCTGCTTCTGAGTGCACTTATCAGCATAATGTCCAGTATCCTTGCACTTGTAGCAAGTGACGATACGGGAAGGACCTGGCCTTGGCTGCCCCATCGGGAACCTCTGACCCTGCATCTGAGGTGGGTTGGGTGGGCGGGGACCAAAGCCTGGAGAAGCTTGGGCATTTGGAGCCCGAGTGACAGCACCATTTGGCACCCAGATGCGGCGCTTCTGCGGAGGGGTGGTCATGTTGGAGGAGGAACCACCCTCACGCGAGTGCTTGCGCGACTCTTCGAACGCCTTGCGCCCATTCTCCTCATTGAGCGCGGTGTTCACAAGCTCCACGAAGTCCTTGCACTTGATGTTGGTGAGAGCGTACTTCACCGGGTTAAAACCTCGGCGGAACCTTGCCATCTTCTTGGCTTCGGTGGACACTTCGTCACCAGCGTACGAGCGAGACGATTGAACTCGTTCTGGTAGCCGAGAACGTCCAGCTTGCCCTGTCTGAGAGAGCAGAATTCCTCACGCATCTTGTCCATGAGACCATCCGGGATGTGGTGCTTCAGGAAGGCATCTCTGAAACATCCCCAGTTGATAGGAAAGCCAGCCCTCATGGCCTGGTAGTTCTCCACCAAGTAGCTGCCTGACCCTTCAGTAGGTAGGTGGCGTACTTGACCTTATCCTCTTCAGCAACATGAGCTATCTCCAGAGCTCTTGCTACGTCACGGATCCAGTCATCAGCATCCAGGGGCTCACGTGTTGCCACGAAAGCTTTTGGGCCCAAGCTGAGGAAGTCCTTGATGGTGACCCTTGGAGCATTCTGGTTGTGTTGCTGGTTAGCCTGGATCTGGGCCATCTGTGTCACCACTTGGGTCATCTGAGCCAACAGCTCCCCCATTGGTGGTGGCGGTGGCGGGTTGTTCCTGGTTGGAGGCATCCTGAACAGAAATTCATTTTAGCACAACAACAGAAAAGGATAGACTTGGTAACCGGAAGATAGATTATTCCGACGCATGAATAGATAACCAACAGGTACATCATCACATGTTCAAATACATCAGAATATCCAACAGACCAAATACATGGTTCGAAACGAAAGGATAAACTAGACACAGCTAGTAATGGATACAACGGTACTCCCATGCTCATCACGCAGGACGGCGGTGCGTAGTACGACGAGAGATACGGTGAGGAGGAATCCCACGGAAGTAGGTATCACGACGATCCATGTAGATAGGAACTGCTCTGAGAGCAACTCTCGGTGTCGTGAAGTAGGAAGCGTCGTATCCCTGTGCTCCATAGCGGGGAATCCCTGTGTAACCAGCTCCGAGATCGAGAAGTGGACCTCTGATCGGCTCGTAACCTCCAGCATCTGGCAACGGAAGACCAGCTGGCTGAACGACACGTGCGAAGCGCTCGTCTCCAACAAAGTCTGTGGTGTACGTCGCCAGACGAGTGAGAGCAAGGTGGAGCTGCTCCCTGACTGCGGCTAACTCCTGAGAAAGTGCGGAAGCAACGGCGTCACTGTGACTAGCGAACTGGGCAGTGACCTGGAGCCTGGAGCTATCAGTCTCGTAGGTATCCATGTCACGGTGGATAGTGAAGTGAGCTCCTGCTGCCGTGATGTAACCACGGGGGATGTGACGAAAACTGGACTTATCAAACCCCCAGTAGTCAGCACGGAGAACGGTGACACTCACGTACGCTGCCTGCTGCACTGCCATATCCACTGTGGACCCTACTGCCTCGTACTGGTGTGCAATGCTCCTGCCATCATCCGACAGAATGTAGACGATAGCCCGGTAGCAAGTCTGGTCACACTCTCGCTGGTGCTCGTACCTGGTACTCTGGTGCCCAATGGAACCCCAGAAAGGTAACCATGTCTCTCAGCAACTCCGGAAAACCGGCGGTGCTCTCACAGCGAGTCATGCGAACCACCTGCGGATAGTAGTTGAGACCCATCTGCAGATTATTTGGAAGGTTTTGATTAGACTCCGGTAGATGAAAAAGGATGTGGAAAGCAACAACAAGGTTCAAATGGACGAAAAGGATGTTGAAAAGAACATGATATCGAAGCAACATCGGGAAAACGAGACCAAAAGTCCTGAGGTACTAAGGAGAACCCAAAACACGTGAAATCCTAACTTGAAAGTTTAGGTGAGAACAGAAAACAACGTTTCACTTCCTTACCAGAAAAGGGTGGGTGGGTGGGGAAAGAAGAAAAATGGCAGAATTCCTACTCTCACGTTTCATTTTTCCTATATAGCTACAAAATAGTTTCTAGACTCAACTGCGACCAGTAAAAAAGGGATCCTACAGGCAGACAGGCTCTGATACCATTTGTCGCACCCTGGGTTTCTAGAGGATACTCTCCGCACGAACTGGAAGTCAGGTGCTTGGATTATGGGGCATACATGCTCCCACGTCCCAGCTTCCTGGTAGGCCTGCGCTTATGCGCGACAACACAAGCCCTGCTTCCACCGTCGAAGTAAACTATCCGCTAGGAACCTAAAGGCACTACCGTCGACGTACTTCATAATCAAACACGCACGGTACGTCAACAGTTTGGTACGAATGATAACACAGAATGTCTCTAAGACACAAAAGAATGAAATAAGTGCAACTGGCCTTCACTAAGGCAGAAAATATTGAATACAGTCATCCAGAGGACACATGTCCCAACATATCATCCATTACAACAGCGGAAGCAATCAAAGGGGTCTGAGTACAGACAAATCCATGGCTTAAGAAGCCTGAGAACATAAAGAAAAGCGAAGCCCATCCACGAAGGTCTGGATCCTGCCCTGGTCCAGCTACTCGTCTGCAGCGTCGTCGAACTCCACAAAGTAGCCATCCTGGGAAGCGTCGTAGTCGTAGTAGTACTCTGCGTAAACCACAGCCCCAACGGGGTCAGTACATCCAAGTACTGGCAAGCAAGACTCACAGTTCATCAAGGAGTTACCCGTCAACACAAGCTTTGATGCTGGGATCAACGGAAGAAAGGGGTGATATAAAAGTTGCTGCTGGCTGCTCTAAACAACTACAGAAATAACTACAAGTTCCGGCTAACAGAAAAGATAAGATCGAGGATTGTAACCAACTGAAAGATAACTTCAACCAAAACCCATCCTGGATCTCGCCCCTTATCCAAAGAAGCAATCCGAGGATAACTCACACAGTTGTGATAAAGAATCAAGTTATTGTGTGAATAACCTATTACTAGTCAAATTATTAATCATTGGGTGAAACATGATTGATCATTATGTTGAAGTTGTCCTGAGTACTTGTTAGCCAGTACTTTCACCAAGTAATCCATAACCGCGGAAAACACGGCTTCTCGAGAAGATTATCCCTGCAGGGTTGCACCAATTTGGCCGTACACTCAAGAATAACCCGCCAGATGGGAAGCTAACCCACCAAGCGGGGTACTCTACACAACCAACCATTCTCCGCATCAAGCCCAAAGCACCTTGGGCGCACGGCTAAATCGAGCCCAGAAGAAAATGGACCCTCATAGCACTCTAAGAACGTGTCCCCCTATATGCCGACTACAAAAGTTCCACCCTGCGCTGGGCTCGCAAAAACATGCATGCGGCAAATGGAAAACACGAACTAAATGAGGCGATTTGGACGAGATGCGAATCAGGTCAAGTTGAGGGGGGCGCCCATACTCGCTTCCCAAATGCGGGTAGTGCGCTCATCATGGATCAGTAGACAAGACCCTTTTCCTATTAGGGTCGACACTAGCAGGCTCCAAAACCACTCATGGGCCTCCTGCCGGTGCCTTATCATCAAATTATTATTACCATTAGCAATTAACAGGATTGATTGATTAACATCGAGCCCCGGTACAGATAATAAGATAGTAAACAGCAGAAACCGACAACAGACTCGTAAAAGCAACCCTAAGCATGCTAGATAGTAACAGGCTCAAGCAATGGCTGTAGGTATGGAGGTGGTGGCAATATCAGGGCTCAAGGTATCATGTAATGGGTTCGGAGAACAAGCAACGATACATAGGGCTAGCAATAGTAGACAAAAAGATAGTATCGACAACAAGTGTGGAAAGGAACTCAATGATTCATGTGAGTGATAACTTGCCTGGCAGCTCAGCCTCGTACTGGGCTAGGTCCTGAGTAGTGGTGTCGTAAGGCTCGTCGGTACCAACGTCGTCGTCTAATCGAGAAGAAGCAAAAACAACAACGAAGGAAGACGGGCAATCAATACATGGCATAAGTGCACAAACATTGGATGATGCATGTCATGTTTAATAGATGCACCAAATAACTTGCTTGACATGATACACAAGTTTAAATGGATTCCATATGCAAAAGGATGCATATGGAAGCCCATGCTTGGAGTTGAATTAATTGTTCTATCACTAAGCATCAGGTGTAATGACTTAGTATGATGCATGCATGATGAGGAACAATAAGATGACAAAGTTAATTGCAATTGGAATGATAGTTAACAATTTAGAAAAGCAATTATTAAATTTGGAATTTTGTTACTTAAACATGGCACACAAGTAAATGTTGTTATCATCAATTTAAAGTGTGCAAAACAAATTACAAATTTTATATTTGAAAAGTTCATCAAATTTTAGTTGGATTACATGTTTCACAATTTGAAATTGGACTTTGGATTAATTATTTACGAATTAAACAAAATTAAACAATTTTTAATTGAATTAAACAAGAATTAAATAGTTTAGGCAATTTAAATTATTCAAACCAGAAAACAAAATTTATATTTGAATAGAGCATTCAAAATGGGGTGAAAAACATATTTTGTTTGTATTATTTGAAAACAGTATGAATTAGTTATGAATTATTTCAAATTGCATTTGAATTATTTGAATTTGAATTTAGATTGCATTTTGAAAATTCAAAACAGAACACAAATTGCATATTTGGAAAGATGATGAAATTTAGATCAAGTTTCATATAAAGTTTGTATTCATAGCATTTGTAAATTAAAAGATATTGAATTTAGAAGTTTCTATTTCAAATCTGTTATTTAAAAAAAGAATTGGAATTTTATTTGTGCTGAAAACGTTTGTTACACAGCAGCAGCCTACACGCTGCCACTGCGTAGCGGGCCAGGGGCCAGCGTGGACCTGCGCGGGCACACGTGGCCACAGCAGTCGCTGACAGTGGGCCAGCTGCTGCGGACGAAAAAGACCAAAAGTTTTTGGGGCGCTCAGGAATCGAACCCGCGCCCTCCTTCAGTTTCAGACAGAGCGCTACCAGCTGCGCTGCGGTCGAATCTTGACAGAGTAACACGCGCGGCCAAGGTATTGTTCAGTAGCAGGGTTAACTGAATTTTGGCGCGCGCCAGACTGAATGTCGCTGTCAGTAAACGGAGATCTCCGGCGACGATCTACGGCCGTTCTCGACACGGAAGCGAATGGATGCGGCGTGCATACGCAGAGGAAGAGAGGGAGGTGACTGCGGAGCTCACCACCGTGGTCGTAGGAAGCAGAGGCTCGCGGAGATCGACGGCGACGTCCTGACGGCGAAGAGGAAGACGTGGATGGCGGACGATCGGAGGCGACGTCGGCTCTGCTGCGGTGTCCGTTGGAGAGAGGGGACCGTGGGCGTGCGATTCCCGGAACTAGGTGGGGGAGTGGTGCGTCATGGCGCCGCCGCGGTGGTCGTTTTCAGAGGAGGATCTCCGGCGAGGTATCTAACAGACAGGGAGAGGCGACAGAGAGGAGGGAAGGTGGCGGCGCGGCGCGGAAAACGAGGACCTAGGGCTAGGGTTAGGTACCAGGGTAGGTCGAGGGTAGATATAGGCGCGGCAGTGCTCGCATCGGCCGTCGGAGGGGAATTCTGCCGCGGTGGCATCGGTGGATGGCTGCCGTACTGCGAGGAGAAGGTGATCCCGCGGGCGCACGGATCTTGAAGCAACGCGAAGGGGTAAGTTGCTCTGCGGGGCGGGCTGGGCTGCGCGCGCTAGTGCTTAGGTGGGCTTGGGCCAGCTAGCTGCCGCGCGCGCGCTAGGTTTAGTTAGTTTTTATTCTTTTCTGTTTTTTTTTTTTTTTTTTTTGTACTTTGCTTTTGGAAGAAAATCTGTTAAGGATTTATTTGAGAAAAATTATAGAAAAATTAAGTTAAGCTTTTTAAACAATTAGAAACCACATTGTAAACTTGGATTTCAAAAATTGGAATTTGAAATTATGGTTTGTGTTTGAATTCAAAATAGAGGGTTTTTGAGTTTAATAAAACTTTAATAAAACATGAATAAAAAATAGGGTTACCCCTAGGGCTTTAGAATGTTTTAGAGGGAAGAAAAGTTGGTGATTTTTTTATGGTTCCCAAAAGGTACTGATTTGAACTTGGTTTGGGAATTTAAAAAGGTGATTTGAGAATTATTGATTGAATTATTGGTTGGATTTAAAACAACAATTTAATAAGTGAAAACAAGGAATAAAAGGGTTGTTTTTATTTGTTATTTTGGTTCCAAAGGTTGTAACAGAGCAAGTATGAAACCATGTTTGAAAAAGATTTGAATTTGAATTGTGAAAACAGGATAAAACAGATGGAAAACAAATGCAAACAATAAGTAAACATGATGACATGATGCATTGCTTGAAATAAAACAAGGAACAAAGCATTCTAGGGGTATTTTCATACTTGGGATGTTACAGATTACGGGGCTTACCGGCACCCGCATCTCTTACGAGTAGGCCAACACTTATGTGTGACAACCAATCTTTACTATTCACCGTCGATGTAAACTATCCCGTAGAAATCAGGACACTACCATTGACGTACTTCATACCATACACACATGGTACGTCAATGGATTAGAACAAGATGATAACACAACATATCTCTAAGACACAAAAGATTGAAATAAGTTGCAACTGGCCCTCACTAGGGCAGAGAATAGCAAATACAATCATCCAGAGGACACATGTCCCAACATAACATCATTACATCTCAGCGGAAGCATTCAACGGGTCTGAGTACAGACAAATCCAAATAGGCTTAAGAAGCCGGGAATGAAAAGAAAACGGAGCCCATCCACGATGTCTCGGATCCTGCCCGGGTCCGCTACCTACTCGTCAACAGCCTCGTCGAACTCCACGTAGTAGCCATCACGGGGATCCTCGTAAGCGTAGTCTGCGGAAACCACAGCCCCAAAGGGGTCAGTACATAAACGTACTGGCAAGCAAGACTCACAATTCACCAAAGTGTAGCCCGTCAACACCAAGCACAGATGCCTTGGGATCAACGGAAGAAAGGGTATAAAAGATGCTGCAACTGGCTGCACTAACCAACTACAGAACATACTACAACTTCCGGTCTAACAGAAAGAGATAAGATAGCGTATCGTAACCAACTATAGCTAACCACCAAACAAACCCATCCTGGAGCTCGCCCCTTATCCAAAGAAGCAATCCGAGGATAACTCACACCGTTGGATTAATGATGGATCAAATTGTTGTGTCAATAAGCCTTTTACTAGACAGGTTATCATTAGTTAGGTGTAAGTTGTTCTGAGTACTTGTTAGCCAGTACTTTCACCAAGTCAACCATAACCGCGGAAAACACGGCTTCTCGAGAAGATTTATCCCTGCAGGGGTGCACCAATTTGGCCGTACACGTAAGAATAACCCGCCAGATGGGAAGGCCTTTCCCACCAAGCGGGGCACTCAACACAACTCAACTCTTCTTCGCATCAAGCCCAAAGCACCACGTGCTGTGCGTGCGCGGCTAATCGAGCCCCACGAAGAAAAGGGGACCCTCATAGCACTGGAAGACCACGCCGCCCTAAATGCCGACTACAAAAGTTCCACCTTGGCCTCGGGTTTGTACCTGCATATGCGTGCATCAAATGGAAAGCCCGAACTAAGTGTGGTGATTTGGACGAGATGCGAATCGAATCAAATTGAGGGGGGCACCCATACACGCTTCCCACATGCGGATAGTGCGCTCATCATGGATCAGTAGACAAGACCCTTTTCCTATTAGGGTCGACACTAGCGGGCCTCAAAACCACGCCGGGCCTCCTGCCGGTGCCTTATCAGCAATTTATTATTACCTCAAATTAACAGGTTGTTGTTTAACATCGAGCCCCAGAATATAACAGAATATAATAACAGAAAGTAACTGATAACAGACTCGAGCAAAAACAACCCTAAGCATGCTAGTAAGACACGGGCCCAAGCAACGGGGTTATAGGACTAGAGGTGAGGCAATATCAGGGTTTAGGGTATCATGTGATAGGTTCGTAACAGAAGCAACGATACATATGGCTAGCAGAAATAGACAACGGAAGGTATCGGTAACCAATGTTGAAAGGAACACAGTGGTTCATGTGAGTGATAACTTGCCTGCAAACTCAGTAGCCGGGTACTGAGCTAGATCCTCAGAAGGGGTCGTAAAGATCGTCGGTCTCAACGTCGCCGTCTATCCGAGAAGAAGCAAACAAACAATACAGGAAAATAAACAATCAATATCATGGCATAGTGCACAATCATGGGATGCATGTCAAGTTAATAGATGCATCAAAATAAACTAATTGACATGGTAACACAATTTAAATGGACACATATGCAATTTTGAGTTGCATATGAAAAGCCCATGGATTTTGGTTTAAACAGTTGTTTTCTAATTAACCAACATGTGAAAGTGGTTTAGTATGATTCATGGATGAGGAAAACAACAAAATAACAACAATAGAACCAATTTGAAATGAGGTTTAGTAATTTAGAATTTTATTTATTAAGTTAAGGAATTTTTGGTTCCTTAAAGGTGACACACAAGTATTTGTTGTTTTCAGCCACTTAACTTGTGCAAAATAAATAACAAAATTCATATTTGAAAAGATCATAAAATTTTGGGTGGATTACATGTTTCAAATATTGAAAAAGGCATTAGGATGAATTTATTAGGACTTAGACAATATTAAACAAGTTTTAAATGAATTTAAAACAAGTTTGAATATTATCTGAATTTTATTTATTCCAATCATAAATTCAAACTCATAATTGAAAAGTTTATACTTTTCTAGTTTGAAAACATATTTTGCATGTTCAAAAATAATTTAATTTGAGCAAGTTATGATTTTATTAAATTTAAATGATTTAAACAAGGTTTAAATTATTTAAGCAATTTTAATTATTCAAACCATGAAACAAAATTTATATTTGACTAGGTTGTTTTAAATAGCATGGAAAACATATTTTATTTGCATTAGTTGGATCAAGAATGAAATAGTTATGAAATTTAGCAAATTGCAATTGAATTATTTGAATTCAAATTTGAAGTGCATTTGAAAAATTCAAAACAGGAAACAAGTGGCATCATTGGATAGAGAATTCAATTTGGATCAACACACATATTTTATTTTCATTATTTGGAGTTATAAAATAAAAGTTATAAGCAATTTAAAACTAGGGACCATTCTGTAATTTTTAAGGGCTTAAAATTAAAACAGAAAAGTTGAAAACCTTTTGTTACTCTGCAGTGGCTGTACACAGCCACTGACAGAGGGCCCAGGGCACCACGGGTGCTTGCGTGGCCACAGTGTGGCTGACAGGGGGCCCTCCCTGTCAGCGCATGTGCGAAAAAAGTGTGGTTTTATTCGCGGAGCCGAGGGATCGAACCCAGGCCCTCGCGCGCGCTCGCTAAGTCTCTGAACCAGTGCGGTGTTGCTTCAGTTTTGTCAGTAACGAGGGCGAGTACAGGTTATTGTTCATATCCAAGGTGTAACTGAAACTTGCGGGCGCTCGCGACTGAAACCTGACAGAGATTCGACGGCGTAACGATGGCGAGCACGCGGCGACTGGGCTCGAGGTGCTCGCGTGAGAAGATGTAGTGAACGTGCACGGGTGCTGTGGTGCTTGCGAACAACAGAGAGGGAGGAGGGGATGGATGCCACGGTGGCTCACCGTCGTTTGCAGGCGTTGCAGCAGCTCGGGGCAGACGGCGGCGACGTGGTCGTGGACGGCGGCGCGGCTACAGAGGCTCTCCGGGGTGGCTCCGGTGTGCAATCGGAAGAGGAAGAAGTGGCCGTTCGATTCCAGGGGGCTAGGTGGGTGAGTGGTGAACGGGAGCGGCGGCGGTTGACATGGATTCAGTCGTGTTCTTCTCCGGCGAGGGGGACAGAGAGTGGGAGGTGGCCGTGAGAGGGGTAGACGGCGGCGGGAGCTCGAGGGGAGAGGGCTAGGGTTAGCTAGGGCACAGCGCGCGGCCCTAGGGCGGCTTTATAGGCCTCGGGATCGCCTCCTGGCCGTCGGAAGGCGCGGATGCCGCCGTGGCATCATGGATGCGACGCCGTACACGAAGAAGACGATGGGGAAAAAAACGAATCGCTACGCGCGGGGGAGAAAGAAAGAAAGGGGCCGGGCTGGCGCGGAAGAAAAAGATAGGTGGGCTGGGAGCAGCCCACTTCCCCTTTGGCGCCAGAAATTTTATTTTTAAAATTTGTTCTCCTGTTTTTTTTTTTTTTGCTGACAATAGGATTGGAAGAAAAGGATGAGATTTAAGTTAGTAAAAATGTTAGAAAAATTAGGGTAAGCTATTTAGGTTAATAGCAAACAGATGTTAAGTTTTATTTTCAAAAAGTTTGAAATTTGCTTGCTGTTTGTATTTAAACCAAATTTGAATTAAATGGCTTATTAAGTGATTATAATTGAAACCAAACTTTTAATAGGGTGTACCCTAGGTTAATTATAAACCATTGATTAAAATTGTTGTATAATTTGCATGAATTCAAATTGGTTGCTGTTTGATGCTTTGATTTGAATTTTAAATGTGATTTGGAAATTAAATGATTGATTAAAACCATCAATTTAATAAGTGAGCATTATGGAATAATTGGAAACAAAATAAGAGTTTAATTTGACATTATAATTTGAAAAAGATTGTAACAGAGCAAGTATGAAATAATTTTTTGAATAAAGTTTGAATTTGAATTGTGAAAACAGAGAAAAACAGATGCAAACTAAATGAAAACAAATGGAAACAATATGATGACATGATGCAATACTTTAATAAACATGAAACAAACATTCTAAAGGGGAGTTTTCATACTTGGGATGTTACATAGTTCAAGCTCGATGACTATCACAAAGTAAATTACATAAGTAAAGAGATCAGGTATAGAAATAATTAAGACATGTAGAGACGGTGATTTATCCCGAAGTTCACTTCCCAATAGAAGCTAATCTCCGTTGGAGAGGTGTGGAGTCATAATGGCTCCAAGATCCCAATGGCTTACCTTATTATCCTCGTGCATCCACCAATGCAGAGTGCCACGATCCACTAGGGGACCTTTGAGGACGGTCACAAATCCCGTACAAGGTTGGGGTAATATTCACAACTCAGTTGGAGGCTCCCAGCAATATCCCGCGAGTTACCAAAGCTCCGTGATAGCAACAAGCTCCCGAGAGCTTCCAAAGCTCCGAGACAACAACAACAACCGTCTAGGGCACTCCAAGTACCCAAGAGGAGAAGCTCAAGGGAACCTCAAGAACCCAATAGTAACAAGCTTCTCAACTTCCACTCAACCGAATCCTCGTAGAGAACTCAAACCGATGCAACCAATGCAATGGCAAGAACACAAGAAGTGCTCAAATCCTTCACTCTCCAATCCCGCCAAAGCAACAAATGCTATGGGAGGAGAAGAGATGAAGAACAAGGAAGAACTCAAATTAATTCACAAGATCTAGATCCAAAGACTTTCCCTCACTGAGAGGAAAGATGGATTGGTGGAATAATAGATCTAGATCTCCTCTCTTTTTTTCCACTAATTGGAGGCAAGAATCAGGGAGGAATGGATAGAAAGCAAGCTCCAAGAGATTAAAAATGATGGGGGGAAACTTTCTTGAGAAGTGGGGAACCAATGGGGAAGAAGACCCCTTAAATAGGTCCCCGCGAATTTTTCTTGTTGGGGAAAACTGGGTGCCCCGGCCTAGGTGTAAGGACCCCAGACCGGCAGTCTGAAACCCTCCGTATGCATACATTCACGATCCCAGAAAGATCAGTCGTGAACAACATACAAAGTTGGCATACAGAAATACATCATCCATTACACGATTACATAAAGGTATTACAAAAAGATCACATGATCAAGTTTAACACAACTGCCACACAGGGCAGGCAACTTATCAAACACATCGGAAGACAAATAAAACACAACGTAGATGAGCCCAAGTCACGCCTTAACCTGCAGGCTGCTGACCCGGAGACGATCCTAGTTCGCAAAGCCGTCAACTCCGTACTTCTCTTCATAGATCTCCTTCGGAGGCGCCTTCTCAAAGTCTGGCAAGTAGATACCAGGGGCGAAACCATAATGAGTACATTTGAATGTACTCAGCAAGACATCCATCATATCACTTACCAACGTGCAAGTATGCTTATATGGTGGAATAGGTAGGCTATAAATAGGGTTCACTATCAATGGTGTTCATATATGATGACACCACAGTTGCAGTCAGGTTAATCTGTATCTTCGTTGAAGAAGATATTTCAGAAGAAAATAATATAGTTTTATTTCTCTTGTAGATATCACATGTACAAGAGGTTTTGTAAAGCTTTGTTAAAGAGTATTTTCTCTTTGCAAAACTTCTTGGAATCAGTTTCCAGAATTCTTGCTTAGAGTAGAAAAGGTTTTCTTTGCAAAACATTTTGGTTTGTATAACGACATCTGGATTTTCCTCATCGACGATACCTCCACGGTATACATTTTCCTTCCTTTCCGAACTTCACAAGTTCAAACACTTCCTGTCAAAAACTCCTTTTCAAAAACTTCCTCTTTTGAAAACATTGACACAATGCTAGCTACATGGCCATTCAACTGTTCATATCCGAGGACGCGGCTTCTTCGAAAAAGTTGTACTCTGCAGAGGTGTACTCATCCACCAGATCCAGTACACCTACCGTGAACAACCACGGACTGTAACAACAGTATGTAAACATCAGGTATCTGATCATAACCATTCACTATGTTCAAGCTAGTATATGTCTATCTCTTCAGTCGAGTGTCCGCATCCCCGGCACCGAGCTAATCCCCGCCAGCCAGGAGCCCCAACTGCTGCATCCGGAGGGAAAATGAATCCCACACTTTTATGTCTCCACGACATTCGGTTCGAGGGTACGATGTCCCTTATAGCGATTGAGATAGAACACACACTAACAAGGACAAACTTCAAGTTAAGCCCCGTGCCCATGTTGGGGTAGGGTGGCAGTACGGTAAAGGTTGTCCGGCGAAGACTAGGTTATGTGTCATTTTTGAAAACACCACTTTCTCAAAAATGACCACTTCCACATTCCTCCGGAGAACAAGGATCCGCCTTTTCTCCGGGTTTTTCCGTAAAGCCTTTGTTTTGTAGAATCACAATTTTAGGGTGTCCACTTAGGGACTAGTATATTTGATGGTAATAAATACCATATGGTGGCTTATGGGCTTGGTATTACCAAGTTTAACTACTGGCATGATAGTAACCTATATAATAGTATAGTAGTAATAGCCACATCAAAAATAGTTTTGATAATCAAGTTTTGGTAAAAATTCAGAGGTAAAACATGCATGATAGATAATGATAAGTATTGTATCAGCAAGCATCAGGATGGCTTGCCTGGTATCTCCTTGTGTCCCTGGTTTTGGAGTGACTGGAACTTGAAACAGAGCTTCACGACACTTCCTTCCTCTTCGTTTTCTAACGTCGTAAAAAGAATAAAGGACACACATTCAGAACCAATCAAGGCAAGCAACTATACATAACAATACATACAGCAAGAAAACTAATAATAACCAATCACACAATTATTAATGGAGGCAAACAATCAGACAAACACACTTGGTAGAAATGCCATTTAATAAGACAGCTAAAGGTTGGAGGAACATATCTCACAACCTCAATATCATGGATTCAGTGGGTGTGCCACTCTCATACCAAGATATTAATAAACCCAAAATACACTTAGTTTCACAAGGGTGAGACTACTAAAAGTATACAAAACATGCACAATAATAATCATGGCAATGGGTCTATCAACCAAACCACAAAAAGAAAAAGGTAGCTATCCTACTAAGTCTAAATTCACATCAAGAATAAATAAGACACATGATTTGAAAAAGTTACTTTTACAAATCAGTGAGCCTACACAAGTGCAACAAGGCAATAGACTCATCACAAAACACACAATTCTCATGGTGAGAACAATAGAAACAAATGACTAAAAAGGAGGAATCCTAGTGACATGTTTCTACTAAAAGTTTGCTATGCAAGCATGCATAATAAGTAAAGTATTAAAATGCAAACAAGGAACCATGTTATCATAATGGGAAATGAAAACATGTCCTCATGCAAGGATACACAAATATCTACCAAACACAAGTTGGCAGGAAAAATAATTCAATACAAAAACTGCTAAGGAAACTAGTACTTACTCAAACATGAAGAATCAATGGATGCATTTCAATCAAGTAATTGAAATACAACCATAGGGTCCATGTCATAAAAACAGGAGTGAAAAACATCTATAATTGCTATAACAAAAATACCCCATTTAATAAAACAATGCATCAATTTGCAGGGCAACTCCTACATACTAGTGGTAATAAAAGGGGCATTACTAGAGGAATCAAACCACACTCCAAGAATGGATTTTTCCTAGCAAGACACACATGATTACAACCACATAAAAACAGAAGCATACACATATTCATTTAGCACTTAAAAGCCCAAGGCAAAAATACTAGGCACTCAGAACTATATAAAAGAAACACATCTAGTGTGGGGGAAATAATGTTTCCACCAAAAATGCAATGACACCAGTGGGTGTTCCACTAGCATATCAAAGCATTAAGAGGTCACAAGGCCTCTGGTCATACTTGCTAAAAATTAACAAAAGCCTAAACTAGCACCTGGTGCAATAACCATACTAGTAGAAAATAATAGGGTGCTAAAATAAGCAAGGTAATGCTACTCATGCTATTATTTCCACACAAGTGAAAACTTTAGGGGTCAATTACTCATAAAAGAATAATCAAAATGCTACTAGTCCTATGAACACAACCCAAAAATATGTGGCTACACAACCACAAATGTTTATGCCAAAAATTCTACACATGAGAGAATTTTTCCATAACAATTGTATAGTCATGACAAAACTACTCATGATTCTCTACCAACTCAATTGCAAGCTAGTAGAGGTCATACCAAAAAAATATAAGTACCTACATGGTACTGGACCTAATCTTTCAACACCACAATCCAAGTGCTTGCACAAAAATTAATCACTCAAAAATACTATGCAAGTATTAACTAGAGATAAAACATAAGCTACTAACAAAAATCCTATTTCTTCTCAACTCAAGTCCACACAATCTAACATGATAAAATAGCTAAGTAAACCTTATAAAACAAGTTCACACAACTTCTACATGCTAGAAAACAATATTGCAACACAAAAATATAATCACACAATTTAATTACCTAAAATGCCAAAATGGCAGAAACATGCAAATTAAAGATCTGTCCACCAAATTTTCTATGATGCTCAAAAAATTAAACCCAGCTAGGTTTGGATAGCCCTAAACATATACAAGACCATCCAGTTGAGTTTGCATCAAAAATCATTTTTAATGATTTTATAAAAATCACCAAATGCTCTCTGGTGTTTTACCAAATTGCATGCCATTTCAAAAATATTAGGAATTTGGAATCAAGGTTAATTTCTCCTGTTAGGAAATTTCAAGGGCTTTCCAATGCAATTGGATACACCTCATTATGAGTTGTGAAATTAAAATGGTGCTCATTTTTCTGTTTCTGGTACCTGTTGCCAAAACATTTTTCATGTCCAAAATATTCATCCAAATGTAGATCTACAAATTGGAGGAGGTTTAGATTTTGTTGCTTTACCACTGTGAATTTTGGCTTGGTCAAATTCATCTTTTAGATAGGTCTTTAAGCCCTAAAGCAAACATGCACATTCTGTAAAAAAACTAAATTGGAAAACATCAGTGGATGGCCCAGATCCGCAACTGGGCCGGCCAGATCTGCTTTCACCGCGGGCAGACCCAGCCGCAGCCGCTGACCAGCGGGCCAGGCGGCCACGTGGGCTGCCACGCAGGCAAGCGCGGCCCCACGGGCGGGTTTGACTCCTCCCAGCGCGGGGTCAAGGGCGCTGGCGTCAGCGTGACGCCAGGACGACGTCACTCGCCGGCGGGACAAACTCCGGCGAGGTCGAAATCCGTGGATTTTGGCCACCGTTTTGCAAATCGAAAACATCTACGCGTTGCTCTCGTTGCGTGGAACCAAATGGGGGCGGTCTCGTTTCCTGGGAGTGGCCGGAGAGCGGCGGCGACGGCGGTGCGCGGCGACCGGAAAACGAGCACGGCGCGGTCACGTTCTAGAGCGCAAGGGAGAGGGGAAAGGGTACGGGGAGAAGCGCATCCTCACCATGAACTCGATGGACCACTCGGCGAGGGCGGAGAAGGAGCGAGGCCGCGACGATAGCTCGCCGGAGCTCGCCGGGCCCGAAGAAGAAATCGGACGGCGCGGCCTCCTCGAGTCGTTTCTCCACGATTCCTTTTTCACCGAGCACAACCACGACGAGGCGGAGAGGTTGGGCTCAACAGCGACCGGCGGTGAGCTCGGAGACAGCCTAATCAACGGCGAGGTGCTAGCTAGGGTTCCGATTTGGGGCATTTCTTTGAGCAGAGAGAGAGAGGAAGCTTGAGGGGGAGAGAGGGGGCAAGTGGGAGACAAGAGCACATGGGGGGGTTCTTATCCTCAAGGAATCCTTCTACTCAAAGCAATGGAGTAGGTCACTGCATCTACAGAGGAGCTAGGAAGAAGAAGGAGTGACTCGGATTACAACTAGGTCCCTGGCCAATTTACAAAGAGGTCCTTTTCCTCTCTGAAAAATGCTGTTTTCACTAGGCAAACAAAGTCATAAAATGAAATCCTTTTTCCCAAAATTCTTATTAGTTGAGATTCACAACATATGTGAAAATTGGCTCAATTGGATAAACTTTATAGTTCAAAGTTGTCCAAATTTCAATTCTGACATAAATGGACATTGAATTTATTAGACTACTTAGGAGTTTCCAAAAGTGTTAATTTTTGGCACACATTCCTTATTTGGTGTGTTCCTTGTGTGGTAGAAAATTCAAGTCATTTTGAGTTACTTCATAGAACAAACTTGTTCAAATTTCAAAAAGGTGCTGTCTAGAAAACAGGGGGTTTTGGCAACTTAAATTATTCAAAAACTTGTGCCCTTTTGGTTTTCATCCTTATTTATGATATAGAGAATGTGGTATTTATTTCATGGCATTTTGAAAAAGTTTGTAGAACAAACTTGTTCAAAATTCCAATTGTTGCTGTGGAGAAAAATCATGTTTTTAGGACTTTAATGGATTCAAATTTTGGTATCCTCTTGTGTGTGTTCCTTATTTGATATAAGGAAGCACTGGTATTAATTTCAGATCATTTGAAGAAAGTTTCCAATAGTAACCTGTTTGAGTTTCGTGTTTCTGGAAATATTGGAAATTCAATTTAATAAGGCACTTGGCTTTTCTTTAACAATGCTTTGCCAAAATATTTATGTGACTAGGGATAGCAAGTCAATGCTCTCCAATACTTTTGTTTTTAAGCTTGCAAGGTTGGAAAAACATTTGATAAGATTTTGGTGAAGCATCTAAGAATGCCTCTTTTTCCTGATAATGTTTTAGGGAAATTTATTTAGTGTTTCCTCTTTCTTAATTTAGACCTTGGAATAATATTCAACAAGTATGGGATTCATAAGATAGTTTTGGAAAACTCTTTGATCAATATTTACTTTATAAAATATTGCCAAGGTCATTGGAACAATATGTTGAATATTTTTAGTTTACTGCTTTGCTATCTTTTTAAGTTTGTTTAGTTGCACTTAAACAAACACAACCAAAGTTTATTTGTCAAGCAATTAGCAAAAAAACTGTGTTTTCAGGTATTCCAAAATTGGGATGTGACAGGTCTTCCCCCCTTAAAAAGAATCTCGTCCCCGAGATTCGCAAGCGAGGACTAAGGGAGGGACAACAAGCACAATGTTAGAAACTTCTAACTTCAACTACAATCGCTCGGTGGTTGGTAGCGTTGGAGTGCTGGTGCTTCCCCCCTTTGATTTTTCTTGGGAGGCGGGGTACTCCCCTAAATTAGCAAATTCTTTTCACGGGAGTTGTGTGTCATACTCAAAACCTTAGATCCAAACACCCGTCTTAAAAAAAATTCTAGCTATCAATTTACTCAACCGCCAATTTTAAAATTTCTGATACCGTCAATTATTACATGAGTTCCTAGCTATATCCCACATCTTACATACCACATACGGAGTGGTGTACCACTCTCATAACAAGGTATATAAGAAGCTAAAAATATAGCTTGTGGGTGCAAAGGTTAGGTTGCTAAGGTAAAACAAACAGACAGAACAATACCCACGGCAGTGGGTGTTACTCCCCACAGGCAACTATCACTTAATACGTTCATGATTTTAGTTGGATGTTTTAGATTCATAAGATACTCTTAAGCACAATCATAACACAAGTATAAACTCATGCTAAGGTAAAACATTTAAACAAAATCCAATGAGTAAGCAAACAACACCACA
Organism: Alopecurus myosuroides; assembly: GCA_028641055.1. Lineage (NCBI taxonomy): Eukaryota > Viridiplantae > Streptophyta > Magnoliopsida > Poales > Poaceae > Alopecurus > Alopecurus myosuroides. The sequence continues at coordinate 570,135,076 of CM054057.1, forward strand.
GATGAATATACTATTTATTCACTAGGTTATTGTTTACTAGAGGTTTTGGAATCCATCAATCATGAACAATTAGCAAACAACCAGTAGCTAAAAACCAATGAATCCAATCATAAAGATACTCTAAAACACCATCTTCACACAAGATAAAACTCCTATTACACAGGCATAAAAAAAACAGGACTGCACAAATAACACACTAGTATGACAAATCTACACCAGCATGCTATAAGAGATAATCATACCCTATAACCATAGAACATGAAACTAAATAATTCATGGCATGATAACAGAAGTAATAACTTCCTAAACATGCTATATCAACACATATACTCATAAAATAAAAGAGGGTAATACTAGAGCAAAAATCACCATCTTCTAGTGGTGAAACTAGTTTCACCCTAGAGAAGCAAACAATGCTATCATAACGTTTAAAACTAAACAAGAAAGTCATGAATATAAGTGTACCTAATAACAGTACACCAATCCTACTCATGTTAGTAAGCACAAGCACCAGAGTAATTTTATGAATCAACCATTAAGCATGCAGAAATTTCTGCTAGCAATTTCTGTTTTCTTTAACCAATTACTAGCAAACAAGCAAGGTATAACTCACACAACCAGTAGCTATGCAATTAATGAAAATTTATCTAAACCTTTTCAAAAATCCATACACTCAATTTAAAATTATTCACAAACAATCTACCAATCAAGAGGAATTTATTTTATTTGCGAACAATTTAATTTTAGCACACGATAGCGAAACATTTCTTAACATGATACCCCTAAGGAATATTATGCTAACAAAAGGATCACACCTAAACATACTATTATTTACTAATAAGAGATAAACTTCTCACTTGCATAAGTGAAAACAAACAATTGTATTTTCCATGGTGGAAAATAGAAATCAATCACATAGTGAAACATGCTATTTTCACACATGTGTCTGGTTGGGGATTTTCATCCTCAAGCCAAAATGCAATGGGAACAGTGGGCTATGGCCTACTAATACCAAGGAAAATAGGTACTAAGCCTCTGGTTACACATGAAAAACTTTGCATACAAGATAAAAATATAAGGCTATTTAATCTAGTGAAACAATACTAGTGCATATTGATAGCAATGCTTACACATGCTTTACTATTAAGAGAGATGCAAGCTAACAGAGGTACAAGCATCAAAATAACAGTACCTAAATGGTAATGGACTCAAATAAAACATAGCACAAAATCTACTAAGAAAGTATACACAGATCTAGCTCTCACAATACTTCCAAATGATAAAGGTAACAAATGCTATTTCATTTTTATTTGAGTTTCCAATCATGCACACACTTTCTAGGGTAGATTTATTGTAAGAAAACAACATAATAACAAGTCCTAACAACTCCATATAAGTTATGAAGCAATATTGAATAAAACACAAATTCATTTCAATCAAGAGCACACAAAGAAACAAAAACAGGAAAACTATTGTTTTCTAGATCTATCATAACCATTCCATCGTTCACTTAATTTCTAAACCCCGAATTTCATAGTACCTACAACGTCTACTAATATTTGGTTTCCAAAGTAGATACACCCGATATCCTATTGACTAGTAAACGAATATGTCATCATCTTATTTTCTCGTGACTTCTCCTCTTTACCAACTAGATTAAAAGGTGTCCTAAGTCACTTAATTTCTTGGTTTAGAAAGAGTTGGCAGTAGTTTGCATGATTTGGTTAGGTGTCAACCTAATATTAGACCAAGCATGTTAGTCTTGTTAGCTTTCTATTAAATAAAGTTTGTCCGACAAGATACGACTAGCGTCATCGTACGTCGAATATTGAATCGTGCTCTTCGGATTGGCTTTTGAGGGGGTTGCGCATCATGGAATGTGAAGACTTCTTTTGCACCTTTCTCCAGAGGAGGGAGGTATATAACTTTTAAAAGGGGATCTCTCTAGTTTGGTCTTTTAAAAGGGCACATAAAAAGGTGCAACATTTAGCCAACAGGGTAAAAAGAGTCTTTTGCAAACAGACAAACACATAGGTATTGGTCAGTAGTGGTTGGTGCCTTCACGCCTTTTCTTCTTTGAAGGTTGTCGTTGTTGGAGCCTTTACTGTTGGAGTGCATCACTGGTAGCAATGCTATCAGCTCGTGTGGCTTGATGGTCCTCTATTATTAGGCCCAACGGTGCTTTCATTGATTGTGGGGGAGATGGTGGTGGTTCACGACGGGTCGCATTTTGAGGCGAAAACAAGTATAAGTTTAAGCAACAAATTCTTGTTTTTGAATATTATATAAACATTTTTGCTGGCAAAAACTTAACAAGAGGCGATTCAAAAACAAGAGCGGGGCAAGCACAAATCTGCAAATTTTGAGCACCCCACAAACATATAGAAGCCTAGATGAACCAAATTCTACACCACACAATAGCACAAAGTCCTACGGACACACATAAGCAAGCCATAACACACAAACAAGGCTCCATTGGAGCTACGTCGGGGAAGGCGACTCATGGAGTCATTGCTAAATTACTCCAAACTAGACTGATCCAAAATCCTAGAAGTGGCTGAAGAACTATATCTACTTCTGACCATCATCACTGTAGAGCTAGGCAATTATTTTGGTCTCCTCGGGACATCGGCAAGTATACAAGTTTTTGGATGGAAACAAGATAATAGAAGTAAAGTTTTGATAAAACTTTTAACTGAGAGAGGTAAGACTATGCAACAATTTGTTTTTGAAACCCCAACTATTTTCTGAACAGAAAACTTCCAAGACGAGAGATGTTTCAAAAACAGAGCCGAGCAGTTGCAAACAAGTAAGAAATCAACTCTTAACCGAGAGAGATATGCCTTTAGAATCTTTTGAAAATATCAGAAGGAGGGAAAATATACTAAAATTCCCTTAGATAAAAATAATGTAGATAGTAAATAGGTTTTTACTCAAAAATACTTTTCTTTCCTATCTGACGTCCATGCTAACTAAGGTCTCCTAAGGTCAGGATGGCTCTGATACCAACTCTGTAAGGACCCCAGACCGGCAGTCTGAAACCCTCCGTATGCATACATTCACGATCCCAGAAAGATCAGTCGTGAACAACATACAAAGTTGGCATACAGAAATACATCATCCATTACACGATTACATAAAGGTATTACAAAAAGATCACATGATCAAGTTTAACACAACTGCCACATAGGGCAGGCAACTTATCAAACACAGCGGAAGACAAATAAAACACAACGTAGATGAGCCCAAGTCACGCCTTAACCTACAGGCTGCTGACCCGGAGACGATCCTAGTTCGCAAAGCCGTCAACTCCGTACTTCTCTTCATAGATCTCCTTCGGAGGCGCCTTCTCAAAGTCTGGCAAGTAGATACTAGGGGCGAAACCATAATGAGTACATTTGAATGTACTCAGCAAGACATCCATCATATCACTTACCAACATGCAAGTATGCTTATATGGTGGAATAGGTAGGCTATAAATAGGGTTCACTATCAATGGTGTTCATATATGATGACACCACAGTTGCAGTCAGGTTAATCTGTATCTTCGTTGAAGAAGATACTTCAGAAGAAAATAATATAGTTTTATTTCTCTTGTAGATATCACATGTACAAGAGGTTTTGTAAAGCTTTGTTAAAGAGTATTTTCTCTTTGCAGAACTTCTTGGAATCAGTTTCCAGAATTCTTGCTTAGAGTAGAAAAGGTTTTCTTTGCAAAACATTTTGTTTTGTATAACGACATCTGGCTTTTCCTCATCGACGATACCTCCACGGTATACATTTTCCTTCCTTTCCGAACTTCACAAGTTCAAACACTTCCTGTCAAAAACTCCTTTTCAAAAACTTCCTCTTTTGAAAACATTGACACAATGCTAGCTACATGGCCATTAAACTGTCCATATCCGAGGACGCGGCTTCTTCGAAAAAGTTGTACTCTGCAAAGGTGTACTCATCCACCAGATCCAGTACACCTACCGTGAACAACCATGGACTGTAACAACAGTATGTAAACATCAGGTCATATATCATATTCATTCACTATGTTCAAGCTAGTATATGTCTATCTCTTCAGTCGAGTGTCCGCATCCCCGGCACCGAGCTAATCCCCGCCAGCCAGGAGCCCCAACTGTTGCATCCGGAGGGAAAATGAATCCCACACTTTTATGTCTCCACGACATTCGGTTCGAGGGTACGACGTCCCTTATAGCGATTGAGATAGAACACACACTAACAAGGACAAACTTCAAGTTAAGCCCCGTGCCCATGTTGGGGTAGGGTGGCAGTACGGTAAAGGTTGTCCGGCGAAGACTAGGTTATGTGTCGTTTTTGAAAACACCACTTTCTCAAAAATGACCACTTCCACATTCCTCCGGAGAACAAGGATCCGCCTTTTCTCCGGGTTTTTCCATAAAGCCTTTGTTTTGTAGAATCACAATTTTAGGGTGTCCACTTAGGGACTAGTATATTTGATGGTAATAAATACCATATGGTGGCTTATGGGCTTGGTATTACCAAGTTTAACTACTGGCATGATAGTAACCTATATAATAGTATAGTAGTAATAGCCACATCAAAAATAGTTTTGATAATCAAGTTTTGGTAAAACTTCAGAGGTAAAACATGCATGATAGATAATGATAAGTATTGTATCAGCAAGCATCAGGATGGCTTGCCTGGTATCTCCTTGTGTCCCTGGTTTTGGAGTGACTGGAACTTGAAACAGAGCTTCACGACACTTCCTTCCTCTTCGTTTTCTAACGTCGTAAAAAGAATAAAGGACACACATTCAGAACCAATCAAGGAAAGCAACTATACATAACAATACATACAGCAAGAAAACTAATAATAACCAATCACACAATTATTAATGGAGGCAAACAATCAGACAAACACACTTGGCAGAAATGCCATTTAATAAGACAGCTTAAGGTTGGAGGAACATATCTCACAACCTCAATATCATGGATTCAGTGGGTGTGCCACTCTCATACCAAGATATTAATAAACCCAAAATACACTTAGTTTCACAAGGGTGAGACTACTAAAAGTATACAAAACATGCACAATAATAATCATGGCAATGGGTCTAACAACCAAACCACAAAAACAAAAAGGTAGCTATCCTACTAAGTCTAAATTCACATCAAGAATAAATAAGACACATGATTTGCAAAAGTTACTTTTACAAATCAGTGAGCCTACACAAGTGCAACAAGGCAATAGACTCAAAACAAAACACACAATTCTCATGGTGAGAACAATAGAAACAAATGACTAAAAAGGAGGAATCCTAGTGACATGTTTCTACTAAAAGTTTGCTATGCAAGCATGCATAATAAGTAAAGTATTAAAATGAAAACAAGGAACCATGTTATCATAATGGGAAATGAAAACATGTCCTCATGCAAGGATACACAAATATCTACCAAACACAAGTTGGCAGGAAAAATAATTCAATACAAAAACTGCTAAGGAAACTAGTACTTACTCAAACATGAAGAATCAATGGATGCATTTCAATCCAGTAATTGAAATACAACCAGAGGGTCCATGTCATAAAAACAGGAGTGAAAAACATCTATAATTTCTATAACAAAAATACCCCATTTAATAAAACAATGCATCAATTTGCAGGGCAACTCCTACATACTAGTGGTAATAAAAGGGGCATTACTAGAGGAATCAAACCACACTCCAAGAATGGATTTTTCCTAGAAAGCCACACATGATTACAACCACTTACAAACATAGGCATACACATTTTCATTTATCACTTAAAAGCCCAAGGCAAAAAATACTAGGCACTCATTAGTTATAGAACTATATAAAAGAAACACATCTAGTGTGGGGGAAATAATGTTTCCACCAAAAATGCAATGACACCAGTGGGTGTTCCACTAGCATATCAAAGCATTAAGATGTCACAAGGCCTCTGGTCATGCTTGCTAAAAATTAACAAAAGCCTAAACTAGCACCTGGTGCAATAACCATACTAGTAGAAAATAATAGGGTGCTAAAATAAGCAAGGTAATGCTACTCATGCTATTATTTCCACACAAGTGAAAACTTTAGGGGTCAAGTACTCATAAAAGAATCATCAAAATGCTACTGGTCCTATGAACACAACCCAAAAATATGTGGCTACACAACCACAAATGTTTATGCCAAAAATTCTACACATGAGAGAATTTTTCCATAACAATTGTATAGTCATGAAAAAACTACTCATGATTCTCTACCAACTCAATTGCAAGCTAGTAGAGGTCATACCAACAAAATATAAGTACCTACATGGTACTGGACCTAATCTTTCAACACCACAATCCAAGTGCTTGCACAAAAATTAATCACTCAAAAATACTATGCAAGTATTAACTAGAGATAAAACATAAGCTACTAACAAAAATCCTATTTCTTCTCAACTCAAGTCCACACAATCTAACATGCTAAAATAGCTAAGTAAACCTTAGAAAACAAGTTCACACAACTTGTACATGCTAGAAAACAATATTGCAACACAAAAATATAATCACACAATTTAATTACCTAAAATGCCAAAATGGCAGAAACATGCAAATTAAAGATCTGTCCACCAAATTTTCTATGATCCTCAAAAAATTAAACCCAGATAGGTTTGGATATCCCTAAACATATACAAGACCATCCAGTTGAGTTTGCATCAAAAATCATTTTTAATGATTTTATAAAAATCACCAAAGTGCTCTCTGGTGTTTTACCAAATTGCAAGCCATTTAAAAAATATTAGGAATTTGGAATCAAGGTTAATTGCTCCTTTTCGGAAATTTAAAGGGATTTCAAATGCAATTTGATACATCTCATTCTGAGTTGTGAAATTAAAATGGTGCTCATTTTGCTGTTTCTGGTACCTGTTGCCAAAACATTTTTCATGTCCAAAATATTCATCCAAATGTAGATATACAAATTGGAGGTGGTTTAGATTTTGTTGCTTTACCACTGTGAATTTTGGCTTGGTCAAATTCATCTTTTAGATAGGTTTTTAAGCCCTAAAGCAAACATGCACATTCTGTAAAAAAACTAAATTGGAAAACATCAGTGGATGGCCCAGATCCGCAACTGGGCCGGCCAGATCTGCTTTCACCGCGGGCAGACCCAGCCGCAGCCTCTGACCAGCGGGCCAGGCGACCACGCGGGCTGCCACGCAGGCAAGCGCGGCCCCACGGGCGGGTTTGACTCCTCCCAGCGCGGGGTCAAGGGCGCTGGCGTCAGCGTGACGCCAGGACGACGTCACTCGCCGGCGGGACAAACTCCGGCGAGGTCGAATCCGTGGATTTCGGCCACTGTTTTGCGAATCGAAAACGTCTATGTGTTGCTCTCGTTGCGTGGAACCAAATGGGGGCGGTCTCGTTTCCTGGGAGTGGCCGGAGAGCGGCGGCGACGGCGGCGCGCGGCGACCGGAAAACGAGCACGGCGCGGTCACGTTCTAGAGCGCAAGGGAGAGGGGAAAGGGTACGGGGGAAGCGCATCCTCACCATGAACTCGATGGACCGCTCGGCGAGGGCGGAGAAGGAGCGAGGCCGCAGCGATAGCTCGCCGGAGCTCGCCGGGCCCGAAGAAGAAATCGGAAGGCGCGTCCTCCTCGAGTCGTTTCTCCACGATTCCTTTTTCACCGAGCACAACCACGACGAGGCGGAGAGGTTGGTCTCAACGGCGACCGGCGGTGAGCTCGGAGACGGCCTAATCAACGGCGAGGTTCTAGCTAGGGTTCCGATTTGGGGCATTTCTTTGAGCAGAGAGAGAGAGGAAGCTTGAGGGGGAGAGAGGGGGCAAGTGGGAGACAAGAGCACATGGGGGGTTCTTATCCTCAAGGAATCCTTCTACTCGAAGCAATGGAGTAGGTCACTGCATCTACAGAGGAGCTAGGAAGAAGAAGGAGTGACTCGGATTACAACTAGGTCCCTGGCCAATTTACAAAGAGGTCCTTTTCCTCTCTGAAAAATGCTGTTTTCACTAGGCAAACAAAGTCATAAAATGAAATACTTTTGCCCAAAATTCTTATTAGTTGAGATGCAAACATATGTGAAAATTGGCTCAATTGGATAAACTTTATAGTTCAAAGTTGTTCAAATTTCAATTCTGACATAAATGGACATTGAATTTATTAGACTACTTAGGAGTTTCCAAAAATGATAATTTTTGGCACACATTCCTTATTTGGTGTGTTCCTTGTGTTTTAGAAAATTCAAGTCATTTTGAGTTACTTCATAGAACAAACTTGTTCAAATTTAAAAAAGGTGCTGTCTAGAAAACAGGGTTTTTTGGCAACTTAAATTATTCAAAAACTTGTGCCCTTTTGGTTTTCATCCTTATTTATGATATAGAGCATGTGGTATTTATTTCACGGAATTTTGAAAAAGTTTGTAGAACAAACTTGTTCAAAATTCCAATTGTTGCTGTGGAGAAAGATCATGTTTTCAGGACTTTAATGGATTCAAATTTTGGTCTCCTCTTGTGTGTGTTCCTTATTTGATATAAGGAAGCACTGGTATTAATTTCAGATCATTTGAAGAAAGTTTCAAATAGTAACTTGTTTGAGTTTCCTGTTTCTGGAAATATTGGAAATTCAATTTAATAAGGCACTTGGCTTTTCTTTAACAATGCTTTGCCAAAATATTTATGTGACTAGGGATAGCAAGTCAATGCTCTCCAATACTTTTGTTTTTAAGCTTGCAAGGTTGGAAAAACATTTGATAAGATTTTGGTGAAGCATCTAAGAATGCCTCTTTTTCCTGATAATTTTTTAGGAAAATTTATTTAGTGTTTCCTCTTTCTTAATTTAGGCCTTGGAATAATATTCAACAAGTATGGGATTCATAAGATAGTTTTGGAAAACTCTTTGATCAATATTTACTTTATAAAATATTGCCAAGGTCATTGGAACAATATGTTGAATATTTTTAGTTTACTGCTTTGCTATCTTTTTAAGTTTGTTTAGTTGCACTTAAACAAACACAACCAAAGTTTATTTGTCAAGCAATTAGCAAAACAACTGTGCTTTCAGGTATTCCAAAATTGGGATGTGACACTAGGGCCGGCCGAGGCCAGCCTTTCTGCGTGTCCCAGCCTAGGCCCAGCTTGGGGCCGGCCTAGGCCAACTTTTCTGCGTGAAGGCCGGCTACCTAACAGAACCGGTCGGCCTTGGGGGCCCGATGCCGACCTAAGCCCGGCCAGGTGATACGTCCACTTTGCATCACTATTTTATATTGTTATTTTCTGTTATTCGTCGATATATTTCATGTTAAGATGCATTACTTATGTTATTTTATCTCTTTTCGCATGTTTCATAACTTTTGGAGAATAAACAACGGGACCAGAAATCTGATGGAAAAAAGCACCATCAAGATACCCTATTTCAGAAGATAGGAAGAACAGGAGGGATACCGGAGGAGTCTTAGAACTCCCGAGGAGGAAGCTAGCCAGAAGGGCACCCGGAGGGGGCCACCTGGGGCCCACACCAGGGCGCGCCTAGGAGTGATCTGGCCCCCTGGCCCACTTCTGGGCGCCCCCTTTCGCGTACTTGACCCAAGGGAACCCTAAGCCCCGGGGGATCATAGAAGAAATATTCCATCGCCGCCTCGGGGCGAAAAATAACATAGAGAGAAAAGCTCTCCGGTAGGGAGAAATCTGCCAGGGAAATTCATCCCCGGAGAGGGGAAATCATCGCCATCATCACCGTCATCTCTCCGGGCATCATCAAGATCATCATCGTCATCATCATCACCACCATCACCATCACCCTCGTCATCCTCCTTCATATTGCTGTAACAATTATGGGTCTCTATCATTGTTTTACATTAGATCTCTCTGCTTGTTAGTAGTTTTTATCCATTATATCACCTCATATTACTTGTTAGTAGTTGATGCTTGTGAGATTTATCGGTGTTTACACTTTATGACCAGATTGTTTTTATCCATTATATCACCTCTGATTATGATCCATATGATGTCTTGTGAGTAGTTCGTTTAGTTCTTGAGGACATGGGAGAAGTCATGATGTTAGTAGTGGAATTATGTTGAAGTAATATCTAGTGGTTTGGTATTTAAGTTGTGGTTCTATTCTTCTAGTGGTGTCATGTGAACGTCGACTACATGATAATTCACCTTTATGGCCCTAGGAGGATGCATTGTGTATTTGGCTACTAATTGTGGGGTTGCTGGAGTGACAAAAACCGAAAACCCCGTTAGGAAACCAATGCACGAGGGAGTGTAGAATCCCGGAGTTTTAAGGTTGTGGTTATATTTATCCTAATTACTTTCTTGTATTTGCGGATTCTTATGAGGGGTATAATCACAAGTATGTATTATTCCTTGTTGGGAGGTGCATTAGCATAGGTTCACCCACACAACACTTAACGAACCAATAAATATTAATCAACCACATGAAGCAAAAGCACTTGACGAAATTCCCATGTGTCCTCGAGAATGTTTGGTAGTCATAAGTAGAACAACCGGTTTGTCCTTTGCTCTCAAAAGGATTGGGCCACTCGCTGCAATTATATTTACTGCATTTTATTTACTCGCACTTTATTTATCCGCTATATTAAAAACCACCAAAAACCTGTTTGCTAATGTTTACAGTGAATCCTCTATCCAACCTGCTTGTCAACACCTTCTGCTCCTCGTTGGGTTCATCACTCTTATTTATCGAAAGTACTACGATACACCCACTATACTTGTGGGTCATCAAGACTATTTTCTGGCACCGTTGTCAGGGAGTGAAGTGCTATTGGTAAGTGGAATTGGTAAGAGAAACTTTTACTGTGAGTGTTGTTTTTATTTCTGTCTGCTGCTTTATTTCATTATGGAGAATACTTTTGGTTCTCTATTTAGGGGTAGTACTACTATTACTGCTAGGATAGTAGGTGACCCGTTATCTGCTGAATTAGATCCTTATAAAATACCTATGAAAATTGTTAGACGTGTTATGGATAACTGCTATTATGGAGATGGAATTATCCATCCCGGTGATCATTTGCTCTTTATACATGAATTATGCGAGTTATCCAGGTGTGCAGGTATTACAATGGATCAAGTTAAAAGGAAATTATTCTCTTTGTCGCTGAAAGGTAGAGCCCCTGAATGGTTTAAATTGCCGAAGAATGGTGACTCTATTGGATGGGAGGAAATTGTCCCTCTCTTTTATTCTAAATTCTATCCTCCCAGTGAGATTTATAAAGACCAGAATCAAATATATAATTTCTGGCCTCATGATGGAGAGAGTATTTCCCAAGCGTGGGGGATAATGAAGTTATTAATGCTCAAATGTCATGTTCATGAGCTCCCAAGTAATATTGTTATCAATAATTTTTATGCGAGGCTTTATCTTCATGATAAAAATTTATTGGATGCTTCTTATTCTGGATCATTCACACATATGAAGGAAGAAGCTAAATGGGATCTTCTTGACAGTATTCAAGAAAACACTGAAGGATGGGAGATTGACAAAGATAGAAAGTCGGGTATAAATTATGATTATGAATGCATTAAATATTTTATGGGAACTGATGATTTCTATAATGTTAGTGTTGTTTGTGGTCTTGATTCTCAAATGTTTGCAAACTGTCTTAAAGCTTTTGCCTCCTATCTTGATATTCCAAAAAGGAGTATAACAAGTACCATGCACCTTATAAATATATTGTTCCTGCTAGAAATATAGAAATACATGTTGTTAATCCTGCTGTTCTTAAGCCTTATATTGAGAAAATGCCTTTCCTTGCTAAGGTGAAAGAACACTCTATTGTAGCTAGTGTGGTTAATAGGAGCATTAAGAAATCTATTGAACCCGATGAACAAATAACTGTTGAACCCGCTGTAGAAATAGTGAAAGACCTTATCTGTGGAAACGTAGAGGATGAACATATTGTATTTTGTGAGGATGCTTCTAATATTGTCTCAAATCCAAATAGAACTAAGAAAACTAGTGTTCATGTGCATTCTGTTAAGATTGGTGATCATTGCTATTATGGTTTGTGTGACATTGGTGCAAGTTCTAGTGCTATTCCTTATGAACTTTATAAAGAAATTATGCATGAAATTTTTTCTTGTGAGCTTGAGGATATTGATGTGGTTATTTAGTTTGCTAATAGAGAAACTGTCTTTCCGATTAGTATTGTTAGAGATGTGGAAGTTTTATGTGGTAAAACTAAATATCCCACTGATTTTCTAGTACTTGGTAAGGATGCTAGTAAAACTTGTCCTATTATTTTTGGTAGACCTTTCTTGAACACTTGCGGTGCTATTATAGATTGTAAGAGGGAGAAGATATTGACTAAATTTGATGGAAAATCTTATGAGTTAAATTTCTCCAAATTTGCTAGAGCACCTTGTGAATTTGAATTGCCTAATGAGAATTTTAGAATTGAAAAGCTTGTCTCTATTTCTCTTTCTCCTAACAATGCTTTGCAGCAATATATGGAGGACCATGAAAGTGAGGTCTTTATGGAAGAGAGAAATGAGATTGACGATATTCTTCTTCGTCAACCGGTGATACTGAAACATAATTTATCTATGGAGGACTTGGGTACCACCTTACCACCCAAGGAGGATCCTATTTTTGATTTAAAACCTTTGCCTGATGATCTTAAATATGCTTATATTGATGATAAGAAAATATATCATGTTATTATTAGTGCTAAACTTTCATGTGAAGAAGAGGAAAGATTATTGGGAATATTGAACAAACACCCTGGAGCTATTGGATATACTCTTGCTGATTCGAGGGGGATTTCTCCCTCTATATGTCAGCATGTTATTAATATTGAACCTGATGCAAAGCCAGTATTTGAACATAAACGTCGTTTAATTCCTAAGATGAAGGAAGTGGTAAGAAATGAGGTATTAAAACTCCTTGATGCTGGTATTATTTTTCCTATTGCTGATAGTAGATGGGTGAGCCCTGTGGATTGTGTCCCTAAGAAGGGAGGAATGACTGTTGTGCCTAATGAAAATAATGAGCTTATTGCTCAAAGAGTAGTGTTTGATTATAGAATGTGCATTGATTTTAGGAAATTTAACAAGGTTACTAAGAAAGATCATTATCCTTTGCCTTTTATTGATCAAATGCTAGAGAGGTTGTCTAAGAAAACTCATTTTTGCTTTCTTGATGGTTATTCTAGGGTTTCTCAAATTTCTGTTAGGAAGCAAGATCAAGAGAAAACAAACTTTACTTGTCCTTATGGTACTTATGCTTATAGATGTATGCCTTTTGGTTTGCACAATGCTCCTGCTACGTTTCAAAGACATATGGTACCATAAAGACATATGGTGCCATAGATGGATAAATCTTCCATGAATACTTCCACAATCTCTTTGCAAAAACCATGAAAAATAGCAGATATTATGCTAGTAAGATTCTTGATGTTGCTCAAAAGAATTATGCTACTACTGAAAAAGAGTTCTTAGTTGTAGTTTTTGCGTGTGGTAAGTTTATACCTTATATTTTTGACTCAAAGGTTACTATTCATACTGATCATGCTGCTATTAGATACCTTATGTAAAAGAAAGATGCTAAGCCTAGGCTTATTAGATGGATGTTGCTTTTACAAGAGTTTGATTTGCATATTGTGGATAGGAAGGTTGTTGATAACTTGTCTAGATTGGAAAACATTGCTTTTGGCCCTATTCCTGTTAATCATAGTTTTCCAAATAAACAGTTGTCTGCAATAAAGGTAAAATCCCAAGATAGTCCATGGTATGCTGATTATGCTAACTTTATTGTTTCAAAGTATTTGCCTCCAACATTTACGACTCAGCAAATAATAAAATTGTTTTATGATTCGAGGCATTATTTTTGGGATGGCCCACCCTTATATAAAGAAGGAGTAGATGGTATTATGAGAAGATGTGTTCCAGATCATGAACAATGTGAAATATTGAAAAAGTGACATGGTAGTGCTTATGGAGGGCATCACGCTGGAGATAGAACCGCACAGAAGGTTCCACAATCAGGTTTCTATTGGCCTACTCTCTTTAAAGATGCACGTAAATTTATTTTATCTTGTGATGGATGTCAAAGAGTTGGTAATATTTCTAAATGTAATGAAATTCCTATGAGTTATTCTCTTGTTATTGAACCTTTTGATTGTTGGGGATTTGACTTTATGGGTCCTTTTCCTCCTTTGAATGGTTACACTCATATTCTTGTTGTTGTTGATTATGTTACTGAGTGGGTAGAAGCTATACCTACAAAAAGTGTTGATGGTGAGACCTCTTTAAAAATGCTTAAAGATGTTATTTTCCCTAGGTTTGGTGTGCCTAGACATCTTATGAATGATGGAGGTTCTCACTTTATTCTTGTTGGTTTTAGGAAAACCCTTGCTAAATATGATGTTAATCATAGAATTTCCTCAGCTTATCATCCTCAAACTAGTGGGCAAGTATAATTATCAAATAGAGAAATTAAATCTATCTTGCAAAAGACTGTTAATAAATCTAGGAAGAATGGGTCTGATAAGTTGAATGATGCTTTATGGGCTTATAGACTGCTTATAAAAATCCTATGGGTATGTATCCTTATAAAATGGTTTATGGAAAAGCGTGTCACTTGCCTTTAGAATTAGAACACAAAGCTTATTGGGCAGTGAAAGAACTAAATAAGGATTTTAGACTTGCTGGTAAGAAAAAAAATGCTTGATTTGAATCATCTAGATGAATGGAGATGTGAAGCTTATGAAAATTCTAGACTCTTTAAAGAGAAAGTTAAACAGTGGCATGATAGGAGAATTCTTAAGAAAGAGTTTCATGCTGGTGAGAAAGTTCTATTGTATCGGTCTCGTCTTAGATTTTTTGCAGGAAAATTACTCTCGAGATGGGGAGGCCCTTATGTTATTGAAGAAGTGTATCGTTCGGGTGCAATAAAAATTGCTTCCCTCAAAGATAACACCACACAAGTGGTAAATGGGCAAAGACTCAAACGTTATATTTCCGGGGATTCTTATGATGAAGATGTTGATGTTATTCAAGTAACGACTCCGGAAAAGTTCATTAGAGGGAAGATTCCAGAATCTTCAGAGTCTGTTTTCGAATAGGTAACAGTTCTGTTAAGAAAAAATTTGCGGATTATCTTCCACGTTATAATTTATTGGTTTTTGGAAAATATGAAAAATACCGAGCCGAAGAAGGGTAGGATATGGTGCCTGTTACGTCATAAACGTATCCTTAATTTCTGATGTTCAATGTTGTTTTCTTGTTGTTTCCCACATATTTGCTATACACTTTACCTCACTTTTATCGATTTTACGGACTAACCTATTGACAAGATGCCACAGAGCTGGTTCCTTGTTTTCTGCTGTTTTTAGTTTCAGAAAAGTTGTTCTGGAAATATTTTCGGAATTGGAAAATTTGAAGCCCATAAGTCTTAGAATTCCCGAAGGTTCTATGGAGTCCCAAAGAGACCCGGAGGGGGGCCTCAGGGGGCCCACACCATAGGGCGTCGTGCCCCCTGGCCGCACCATGGGGTGGTGTGGGGCCTCCCGGCCTCCACCGCCTTTGCTCTTTCGCCTATTTATACCCCCGAGACGTAAACCCTAAATATATCCCACTTCATACCGAAAACACCCGAGGCCGCCGTCATCGTCATCCCGAGATCGGGAGGGTTCTGGAGCTCTCCCCGGCACCCTGCCGGGAGGGGAATTCATCACCGGAGGGGTCTACACCATCATGCATGTCGGATATATATACCGATTAGGGGTATATCAGATAGTTTCCTAAAGAACCGGATTACCAGGGTGGCCTGAATGGTAATGGATTATGGTCCATTAGGCGGCCCAGTAAGCTGACGCGCAGAAGCCGGATTCTAGAAGAACTCGGACCACAGCCCACGTGGTACGACTTGGAGTAGAAGGCGGATCCTTGCCTTCCAAGTTAGAACTTACCATAGTCTTCTAGGTTTCCTTTCTGTAATCCCTAACCCGGCTATTTATATAAAGTCGGACGGGAGAGAAGTTAGAAGCCAACTTGCTGAGAAGTGGATCCTCGTCGAGTTAGCAACCCAGACTCACATTGTACTCTGTATACTTCAGGCTTCAGCCCTTATTTAGTGAGATTGCAGGAGTAGGAACGCCGCCTAGTTGCGACGTACCGAACCTCGGTAAACTTTGGTGTCCCTGGTTGCCATACTACCACGTCCCCCTCACGTCTTTACCCGTAGGCCTCATGGCACCCCCGTCTATGAACCCTACTACGATGTCTCGACAGTTGGCGCCCACCGTGGGGCCTGCGACGTCAGGCGTTATGTTTCGATCGGGGATACTCGGCGGAATCGGCAGTACTATAACTATCGTAAGTTTGGAGTTCGACAACGACGTCGGGCGCTTCCTCGACAACGGATTGTACATGCTAGCACGGAATCATCTGGTAAGTGCCTGCGTTTTACCGATTGGATCCGCGAATATCTTTATCGGATTAACTGCAGAGGCAATGGGATTCTGTGGTGGAAGTAGATTGTCGCACCCGGACTTCTAGGGGATACTCACAGTCCGTCAAACAGTAGATGAATGGCTTACGGGGCATACCGGCACCCGCATCTCAATATGAGCAGGCCAACACGTAAACGTGTGACAACCATTACCTTACTATTCATCGTCTGCGCAAACCATCCCATAGAAATCCAGATACTTCCGTTGACGTACTTCAAAACATACACACATGGTACGTCAACGGCATTGGAACAAGTGATATCACAACAGATCTCTACGACACAAAAGATTGAAATAAGTTGCAACTGGCCCTCACTAGGGCAGAGAATAGCAAATGCAATCATTCAGAGGGCACATGCCCCAACAATTCATCATTACATCACAGCGGAAGCATTCAACATGTCTGAGTACAGACAAGAACCAAATAGGCCTAAGAGGCCGGAAACGAAAAGACGGAGCCCATCCACGAAGTCTCGGATCCTGCCCGGGTCCGCTATCTACTCGTCAGCAGTCTCGTCGTCATACTCCACGTAGTAGCCACCATGTAGATCCTCGAAACGTCGTCTGCGTAAACCACAGCCCCAAAGGGTCAGTACTTAAACGTACTGGCAAGCAAGACTCACAGTTCACCAAAGTGTAACCCGTCACACCAAGCACAGATGCCTTGGGTTCAACGGAAGAGAGGGGATATAAAAGATGCTGCAACTGGCTGCGCTAACCAACTACAGAGATTCTACCACTTCCCGGCTAACAGAAAGGAGATAAGATCGGGATTGTAAACCAACTGAAAGATAACTTCAAACAAACCCATCCTGGATCTCGCCCCTTATCCAAAGAAGCAATCCGAGGATAACTCACACAGTTGTATTAAAGGTGAATCAAGTTATTGTGTCATCAACCTATTACTAGTCAAGTTCTTAATCATTGGGTGTAACATGTTTGATCATTATGTTTAAGTTGTCCTGATACTTGTTAGCCAGTACTTTCACCAAGTAATCCATAACCGCGGAAAACACGGCTTCTCGAGAAGATTATCCCTGCAGGGTTGCACCAATTTGGCCGTACACTCATGAATATCCCGCCAGATGGGAGATCACCCCACCAAGCGGGGCACTCAACACAACCAACCATTCTTCGCATCAAGCCCAAAGAACCTTGGCGCACGGCTAATCAAGCCCCGGAGAAAAGGGACCCTCATAGCACTCTAAGACCGTGTCCCCCTATGCCGACTACAAAAGTTCCACCCTGGCCTGGGCTCGCAAAAACAGGCATGCGGCAAATGGAAAACGCGAACTAAATGTGGCGATTTGGACGAGATGCGAATCAGGTCAAGTTGAGGGGGCGCCCATACTCGCTTCCCAAATGCGGGTAGTGCGCTCATCATGGATCAGTAGACAAGACCCTTTTCCTATTAGGGTCGACACTAGCAGCTTCAAAACCTCTCATGGGCCTCCTGCCGGTGCCTTATCATCAAATTTATTATTAATAGTAACATTAGCATGATTGATTGATTAAACATCGAGCCCCCACAACGTAATAGAAGTAGTAACAGTAAGTAACGGGTAACAGACTCGAGCAAAACAACCTAAGCATGCTAGTAAGACACTGGCTCAAACAATGGGTTGTGGGAAGGTAGATGAGGCAATATCAGGTTTAAAGGATGCATGTGATAGGTTCGTAACAGAAACAACTACTACTAAGGCTAGCAGAAAAGAACAACGGAAAGTATCGGTAACCAATGTTGAAAGGAACACAGTGGTTCATGTGAGTGATAACTTGCCTGCAAAACCCAGTAGCCTGGTACTGAGCTAACTCCTTAGAAGGGGTGTCGTAAGTATCGTCGGTCTCAACGTCGTCGTGTATCCGAGAAGAAGCAAACAAACAAGGCAGAAAGATAAACAATCATTATCATGGCATTGTGCACAATCAAGATGATGCATGACAAGTTAATGGTTGCATCAAAATAAACTAGTTGACAAGATAGAAACAGGATTAAATGGACCCATATGAAATTGGATTGCATATGGAAAGCCCATGAATTATGGTTGAATTAATTGCTTTACAACTAATCATCATATGAAAGTGGATTAGCATGATGCATGGATGAGGAAAACAGCAAAATAACAACAATAGAAGCAATTGGAAATAAGGTTTAGCAAGTTTGGAAATTCATTCATTAAGTTAGGAAATTTTGGTTACTTAAAGGTGTCACACAAGCATTTGTTGTTTTCATCAAGTTAAATTGTTCAAAACAGAAAACAAAGTTTATATTTGGAAAGAGGGTTTAATTTTGCATGGAAAACATATTTCATTTGTTGAAATTGGATTTAAAATGAGCAAGTTATTATTTTGGCAATTTTTAAATGCAATAAACAAGAAACAGTTTGTTTTCAGCAATTTAAATTATTCAAAACAGCAAACAAAATTTAATATTTGGAAAGTACATGAAAAATTGATTGGAAAACATATTTTGGTTTGTGAAATTTGGAATTTTTATGAGCAAGTTATGAATTTTGCAAATTTAAGTGAATTTGACAAGTTTTCAAATATTGCACCAATTTAAAATATTCAAAACATTAAAAAAAATTTATATTTGGATATAACATTTAATTTGGTATTGAAAACATATCAAAAATGTTGGATTTGGAGTTAGATGAATTTATTTATGCAATTTACAAAATAGTGCAAATCTGCCATTTTTTATGATCTAGGGACTTAGGAAATATTTTTCAGGGATCTAGATTAATTACCAGGGGCCTAGGTGTGAATACCAGAAAGTTTTGTGACCAAACAATGAAAAACAAAAAGTTTTGGTAATTGTGCAGGGGTGGGATTTGATCCCTGCACCTCCTGATGCGCCAAGGGGAACAGAACCAGTGGGGTGGTGTGGCTGCTGTGATAGGGAGGGGGGGTCTCGGGGGGTATGTGTTTCTGCTGCGGGACTTTTTCTCTGAACCCAAAAACCTGCACGTACTGAACCCGAGCAGGCAGCCATGGAACAGATCGATGGTCTCTAGCAGCTGCTCGCCGGAGAGGGGCGACCAAGGGGGAAAAGGGAGGCGGCCCTAGAGGAGGAGGGAGGAGGCGGGACCGGAGGGGTCTCACCTTGGGGCGGTTGGAGGCGATCGGAGGCGGACAGGGAGCAGCAGGCAGGGGCGATGCAGGGGAGGTGCCGGCGTTGAGGAGGACGGCGCCGGCGACTCAGGCCCTCCCGGCTGAGCCGAGGGCGTGGAGAGGAAGCCCGCGGTGGGGCGGTTCCATTCCCGCCCCCACCGCGGCCGGAGAGGCCCCAACCGGCCGGCGATCACCGGAGCAAAATAGAGAATTTTTGGTTCAGTTATAGTGTTACAGAGAGAAGAGGCAGAGGGAGGAAGAGAGAATGGAGGCGGCTTGAGGGAGGAATAAGGAGGGAGCTAGGGAACCCTAGGGCTCGGCCTAGGGTTTTAAGGAGGGGGGAAGGAGGCACAGCCGTTCCCTGCTCCTCTGATGCACGTGTACACCATGGATGGTGTTCGTACAGGAGGTGGAAGACGACAAGGGGTATGGGCCTGAGGGGAAAAGGCCAAAGGAAATTAGATGGGCTAGGAGAGAAAATTGGGCCTGCTGCTCTCTCTCTCCCTTGGTTTTAAACTTTTTTCCATTTATTTTTTTTGTAGAAAACCAAATGGAAGGAAAAGATGCTTTGGGGTTTGCCAACAATTCCAGAAAAATTAGGGTGAGCACATAGGTTAATTGCAACCAAAAACCCATTTTTGGAATTCAAAAACATGGAATTTTGGTACTGTTTGAATTAGCTCAACTTTAGGGTATTTTGTTATTAAATAAAATGATATTGAAAACAAAGGTTTTAATAGGGCGAACCCTATGTTAAATATAACCAAATGGAGTGGATTTGTTTTTGATATCATAATAATTCAAAGTGATTCTGTTTTTAGTGCTTGATTTGAATTTTAAAGGTGCTTTTGGAATTTAAATGATGATTAAAACCAACAATTTACCAGGTGAGCATTTTGGAATAAAAAGAAAACAATTTGGTTGTTTTTATTTGAAATAACATTTTGGAAATTGTAACATCACAAGGATGAAACAAAGGGTTTGAATTTTGGTTTGAAATTCAAATAGAAAACAAAGGAAAACAAATGAAAACAGTTGGAAAACAACTGAAAACAGAGGAAAACAAATGGAAAACAAACAAAACAAATGCAATCAACATGATGCCATGATGCAAAACATAAAATAACAGATAGCAAACATTCTAATGGCTCTTTTTCAGACTTGGGATGTTACAAAATGCCCCCCCTTGAAGGAATCGCGCCCCGAGATTCCTACTGAGAAAAGAAAAGGTCCGGAAACTTCTTGGGAAGATCCTCTTGAACTGTGACACGTGAAACACATCGTGCCCATTGGATAGACGTCAGGGAATTAGCAAACCACCGGAACATTTTCAATTGAAGGAAGAGGTTTTTGTACCAAGGGTGTATAGCTGAATGGAAATTTATTCATTTGAAGAATAGATTATCTGGCTAGAATGGTGGAACAGAGTTATTGACATCAATCCAACCAAGAATGACATCAATGTCAGAATTTCCAAGTAGTATGAGAGAAGCAAGGAATATGTGGCCTCCGATAAGAATTTGATTTCTGTGACTGAACTTGGAAGTCAACATTTGAGATCCCGAAGAGTGAACAGAGTTTTGATTGCTTAGTGGAACCAGAATTGGGTTGTATGTTGTGGAAAAGATTGTTGACACAAAGGAATGTGATGCTCCGGTATCAAATAACACTTTAACTGGATAATAGTTTACGAGGAAGTTTTGATTAGACGCCGGTAGAAGATTTGAAGTGGAAAACAACAACAAGATTTCAACGGACGAAAAGGATGTTGAGAAGAACAGGATATCAACATCGGGGAAAACGAGAACAAAACTCCTGAGGTACTACGGAAAACCCATCCGGGCTTCTAAATGATCAATATCTACTGCTTAAGGAATAGAGGATCTGCTTCCGGGGCTTACACGCCTCCGTTCTCAATCATGAGTAGGCAACATGATAAATCATGTCACAACCACCTCCATTCCTATGGTCTAGTAGATATAACCATCCTAAAGAAACCAGAATTCGTGAAATCCTAACTTGAAAGTTTTAGGTGAGAAGGGAAAACAACGTTACACTTCCTTACCAGAAAAGGGAGGGTGGGTGGGGAAAGAAGAAAAAGAACAGAATTCCTACTCTCATGTTTCATTTTTCCTATATAGCTACAAAATAGTTTCTAGACTCACTGCGACCAGTAAAAAGGGATCCTACACAGACAGGCTCTGATACCATTTGTCGCACACCGGACTTCTAGGGGATACTCACAGTCCGTCAAACAGTAGATGAATGGCTACGGGGCATACCGGCACCCGCATCTCAATATGAGCAGGCCAACACATAAACGTGTGACAACCATTACCTTACTATTCATCGTCTGCGCAAACCATCCCGTAGAAATCAAGATACTTCCGTTGACGTACTTCAAAACATACACACATGGTACGTCAACGGCATTGGAACAAGTGATATCACAACAGATCTCTACGACACAAAAGATTGAAATAAGTTGCAACTGGCCCTCACTAGGGCAGAGAATAGCAAATGCAATAATTCAGAGGGCACAGGCCCCAACAATTCATCATTACATCACAGCGGAAGCATTCAACATGTCTGAGTACAGACAAGAACCAAATAGGCCTAAGAGGCCGGAAACGAAAAGACGGAGCCCATCCACGAAGTCTCGGATCCTGCCCGGGTCCGCTATCTACTCGTCAGCAGTCTCGTCGTCATACTCCACGTAGTAGCCACCATGTAGATCCTCGGAAACGTCGTCTGCGTAAACCACAGCCCCAAAGGGGTCAGTACTTAAACGTACTGGCAAGCAAGACTCACAGTTCACCAAAGTGTAACCCGTCAACACCAAGCACAGATGCCTTGGTTCAACGGAAGAGAGGGGTATAAAAGATGTGCAACTGGCTGCGCTAACCAACTACAGAGATTCTACCACTTCCGGCTAACAGAAAGGAGATAAGATCGGGGATTGTAACCAACTGAAAGATAACTTCAAACAAACCCATCCTGGATCTCGCCCCTTATCCAAAGAAGCAATCCGAGGATAACTCACACATTTGTATTAAAGGTGAATCAAGTTATTGTGTCATCAACCTATTACTAGTCAAGTTCTTAATCATTGGGTGTAACATGTTTGATCATTATGTTTAAGTTGTCCTGAGTACTTGTTAGCCAGTATTTCACCAAGTAATCCATAACCGCGGAAACACGGCTTCTCGAGAAGATTATCCCTGCAGGGTTGCACCAACTTGGCCGTACACTCATGAATATCCCGCCAGATGGGAGATCACCCCACCAAGCGGGGCACTCAAACAACCAACCATTTTCGCATCAAGCCCAAAGAACCTTGGGCGCACGGCTAATCAAGCCCCGGAGAAAAGGGACCCTCATAGCACTCTAAGACCGTGTCCCCCTATATGCCGACTACAAAAGTTCCACCCTGGCCTGGGCTCGCAAAAACAGGCATGCGGCAAATGGAAAACACGAACTAAATGTGGCGATTTGGACGAGATGCGAATCAGGTCAAGTTGAGGGGGGCGCCCATACTCGCTTCCCAAATGCGGGTAGTGCGCTCATCATGGATCAGTAGACAAGACCCTTTTCCTATTAGGGTCGACACTAGCAGGCTTCAAAACCTCTCATGGGCCTCCTGCCGGTGCCTTATCATCAATTTATTATTAATAGTAACATAGCATGATTGATTGATTAAACATCGAGCCCCACAACGTAATAGAAGTAGTAACAGTAAGTAACGGGTAACAGACTCGAGCAAAACAACCTAAGCATGCTAGTAAGACACTGGCTCAAACAATGGGTTGTGGAAGGTAGATGAGGCAATATCAGGTTTAAAGGATGCATGTGATAGGTTCGTAACAGAAACAACTACTACTAAGGCTAGCAGAAAAGAACAACGGAAAGTATCGGTAACCAATGTTGAAAGGAACACAGTGGTTCATGTGAGTGATAACTTGCCTGCAAAACCCAGTAGCCTGGTACTGAGCTAACTCCTTAGAAGGGGTGTCGTATCGTCGGTCTCAACGTCGTCGTGTATCCGAGAAGAAGCAAACAAACAAGGCAGAAAGATAAACAATCATTATCATGGCATTGTGCACAATCAAGATGATGCATGACAAGTTAATGGTTGCATCAAAATAAACTAGTTGACAAGATAGAAACAGGATTAAATGGACCCATATGCAATTGGATTGCATATGGAAAGCCCATGAATTATGGTTGAATTAATTGCTTTACAACTAATCATCATATGAAAGTGGATTAGCATGATGCATGGATGAGGAAACAGCAAAATAACAACAATAGAAGCAATTGGAAATAAGGTTTAGCAAGTTTGGAAATTCATTCATTAAGTTAGGAAATTTTGGTTACTTAAAGGTGTCACACAAGCATTTGTTGTTTTCATCAAGTTAAATTGTTAAAAACAGAAAACAAAGTTATATTTGGAAAGAGGTTTAATTTTGCATGGAAAACATATTTCATTTGTTGAAATTGGATTTAAAATGAGCAAGTTATTATTTTGGCAATTTTTAAATGCAATAAACAAGAAACAGTTGTTTTCAGCAATTTAAATTATTCAAAACAGCAAACAAAATTTATATTTGGAAAGTACATGAAAAATTGATTGGAAAACATATTTGGTTTGTGAAATTTGGAATTTTTATGAGCAAGTTATGAATTTTGCAAATTTAAGTGAATTTGACAAGTTTTCAAATATTGCACCAATTTAAAATATTCAAAACATTAAAAAAATTTTATATTTGGATAGAACATTTAATTTGGTATTGAAAACATATCAAAAATGTTGGATTTGGAGTTAGGATGATTTATTTATGCAATTTACAAATATAGTGCAAATCTGCCATTTTTTTATGATCTAGGGACTTAGGAATATTTTTCAGGGATCTAGATTAATTACCAGGGGCCTAGGTGTGAATACCAGAAAGTTTTGTGACCAAACAATTGAAAAACAAAAAGTTTGGTAATTGTGCAGGGGGTGGGATTTGATCCCTGCACCTCCTGATGCGCCAAGGGGAACAGAACCAGTGGGGTGGTGTGGCTGCTGTGATAGGGAGGGGGGTCTTGGGGGGTATGTGTTTCTGCTGCGGGACTTTTTCTCTGAACCCAAAAACCTGCACGTACTGAACCCGAGTAGGCAGCCATGGAACATATCGATGGTCTCCAGCAGCTGCTCGCCGGAGAGGGGGCGACCAAGGGGGAAAAGGGAGGCGGCCCTAGAGGAGAGGAGGGAGGAGGCAGGGGACCGGAGGGGTCTCACCTTGGGGCGGTTGGAGGCGATCGGAGGCGGACAGGGGAGCAGCAGGGGGCGATGCAGGGAGGTGGCCGGCGTTGGGGAGGACGGCGCCGGCGACTCAGGCCCTCCCGGCTTGAGCCGAGGGCGTGGAGAGGAAGCCCGCGGTGGGGCGGTTCCATTCCCGCCCCCACCGCGGCCGGAGAGGCCCCAACCGGCCGGCGATCACCGGAGCAAAAATAGAGAATTTTCGGTTCAGTTACAGTGTAACAGAGAGAAGAGGCAGAGGGAGGAAGAGAGAATGGAGGCGGCTTGAGGGAGGAAGAAGGAGGGAGCTAGGGGAACCCTAGGGCTCGGCCTAGGGTTTTAAGGAGGGGGGAAGGAGGCACAGCCGTTCCCTGCTCCTCTGATGCACGTGTACACCATGGATGGTGTTCGTACAGGAGGTGGAAGACGACAAGGGGGTATGGGCCTGAGGGGAAAAGGCCAAAGGGAAATTAGATGGGCTAGGAGAGAAAATTGGGCCTGCTGCTCTCTCTCTCTCCCTTGGTTTTAAACTTTTTATTCCATTTATTTTTTTTGTAGAAAACCAAATGGAAGGAAAAGATGCTTTGGGGTTTGCCAACAATTCCAGAAAAATTAGGGTGAGCACATAGGTTAATTGCAACCAAAAACCCATTTTTGGAATTCAAAAACATGGAATTTTGGTACTGTTTGAATTAGCTCAACTTTAGGGTATTTTGTTATTAAATAAAATGATATTGAAACAAAGGTTTTAATAGGGGGAACCCTATGTTAAATATAACCAAATGGAGTGGATTTGTTTTGATATCATAATAATTCAAAGTGATTCTGTTTTAGTGCTTGATTTGAATTTTAAAGGTGCTTTTGGAATTTAAATGATTGATTAAAACCAACAATTTACCAGGTGAGCATTTTGGAATAAAAAGAAAACAATTTGGTTGTTTTTATTTGAAATAACATTTTGGAAATTGTAACATCACAAGGATGAAACAAAGGGTTTGAATTTTGGTTTGAAATTCAAATAGAAAACAAAGGAAAACAAATGAAAACAGTTGGAAAACAACTGAAAACAGAGGAAAACAAATGGAAAACAAACAAAACAAATGCAATCAACATGATGCCATGATGCAAAAAATAAAATAACAGATAGCAAACATTCTAATGGCTATTTTTCAGACTTGGGATGTTACATAGATTCATCCCACCCTCCCTATACCAAGTGGAAGAAAACTATGATGCCGGATTTTGCTCAAATCGCCAATATCCTGCTAAAATCGCTACCTCTTTAGAGATGCCTGCAGTGAGATTGCACTTTATTCGTATGGTGCAAACCGAGATCGCTGAAAACACGGATGAAAACAATCCCGTGGAAAAGGCAGAAGAAAACAATCCCACCGCAGAGGTGGAAGATCCGACATCTGTCGATACGACGACAAACTCAGAAGCCGATTTTGTGTTAGCCGCCATTGAGGCGAGATTGGAATCGGAACCCGGATCGGACCATCTCGATTCCGAAGACGAAGATGAAGACGCTTTCGAAAGAAAGGTCAAATCTTTTCAAGAGGGATTCCATGAAGTGCTTATGGAAAAACCGACTGATAACTCGGACGCGGAAAGTCCAGAAGACCCTCACACACCTCCGCCTGATGAGGAAAGAGAGGACGGTGAAACCAGTCCAATTTACCCTGATGTCAAGGAATTGATAGAATATGAACCTGGTAAAAAACCTCCCTCTTCCAAGAAAAGAAACAAGGATGCCAAGAAACTCCAGTACAAACTCCGTAAGAAAAACTGGTGGATACCACCAACGAAAACTCGGAAGCAGGAGGAAGCGGAGTCAAGTCTGCGGAGAAGAAAACGAAGGAAATCTCTGTTCCACCAATGTTAGAACAGGACGAACAAGATCTACTTCAAACACCAGTGGGACCCCACGAACCCCCCTGAAGTGCTAGAAGCCAAGAGACAAGCTCTTCAAAGGCAACATCAACATCTTTTCAGAACTCGGGAAAGTCTCCTACAAACCCTGGCTGACATTAAGTTGAAGCAGGAAGAAATTGAGGAGTACAAGAGAAAGAATAGATCCGACATAAAACCTACTCCCTCCAATCCTAAAAAAAGTGTTGCTGAAAATGAACTAATCATGTACAAACTTATAGGTACAGCTCCGACACTTTTTTAGGATCGGAGGGAGTACAAGGTTACCCGGAATCATAAGACTGGAAGTACTGCAGCCAAAGGATCGGGTCCAAAACCCCGCCTGGCAAAAGCAAGTAAACGACATCAATGCCAGGGGTGAACCTATATACAAAACCGCAGCAGAAAACACGGAAGCCGCGTTCGCCATCCTCAACGACGATATGTACTCCAATGATGAAAAACTCCAAGGGGTGTATGCTTTCTTAGGAAAAGCATTGCAACAACAGCAGCGAGGGCAGGCAAGATTAGGGAAGTTGCATGACGACTCAGCCCTATGCAAAACAGCCACATGCGCCACTGGAGCACCTGGACCTGGAGAACCTGGAGATTCAGGCAGCTCCAAAGAGAAGAAAGGAGATCCGAAAAGGACAAGAAAATTCCCAGTAACAAGGATGCATCATCCAGAACAGGATCCCATCCGCCGAAAGGTGGAATTAACCCCCGTAATCGGGAAGAACAAAACCGAAAAGACGGAAAAGCAATGCCGCCTCTGAGACGCCCCGCTGAAAAAGCCGAAAGACAATATATTCCTCACAGGCGTGAGAGATCCCGTACCCCTCCTAGGAATAAGGAAAGACCCACGAGTAGAACTACACCTTATTCCAAAGGAAATGATAACAGAGGAAACAGGGATAATCCTGGAAGAGCGCACTCGCGCAACAATGGAAAAGAAAGGAGCTGATCCCCTTCTGTCCATTCAGCCGGTAGATATTCTGTACACGCTGACAGAGCGGAAAGAGATGATCTATTGTCGAGGTGGTGTCACGGCAGATGCCATGGGATGGCTAAAGATGTGGGGACGAAGGACGCTGGAGGTGTCCGGGGAGGGATCACGCGGCGAGTAGCCGCGTGAGGTAAGAACAATACACTGCAAACAACACGATCTACCCAGGTTCAGGGCCCTCGTGAGGAGGTAAAACCCCTACTCCTGCCTCTCTGTATGTATTATGATGTTTCTCCGAGTAGCCACAGTACAAATGATATCGCTACCGAGTAGCCTCTCTCCTCTCTCCGAGTAGAGCTAGGTCAAGAACTTAGGGTTCTAGGGTTTATGCGTGACCCAGTATGCGATCGATGTGAGCATGTGTTCGATCCTCACGCAGGAGGCGGCGGGGCACCTTATATACCTGGTGCCCAGCCGGATACGTCCAAACATGGACAAGTGTCGACATAGTGTGCACACCGTCCTTCTTCCGGGTTCCCGCTGACAGCTTTGGTTCCTAACCTTGGCTTCATCTGGAAAGTCGTTGGGCAAAACTAGGGGACAGACTGGTATCACTGTACCTAGGCACAGAGTAGGCCCCCTTATCCTGCCACGGCCTGCTTCCATGCTGTCACTGTCAGGCAGGCCGGTCCCAGATGAACAGTAGTTCGAATGCTGCCAAGTACGGACCCAGGATACGCGGGATCCTGTGTCAGAACGGCTCCTTTGACTTTCTGGCCCGAGTAGGTTCCCGCCAATTGTTCCCGCCAATTGTACTCGGGCCAACTCTTCTACTCGAAAGGATAGAACTTGATTGATATCTCCTTCTGGTCATCTTGAGGTGAGACCGAGTAGCAGTCGACCGGGTAGCGAGTACCAGGTAGTCGGCTACTCGACCAAACCTCTCTTCTGTAAGCCGCCTTTACCACTTGCCTTTACCCTACTCGGGGGTAACCCCCCGACAGCAGTCCCCGAAGCTGGTTGAGTCTTGCGAACTCGTTCACTAGGCTCTGCCAGCTTAAAACCAATTTTTGCCTCATAGCCCTTGAACCTCAAGATGCCGAGAAAGAAGCCTCCGAGTAGTATTCTGAAAAGTACCTTGAGTCTTGTGTCTTCCGCGTAACATCAGCCTTCTATTCGGCAACCGAGTAAAAAGACTTAGAGAATTTCTCCTTTGGCATCTCTGCAGCGCAGAGCACCATCCAGCCGTCCGTGCCGCAACCGGACGCATGTCCAGCATCCACGACCCTGTCGTTTCGCTGCCCACGACACATCATGCCACGCGCCCAGTTTTCACGGGGCGGGCCCACCGGCTCGTTATGTCCCATCAATCGTAATAATAGGCTACGATCTGATCGTGGGATCTACTGTGGCCGTTACGCGCGTGTTCCGCGCTTACGTGCGTTTCTATTCGGCCACAGGCCCCACCACACAGCAATCATGGCCACGATTGATCCCACTACGCCGATGGTAACGGTAAAATCGCGGAGAGGGTATAAATACCCCCGCCGGTAACTTCCTTTTCCCCTTCCCTTGCACTATTCCTCTTTCGTCCTCTGCTTTCCTCCGCCACCGAGCTCTCCGCCGCCGCGCAAGCTTTCGCGCCGCCGCGGACTCAATTCGCCCAACCACTCCGTCCAATTTCTTCCACTCCTCCTGCTTGCAACAATGGCCAAAGCCGGCTGGGCGGGCTCAATCGTCACCACTGAAGATTTCGCCTGGCTCGTTAATACCAGGCGAGTTCCTCCCGGCGTGGAGTGTCGGGCGCCTGACAATGAAGTCGTGCCAACTCCGCGGGAGGGTGAGCGCGTCGTCTTCATGTCGCACTTCGAGCGCGGCTTTGGACTGCCGGCCTCCGAGTTCCTCCGTAAGTTTCTTGACCACTTCGGCCTTCAGATGCATCATCTGCCGCCGAACGCCGTCGTCTTCCTCGCCTACCACGCCGTGGTGTGCGAGGCTTTCCTCGGCATCCACCCGACGTGGGATACCTGGCTGAGGTACTTCCACCTCCGCCAGCAGACTGTCGGGAAGAAGGACAGCGCGGGCGTCGGCCGAGCAACCGACACCGGCTGCGCCATGATGGTGCAGCGGACCGGGACGAACCACCCCCGTATCAAGGGGCTGGACTCCGTTCGACTGTGGCAGAAGACGTTCTTCTATGTCAAGAACATCCCCGCCGCCGAAGGAGCCCAGGTAAATGACAGGATCAACCTTCCCGCCTGGAGCCTCCGTGCTCCCACCGGGAAGAACTGGAAAGAGAAGCCCGCCAATGACGACAACACCATCGAGATAGAGAAGAGGCTAGGCTGGCTGATAGAGCAAGGCCTCAAGAATGATGATCCGGTGGCTTGCTGGATTCAGCGCCGAGTGCTGCCTCTGCAGCGAGCGCCATCTCATGTGCTACATGGGAGGCCCCCGCGACTGCACCAGGACGACAACCATCGAGATCGACAACATTGATGTTCCCGGGCACGCAAGGGCCATCTTGATGACCAACCTCAGCGACAATTGGCAGTACGGGTTCGTCCCGTATAGCCGTACGAAGCCGATTGAGCGGGTACGTCCTCCTTACTCTGTTTTTGCATATGCTTTCCGAGTAGATAGATCTTCTTCTTGCCGCGAGTAGCAATTGCCTTTTGCGCCGAGTAGGGTACTTAGCCGAATCACCTAGGCTTAATGTGCTTTTACGCTTGCACGCCTTGTCGAGTAGCCTACTCGGGAACAATTCTTCTTAGGCTTAGTGTGCTTTGTGCCTGCACGCCTTTTGTAGGTAGGATATTCAGCAATCACGCTTAGGCCTCGTATGCTTTGTGTTTGCACGCCTATCCGGGTAGAAACAATCTGTGAGCTGCCTAGGCTTAGTGTGCTTTTTGCCTGCACGCCTATCCGAGTAGAATTCCTCCCTGATACTCGGCTAATCTGTGACCCTTCTCTGTTCCTCAGACTCTTACTCGCCAGAAAATTGAAAGCTGCGAGCGCTTTGATGGCAACTTCTCTGCCGATCGCGAGGAGGACGATGTGCCCTCCTTCGATGCCGCGGATCAGATCAATCTCCCTCGCTCCCCTACGACGGAGAAACGCGAGGCCGAACCGTCTCTTCGCGATTGGTCCGAAGACGAATTCGAAGGTAATAACGTACTCACTTTGCTTGCTCGCGAGAAGCGTCAATCCCTTGCTTGCTGTTCTTAATTTTCTTCCTTTCTCTTTTTGAACCCGCAGATGAAGCTGCTGACGAGAACGAGGACGAGGACGATGACGAGGACAGGGACGATGCGGTCCTTGTCGTCAAACCTCTGTCCGTCGCAGCCCCCAACACTCGCAAGCGGACTGGCAGTGACGTCCAAGAGCCTCCAACCAAGAAGAAGAAGCCAGCCGAGAAGAAGAAGCCGACCAAGGCGGTCGCGAAGAAGCCGAGACGGACGCTCCCTTCCACCACTGCGTAAGTTTTCTTCTCGGTCGTCTCTCCTCTCACGCTGCGCTGTTTTCCCCAATCTGCTTCTAATTTCTGATTCTTTCTTTCTCGGCAGCCCTGCCATGGACGCGAATGCCGTTCTCGCGCCCGACCAGGCCAATAAACCACCAGTACCTCTGATCAATCTTGACGATGAGGAGGATGACGCCACCAACACCCAGGGAGCAGAAGCAGAACAGCAGAACCGTGCATCATCAGCAGCACGGGACACTGTTGCTCATCAGGACAGAGCGCCTTCTCCTCCAGCCAGCAATGCTGAGGAGAATCAGGACCAGGAGATGCAGGACACCGCCACCCACGAGCGGCCAGACGCTGAGCAAGAGACGCCCACCACAGGGGCTGCCGCACAAGAGAATCCCGCCGGCGAGCAGCGGGTAGAGGACGCCACCACCACGGATGCCACCATGGCGGACGTCTACCCACTGAGCGACGCGCAGTCAGGCGCCACACCGGGTAGCGCCCAGCCGATTGTCGCACAAGATAGTGCGCCCCTGGCGCCGCCAACTGATCCTGCCAGGCAGCAGGCCCTAGATGCCCTGAGGGATGAGGTTGACAGAAGAGCAGCCGAGAAAGAAACTGCCGAGAAGGCCGAGGCTGAAAAAGAGGCAGCCGAGAAGAAAGCCGCCGAGAAGGCCGAGGTCGAGAAAGAGGCCGCCGAGAAGGAAGCCGCCGAGAAGGCGAAGGCGAGAGCTGAGGGAAAGAAACTCGAAGATCCCGAGAAGCAGAGAGCCGAAAAAGAGAAGGCGAAGAAACGAGCCAGAGATCAGAATCAAATGCCGCCGCTAGCCTCGGGTGGAGCACTGGTGATTCGAGAATCCGGCCCGGTTGCCACTGCGACCACTGCCACCGCCATCGCCGCTGGCCAACCTTGCTTCTCGGACTACATGGTTAAGGTTAGCCATCAAAACACCATCGGCTTCTCTCCCAAGGATAAGCAGCTAGCCCTTCTGAGGGGAAGAAAGGCCGTAGCCGTGAACTCCCCTCCCCCAGATCCAAATCAGAACCAGTCCGTCACTATTGCTTCTCGGGGAGTCCAAGATCCAACGATAAAATCCAGAAGTCTCGAGCAGGTGCTGGATACCATTGGCTATATCGACGCCAAATGGGACAGCAAGGTTCTTGGCACGGACAACTGGCACGGCCTTGGTCTCGGCGCAATCGACCATATGCGCGTCGACTGGAACAAAGTGGATCTGGGATACAAGCCCATGACCGTCTCCACCGACACCGCCACTCTCGCTGCCAAGATGTTCCTGCACCGCAAGAACGCTGAGGACATCGAGCAATCCTATGCAGTAAGTTTCACCTGTCCTTCTCTGAGTTGAATTTTTCTTCTCTTCTATTCGCCTTCATTCTTCTTTACCATCACCCAGTCCCCGAGATTCTGGCCGAGTAGGCGAATGCTCTTCCGAGTAGCCGCCTTCTCGGGTTGAATCTTTCACTTCTGCGTTTAACTTGTTTTCTTCTTGCTTCTCAGGATAGCGTCCTGAAGCGGACCAATTTATACCGCGTGCTTCTCTGGAATCACTCTATCGCCAGGAGGCGAATCGCTGCTTTGGAGAAGGAAAAGGCAGCTGCGGAGGCTGCGAGCAAGAATGCCAACGACAGCACTCAGCAGCTGGCTGAAGTGAAAGGTACGCTTTTAGCTATGCGGTTACTGCGTTTCTTGTTTACGCCCGCGTCTGCTTTCTTTTGCGCTAACCTTTCCTACTCTGCAGAGAACCTGAAGAACTTGGCTGAGGAGCACGAGAAGTGCCGTGCGTTTGTGGAGAACGCCGAGGCCACCATCAAGAAGTTAGAAGGTGAGTAGCCGTCTTCTCGGAATCATTCTTGTTTCTGTTTCTTCTCTGCTTCTCTACTAATCTTGTCTGTCTCTCCGCAGAAGATCATAAGTTGTTTGTTGAAGAACATCAAGACTGCGTCAAACCAGAAGAGGTGCAGAAGCAGCTGTCCGACCAGGCTGTCGAGTTGGTGAAGGACCACACCACAGAGGTGGCGGAACTGCAACTCCAGCTGCAGAAGGCACTCCAGGATGCTGTCGCTCTTGGCGCCGAGAGGGACAGAGCAATCGCCGAGAAGGCCCAAGCCGAGGCAACCTTCAATGCCAGAATCAATACCCTCAAGCAGGAGTGCGAGGTACTGACAAAGGCCAATGCTGGGCTCTTTACACAGATGGATTCCCTGCGCCAGATCCAGGATAAGCACATATCCAATGAAGAATCCTGGAAAACCCAGCTGCAGGCACTACGCATCGAGCTTAAGAGTAAGCTTTCTCTTCTCTGCATCATTCTCTTCTCGACCACAATTCTTCTCGGTTCTTCCTCTACCCGGTTCTTTTCTTCTCTGATTCTGAATTTCTTACTTGCTTTCCCAGAAATCTTTCCTGCCATTATTTCTTCCTGTGTACCCGCACTGGCCAAGGCCCAAGCAGCACGTGCTGCGAATGGCGAGCCAGAGGACACCAGGGCTAAAATTGAAGATAGCATGCTGGTGATGCGAGGCCAGTTCGAACGCCTAGCCGGCGTTGGTAGAGACCTCGTGCGCGTGGGCTTTGAGCTTCACAAGCTCTTCTGGCCTGAGGATCCTGAGCCAACCACCATCCGGGACCTCGCACTCAAGCTACAGAATGTGAAGGCCGAGTTGAAGAAGTGGCGTGCTTCTGGGGCTCGTGCAAGCGCGGACTTGATGCTTCTCTGCATCTCCTCCTGGTACGAAAATCTTAACATGCAACTCATCCGCGGGAAGCGCGACAACTCCAAGTGGGAGACGGACTCCGACTGCGTGGCCACGCGCAAATCGGTCGCGTATGGAGTGGCGGAGTGCGCTGAGACGGAGATCTACATTGACGGCCCCCCCGAGCCCGACACCGAGGTGGAGGAGGACGAGGAGGAGGAAGATGAGGAGACAGACTCCGATCTGGAGTCGGGTTTCTTCGATTCCCCCAGGAGCAAGGCCGGGAAGGGGAAGGGCACGGCCGTCTCGAGTAGCGATGAGGAGGCCGAGCACATCGACACCGCCCCACTCGATTTCGGTACCTCGTCAGGAGCCGCTCTTGACGACACGATCCGTCCCCCTGGCCAAGCTTCCGGTTCCTCTACAGCTCCGGGGCCCATCTCGGTGGCCACAGCCACTTCTGACCTGGCAGCCACCGAGCAGGATGTTGAGATGAACGAGTCCGCCACCATCCAGTCGGCTGCGGATGCCACTCATGCCAGCGCCGAGGAGGATGCGGCAGCCAGGGCCACCACAGAAGATGCAGCAGCCAATGCCAGTACCGACAACACTGCCACCTCCACCTGATTTTATCTGCAAACTTTTTCACTAGAACACTTATCAGATCCCCGGGATGCCGGGAGCAGATGTAATAGACTATCTTTGTTTTGCTTGCTACACAGTTTTTATGCCCACTCTGTTTATTTCGACATTAATCAATTTGAGCGACACTGGCTTAATGCCGAGTTGCGTTTCCATGCGAGTCCCCGAGTTGCATTTCTTATTCACCCTATCTTTTTATCTCTGCTCTACCCGCAACTTGTTTCTTTTTTGGTATTCGAGTCACAAGAATCAAAGAGTAGAGCTGCAAATACTTAGCCGCTAGAAACAATCATGATAACGCAGCCCACCACTTAGCCGAGAAGACAAGACAGGAAACAAAAGTAACAAAACACTCTACTCGGTTCCTGCACTTTTTCTTCCTTAGCGATTTTCGTGTGCTCATTGACCTTTGCTTTCTCTTGCTTGCCATGAAGCCGGGTTTCGGACAGCAGCAGAGTCGAAGAGTTGGCATATAGGTTTAAACACAGTACTCAATGCGCTTATGAGTTCTGAAGTGGAGCAACCGAATAGACAAAAGGTCAAGCCGAGTAAAAACACTTAGAGCAATTTTGGACGAGGGCAGTCCCCGAGAACGATTTTAGATTGCAGAGTAGAATTTCAACTCGGATAAGAGGGTACATACACATCTTTGCTTACGAATGAAAACGACGAAGTAGCGCTACATTCCAGGGGCGCTTGGTTTCCTCTCCAGCCTTATCTGCCCTGCTCGCCTGCGACGGACGCACATCTACAAGATAGTATGCATCATTGTGCAGCGCTTTGCTCACAATGAAAGGCCCTTCCCATGGAGGAGACAATTTGTGCATCCCGGCTGTGCGCTGCACAAGCCTAAGGACCATGTCTCCTTCTCGGAAAACCCTTGGGTTCACCTTTCGGCTATGATAACGCCACAGGTTTTGCTGGTAGATAGCCGAACGTGACAGAGTCAGCTCTCTTGCTTCTTCAAGCAGGTCAACGTCGTCTTCTCGAGCTTCTCTCGCCTCCACCTCAGTGTAGAGGGCTACTCGGGGGAGTCATGCTCTAAGTCTATTGGCAACACATCTATACCAAGAAGAATGGCGTGTAGCCGGTTGACCGGTTAGGGGTAGTCCTTAGACTCCACAACACCGCTGGCAACTCTTCTAGCCAACACCCTGGTGTTTTCAGCAGTGGCTCAATCAGCCTTGGCTTGATGCCTGCCAGTACCATTCCATTTGCTCTCTCAACTTGCCCATTGGAGGCAGGGTGCGCGACTGACGCAACGTCTAGTCGGATATGCTTATCTCTGCAGAATCGCACCATTGCCCCTTCTGCAAAGTTGGTGCCGTTGTCGGTGATGATACTGTGCGGGTAGCCATATCTCATGATCACATCCTTTACGAACTTCACTGCTGTGACCCATCGCACTTCCGAATAGGCTTCACTTCAATCCACTTGGTGAACTTGTCCACCATGACCAAGATATGTGTCATATTGCCTTTAGCCGGCTTGAAGGGGCCAACCATATCCAAGCACCAAACAGCAAACGGCCATGTGATAGGAATTGTTTTCAACTCGGAAGCAGGCATGTGAATCTTACTTGCGAACATCTGGCAGCCATTGCACTTTCTCACAATATCTTCAGCTTGCTGCAGTGCAGTGAGCCAGTAGAAGCCATGCCGAAAAGCTTTCTTGACCAATGCCCGAGAAGAGGCGTGATGCCCACATTCTCCTTGGTGTATCTCCACCAGAATTTCTTCTCCCTCTTCCGGGCTCACACATCGTTGCAGCACGCCGGTGGCACTTCTCTTGTGCAGCACATCTCGGACTATGGTGTAGCCCTTGGACCTTCTCTGGATCTGCCTCGCAGTCACCTCATCTTCAGGTAGAGTGCCGTCCCTTAGAAAGGATGATATGGGCATAGCCCAACTCGGTGTCTCCCGTATGGGAAACACTGGTTCGTCCAGTTCCATTGGGACAGGCTCTTGCGGTTGCACAGGAGGAGCAGGAGCGCTTCTTTGCAGCCCAGACCGATTGGCGAGAACTTCTTCAATGAATGCGACAGCCTCTGGGTTGAGGGCGGCGGTCCCCGAGTACGGAGTGGCAGTCCCCGAGTCAGGAGTGGCAGTCCCCGAGTAGGGAATGGCAGTCCCCGAGTTCGGAGTGGCAGTCCCCGAGTTGGGAGTGGCAGTCCCCGAGTAGGGAATGGCAGTCCCCGAGTTGGGAGTGGCAGTCCCCGAGTACGGAGTGGCAGTCCCCGAGTAGGGAATGGCAGTCCCCGAGTTGGGAATGGCAGTCCCCGAGTAGAGGACGGCAGTCCCCGGGTTCCCTGCAGCACTCTCCCAGTCAATCTCCATTGGGTCAGATTCTTCACTTGGCAGGGAAGGAACAAAGATGGATTCCGAGTTGGGGGAAGGTTTGATGGATGGCTTCCTCAAATGCTCCAAGGCGATTCCCGCCGGGATGGATTGCCGAGAAGATCCCAACTTGGACAACTCATCTGCTGCTTCGTTCTCTGCTCGGTGAATGTGCTGAAACTCACAGCCTTCGAAGAACCAAGTCATTGACTGCACCAGGAAGCGATACGATGCCATGTTGGCATCCAAAGCATCCCAGGTACCTGAGACTTGCTGCACCACCAGATCTGAATCACCATAGCATATAATGCGCTGCACACCAACCTCCTTTGCTACTCGCAAACCATGCACCACTGCCTCGTACTCGGCTACATTGTTGGATGCCTTGAAATGAATCTGCAGCACATATTTGAGCTGATCTCGCTTGGGTGACGTAAGCACAACACCAGCGCCAAGGCCTTCTTTCACCTTTGAGCCATCAAAGTGCATCTTCCAGTAATTTGAAACTGGAGCAGGAGGTTCATACTGCATCTCGGCCCAGTCCACAAGAAACTCCGCCAGGACCTGAGACTTGATGGCTTCTCTTCTCGCATACGCGGGAGCGTACGCGGCTAGCTCGATTGCCCACTTGGCTACTCTGCCACTCGCCTCCTTATTGCCCATGATATCCGAGATGGGAGCAGAGCTCACGACAGTGATGGGGTGCTCCTGGAAATAATGTTTCAGCTTCCTGGCGCCCAGGTACACACCATATGTCATCTTCTGGTAGTGCGGATAGTTTTGCTTGGAGCTGGACAGCACTTCACTGAGATAATAGACTGGGCGCTGCACACTCTTGCCTTCTTCTTCTCGCTCCACCACTATCACCACGCTGACTACTCGGTTAGTCGCAGCAATGTACAGCAGCATAGGCTCCTTGGGTAGCGGACTAGCCAAGACAGGAGCGCTAGCCAGCATTGCTTTCAGCTCATTGAATGCTACATCCGCTTGCGGAGTCCATACGAACTTGTCACTTTTCTTCATCAGCTGGTATAGAGGCAGAGCCTTCTCGCCCATTCGGCCCAGAAAACGGCTCAGAGATGCCAGACAAATCGTGAACTTCTGCACATCTTTCAGTGATCTCGGTAAAGACATGCTCTCAATAGCTTTTATCTTAGAAGGGTTGGCTTCAATGCCCCGACTAGAAACCAGAAAACCGAGTAGCTTTCCAGCCGGTACACCAAAGGTGCACTTACTCGGGTTCAGTTTCATTTTGTACATGCGTAGGTTTGCAAAGGTTTCCTCCAGGTCGGCAAGCAGAGTATGTGTTTTATTCGTTTTGATGACAATGTCATCTACGTACACCTGCACATTCTTGCCGAGCTGGTCGTGCAAGCATTTCTGCATGCATCTCTGATAGGTTGCACCCGCATTCCTCAAGCCAAAACACATGACACGATAGCAATAAGCCCCGTACGGGGTAATGAAAGCAGTCTTTATTTGATCAGCAGGATTGAGTGCAATCTGGTGGAAACCAGAGTAGGCATCTATGAAAGACAGCAGTTCACAACCAGCAGTGGAATCGATCACCTGATCGATGCGAGGTAGCGGGAAAGGATCCTTGGGGAATGCCTTGTTCAAGTCGGTGTAGTCGACGCACATGCGCCATGCGGTGGCAGCCTTTGGATCCTCCTTCTTCTTCTCGACCATGACCGGGTTGGCTAACCAATCCGGGTGCAGCACCTCCATGATGAAATTACTTATCAGTAACTTGGTGATTTGATCACCAATGGCCTTCCTTCTCTCATCTCCGAAACGGCGCATAGCCTGCTTCACTGGCTTGGCGTCAGGACGCACATGCAAAGAGTGCTCAACCAACTCCCTCGGGACTCCTGGTAGATCTTCATTGGTCCAGGCAAACACATCCCGATTCTCACGGAGGAAGTGGATGAGCGCGCTCCTATTTCTCCTCCAACCCGGAACCAATGATGGCCACGCGGTCTGGGAACTCGGGGTCAACCTGGACCGTCTTGGTCTCCTTGGCAGCTCGGAAAGCTGTACCATGCTGGGTACTCGGCACCTTGTGCCAGCTTGTGCGGACTGAGCCATGGCCACCACCTCGTACATCTTCTTCTTCTCGGCCTCGATCACCATCGACTCTGCCAGCTTGGAGCTAGCCGAGGCACACTCCATGGACTTCTTGTAGTCGCCAGCGATGGTGATGATGCCATTGGGACCAGGGATCTTCATCTTCAGATAGGCCACATGAGTAGAGGCCATGAACTTGCTCAGAGCAGGCCTGCCGAGTAGAGCATGATAGGGGCTCTGATGATCCACCACCTCGAACTGCAAGCGCTCTGTGCGGCAGTTCTCCCGGGTACCAAATAGCACATCAATCCACACTCGGCCAATCGGGTTGCACGAGATCCCGGGCACAATACCATGGAAGGTGGTCTTGCTAGGCAGCATCATGTTCTCGGCCAGGCCAAGCTTCTCGAGCGTGTCCTTGTACACAATGTTGATGCTGCTGCCGTTGTCGATTAGCACCTTGCTGAACCTCACATTCTTCTCGGGGCCCAGGAAAGTAGGATCCAGCACCAAAGCATAGGTACCCGGGTTGGGCATCACCTTGGGATGATCTGCTCGGGTCCACCTGATCTCCTGATCACACCAATACATGTAGTGAGGAACAGCAGGAATCACTGCATTGACCTCCATGGCCCTCCTATGCTGTGATTGCTTGTCGACTGCCTCGGACGTGAAGATCATATAGCTCTCATGGTGCTCTTGGTACTGGTTGGGGCCATTGCCCCCATTGTTGCCATTGTTGTTGTTGCCCTGATAGTTGTTGTTGTTGCCTCTGTTGTTGTTGTTGCGGTTGTAGTTGTTGTTGTTGTTGCGGTATCTCTCGTTGTTGAAGTTCCGGTTGGCTCCTAAAGCCACCTGGTTGACATTCTCTCTTCTCGGGTACACTGGCGGCCGAGCTGCGGGTGCGCGAGTAGGCTGAACAGCATTGGCGGCTGGCAGGGGAGGAGGAGGAGGCAAGCCATCACTCTTGATCACATCCCACCACTCGCACTGCCGAGTAGTGTGGTTAGCAGGCCTCGAGGGATGGTGAGTGTGAAAGCTGCATGGGCCATCCTTCATGTCATCGAAGACAAACTTCTTCGGCTGCTCGGAGTTCCCGCTACCCGACTGAGAGGCGCGAAATGGCTTCTTGTTGCCTTGGCCCTGGTTCTGGTTCTGCCCCGTAGGCTCCAGCAGGTTTCTGCTTTGGCCACCACCGCCTCCGACATTCACTGCATTCACCTCTTCAGGATCATACCGAGTATCTACTCGGCGCTTGTTGCGGAACTCATTGCGCTTGCTGCTGTTGAAGTTTCTTCTCGGCTCAGAGGAGTCCATCAATGGCTGAGTAGGATCGCCGAGTGCGTACTGATCTGCAATCTTGATGGTCTCCGCCAGAGTGTTCGG
Source organism: Alopecurus myosuroides (assembly GCA_028641055.1). NCBI lineage: Eukaryota > Viridiplantae > Streptophyta > Magnoliopsida > Poales > Poaceae > Alopecurus > Alopecurus myosuroides. The sequence goes on from CM054057.1 coordinate 570,175,400, forward strand.
CATCTCCCTCTGCAATCTCTGCCAAAGCATGCTGCCATGTCGGCAACCCTGCGCAAACCAAGTGATGGCCTGTGCTTCGTTCACACCCTCACATGTGTTCCTCAAAGTGCTCCACCGAGTAAGATACTCGCGGTCCGTCTCGTCTTCTCGCTGCCTGCAAGCTGACAGCTGCTGTGGCCTATTCGGCCTCTTGTATGTACTCGTGAAGTTGCTGATGAAGGCATCCGAGAAGTCCAGCCAGCAGTTAATGTTGTTCTTGGGCAAGTTGTTGAGCCAAGTGCGAGCTGGACCCTCTAGCATCTGCGGCACATAGCACACCGCCCATCTCCTGTTGCCATTCGCGATATGGACCGCGGTGACGTAGTCATTGAGCCAATCTTCAGGCTTGGTGCTGCCGTTGTAGCTCTTGGTGCCTCTTGCGAGCTGGAAGCCCTTCACGGAAGGCTCGTTCATGATGCGCGGGCCAAAGCACTCGGGGCCAGGAGGACCCGTGCTCTCAAGCCGCGCCGACAAACTGATACGGTCCAGCTGGTGCCTTGCATCTCCAGGCGCCAACACGCGCTCACCAACACGGTCATGAATATCATAGCCAGCCATCTCCATAGCCGAGTAGCCATCATCATACCTATCCACCTGCATAGCTGCGGGCTGCTCCACCGGGTTGGCGACTGGTGCCGCTGGGCGTGGCTGCTGCCTCTGCCGAGTAGGCTGAGCTGCGGGTTGCCGAGAAGAACCTGGACGCGCGGCATCTCGAGGACGGCTTTGAGCTTGATGGGCTTGAGAGCCTGCTCTTACAGCGTTGTGTTCCCGCCCGGGCTGCTGCGGCACAGCAACCTGTTTCGCGGCAGCAGCCGGGTCATACACCTGCATTTGCCTGTCTCTACCCGAGCGCCCGCTGCGGCTCTTTTCGCGGCTGGGATGCGGAGATGAGGCCTGATCGTTAGATCTAGCCGCGTGCGAATGAACCACCTGCGAAGCTCCAGCACCCGGGTTGGCCTTCCGGAACTCCTCGTTCTGCCTAGCGGCCTCCAACACCAACTCGTTGAGCCTCTCCTGCTGCCTGAGACGCGCCTCTCCATCCAGGCGCGGCAACTCGGCAGCCACGGCCTCTGCAGCTCTGAGCGTCTTGGCGGGTGTGCTATACCTTGGCCTTGCGAAGGTGTTCGCGGTGGCGGACTGCGCGGGCACCTCCGCAACCGTTTCCATCTCGACACCCAAGTTGCGCCGCGTAGCGCCTACTCTGCTAGGCCTCCTGGCGACTGGCGTGAAGCCGTGAGCCTTGTTGTACTCGAGCTGGTCTAAACTCAGCTCAAGCCTGATCTTCTCCAACTCCGCCTGCTCGGCAAGCAGCTCCTGGCGTTGCCGCTCGAGCTGCTCCCTCGCGGCCAGGAGCTCGATGTCAGTGGGAGTGGGCATACCGGCTCGCGCAGCAGATGCGGGGATGACCGTAGAGGTGGAAGGCGGCAAGTTGTTCTCCCTCTCGTAGGGTCGGTGAGTCCTGCCACCAGCAGGCGGTTCGTCAACCTCCTCGACGACAGCCGCAGCGCCAGTAGCAGCTGCGCCAGTGTTTGCCGCCAAACCCGTCACCATCACCTCAGCGCAGCTCGCAGAGCTGCATGCGGGCCTTCCGCGAGCAGCAATCACCGCGGGAGGATCCTCCGCGTCATGCACCAGCTCGGGGTACGCGCTGTTGGCGACGGTGGCGACGTAGACGAGGTGAGAGCCGAAGGAGATCACCGAGCCGCCCTCAGGCATGGCCATGCCGCCGAAACAGCCGGCGTTGTCGGTGACGAAGTCGAAGGAGCCGAATCTGTGGACAAGGCCACAGACCACGCGCTCCGCTGAAGAAGATCCCGTCCGAACAGAAACTCCAGCCAGCGCCGCTGGTTGCCCCACGGTGGGCGCCAACTGTCGAGGTGGTGTCACGGCAGATGCCATGGGATGGCTAAAGATGTGGGGACGAAGGACGCTGGAGGTGTCCGGGGAGGGATCACGCGACGAGTAGCCGCGTGAGGTAAGAACAATACACTGCAAACAACACGATCTACCCAGGTTCAGGGCCCTCGTGAGGAGGTAAAACCCCTACTCCTGCCTCTCTGTATGTATTATGATGTTTCTCCGAGTAGCCACAGTACAAATGATATCGCTACCGAGTAGCCTCTCTCCTCTCTCCGAGTAGAGCTAGGTCAAGAACTTAGGGTTCTAGGGTTTATGCGTGACCCAGTATGCGATCGATGTGAGCATGTGTTCGATCCTCACGCAGGAGGCGGCGGGGCACCTTATATACCTGGTGCCCAGCCGGATACGTCCAAACATGGACAAGTGTCGACATAGTGTGCACACCGTCCTTCTTCCGGGTTCCCGCTGACAGCTTTGGTTCCTAACCTTGGCTTCATCTGGAAAGTCGTTGGGCAAAACTAGGGGACAGACTGGTATCACTGTACCTAGGCACAGAGTAGGCCCCCCTTATCCTGCCACGGCCTGCTTCCATGCTGTCACTGTCAGGCAGGCCGGTCCCAGATGAACAGTAGTTCGAATGCTGCCAAGTACGGACCCAGGATACGCGGGATCCTGTGTCAGAACGGCTCCTTTGACTTTCTGGCCCGAGTAGGTTCCCGCCAATTGTTCCCGCCAATTGTACTCGGGCCAACTCTTCTACTCGAAAGGATAGAACTTGATTGATATCTCCTTCTGGTCATCTTGAGGTGAGACCGAGTAGCAGTCGACCGGGTAGCGAGTACCAGGTAGTCGGCTACTCGACCAAACCTCTCTTCTGTAAGCCGCCTTTACCACTTGCCTTTACCCTACTCGGGGGTAACCCCCCGACATCTATACTTTGGACCTAAGTGTTTTACTGACATGATCCGAAGGATAACTCTACATTCTGGCTTCGCCAAAGTTGGTCCAACATATCAAAAATATACCGGTAGTACAAACCCGGATACCTGGCTCTCAGACTACTACACAGTCGTCCCTGGCTCTCAGACTACTACACAGTCGTCCAGATCAACAAAGGGACAGATTTAGAGGCAGTAAAATTCCTCCCCCTAATGTTACTGGATGAGCCAGAGATTGGATGAACGGGCTTCCGTCAAGAACCGTAGATAGCTGGGATGATATGGCTAGAGTCTTTACTCAGCATTTTCGGGGAACTTACAAACGCCCCAACAGCAACAACCAGCTCAACCGCTGCACCCAGTTTGGAGATGAGCCATACGTGGACTTCATCCCAAGATGGACTACAATGAAGAACAACTGCTCTGGAGTAAGTGACGTACAAGCAATGCATGCTTTCGTCAATGGCTTAAAACCCGGCCTCATACCATTCATGGTTGGTTCAAAACAGCACAAAAATCTCGGGTCTATGCTTACAACCGCCAATGAGCATGCAGCGGTCGAAGATGACATCAGAGCGAGAGGTGGAAATATCGACGCTTTGACCCAGGCCAAAAAGATGCCTCGTTCTGACAAAAAAGCTACTCCAGAAACACAGCCAAAGCCCAAAGAAGTTAACCTAGCCTTTGGAAGGGATAATGGAAGCAAATGGAAAGGAAGAAACACAGAACCTATCTCCTACACAAAGGAAGAGTGGGAAAAGATTAAGTCGGAGAACTGTGTCCACCATTCGCAATTTGGGAAACCCACCCATACAAACGCACAATGTCGGCTCAATAAGCATATGAAAGGCAGTGCAGGATCCGAGAACAAGGGGAAGAACTCCAAGAGGAAATTCTCCAAGCAAAAGCCAGAAGCTGAAAAAGAAGACAGTGAATCGGACAGTAACAAAAAAATCCAAGAACAACAGCGAAAAGGCGAACCAAAGTTCCCGAGAGTTGATGGATAATGCAATTTAACTTTCCTTGCAACTCCCTCAGCAAAGGTGGCAAAGAGGGCACTTCGAGAAATAAACGTGGTTGTTCCACCAACCCCCAAATTCTTGAAGTACTCGGAAACACCAATTACATGGGATCAGTCTGATCATCCCGGAAATATCCCAGAACCCGGCACACAAGCTCTAATTGTAAGTCCTATTGTTCAAAACACTAGGCTAAAAAGAGTGCTGATGGATGGAGGATCCAACATTAACATCATGTACCTGGATACACTGAAGCATCTACTGAATCTCCGAGACCCAGCTCAATCATAGCAACATACGTTTCCACGGCATCGTTCCCGGCAGACAAGCACAATCCCTAGGAGAAATTTCTCTAGATGTAACATTTGGAGAAAAAGAGCACTTCCGCCAGGAAAAAATCTCTTTCGAGGTCATGCCGTTCGAGAGTGTATACCACGCAATTCTCGGACGTCCAGCTTTCGCCAAATTTATGGCAAGATCATGTTATATCTATAACAACCTGAAGATGCTAGGGCCAAAAGTAGGAGTGATCACCATATCAGGAGACTTCAAATTGGCAAATGAGCTGGAAAAAGGAAACGCCCTTTGCGCAGAAAAAGTGATTGCAAAGGAGGAATTGAAAGAGCTGGCAAAAGAAGTATCGCCGACAGAAATGCCGGCAGGTAAAGAAAGCCGGAAGCCCGTAGATAGTTTCAAAGCTTCCAAGAATACAAGGTAGGTTATTCTAGACCCCAAAGATCCGACAAAATTTGTCGTAGTAGGAACAGGGATGACCGACAAATAGGAAAGCGCGCTCATCGAGTTCCTCCGTGAGAACTGGGATATGTTTGCCTGGTGTCCTATAGACATGCCGGGTGTACCCAGGGAACTTGTTGAGCATCAACTCAAGGTGATTCCAGGATCTAAACCCATCAAACAAGGTCTCCATAGATTTGATGGAAGAAGACGGAAGGCTATTGGAAAGGAAATCATCCGGCTATTAGCAGCTGATTTTATTCAGGAAGTTATACATAGTGAATGGTCTCCAAACCCAGTATTAGTCCCGAAGAAAGATAGTATTGTTCTCAGGATGTGTATAGATTACACCGGCCTGAACAAATTGTGTCCAAAAGATATATTTGCGTTACCGCAAATCGATCAAATAATAGATGCCACTTCAGGCTCTGAGCTTTTATGCTTCTTGGATGCTTATTCCGGGTACCATCAAATACGTATGAAGGAAGAACACCAAATCAAAACCTCCTTCATAACCCCGTATGGAACATACTATTACATAACCATGCCTTTTGGCTTGAAGAACGCAGGTGCAACTTACCAGCGTTGCATGCAATGATGTTTGCATAGTCAGATTGGCAAAAATGTTCACGTTTACGTGGATGACATTGTCGTCGTTTCCAAGGAAAAATACACACTCCTTGAAGATTTGCGAGAAACCTTCGAAAATTTGCACACTTACACAATGAATTTGAATACTTTAAAGTGCGTATTCAGGGTTCCTCAGGAAAACTTCTGGGTTTCATCGTTTCTCACAGAGGAATAGAAGTAAACCCGGAAAAGATCAAGGCAATCCTAAACATCTCAAGGCCTACGTGTTTAAAAGATGTACAAAGATTGACGGGTTCTGCAGCTGCCGTCAGCAGGTTCATAAGCCGGCTAGCAGATAAAGCTCTGCCATTATACAAATTGTTGAAGAAATCCGACAAATTTGTGTGGACAGAAGAGGCAGATGCGACATTAACCCAGTTAAAAGAAACCTTGATGAAAGCTCCGATTTTGGCATCACCAAAAGACGAAGAACCCATGTTACTGTATCTTACAGCAACAAATAGGTTTATCAGCGCAGTGATAGTTGTGGAAAGGCGGAAAGACGAGAAAAGCATACCATATCAACATCCGGTGTATTATGTAAGTGAAGTTTTTTCCGAGTCCAAACAAAGCTACCCACACTATCAAAAACTGGTATATGGCGTATTTTTCGCATCTCGAAAACTCCGCCATTATTTCCAAGGACATTCCATAACAATGGTATGTAAAGCACCACTAGGGGATATAATTAACAATGCAGACGCAACGGGACGAGTAGCCAAATGGGGCACCGAGCTGGCTGCGTTTGACATTAAGTACCAACCCCGGACGGCAATTAAATCCCAGGCGTTGGCAGATTTCGTCACCGATTGGACAGAAGCAATGGAAAACACACCAATGCCGGAGTCGGAATACTGGGTTATGCACTTTGACGGATCCAAGATGAAGGAAGGTGCCGGAGCTGGTGTAGTGCTAAAATCCCCAAAGGGAGATATTATGGAATATGTGTTGCAAATACACTTCAACGCCAGCAATAACGTGGCAGAATACGAAGCTTTGCTTCATGGCTTGCAAATTGCAAAAGAAATAGGCGTCAAACGCATATTATGCTATGGCGACTCAGATTTGGTACAACATCAGCTCAACCAAAAATGGGACGCCAAAAGTCCCATCATGGCCGAATATCGGAGAACGGTGGATGAGTTTTCTATTTGCTTCCTAAGATTTGAAGTACTTCACGTCAAAAGAGAGGAAAATTGGAACGCGGATGCATTAGCCCGCTTGAGCTCGGAAAGAGTGAAAACCCTACCACCAAGTGTGTTTGTCCAACATTTGCATAAACCATCGATAAAGGGTGGATATGTTGATTATCCTCTTGTGTCCGAGTCAATTGAAGTCCTGCTCGTTAACCCGGATTGGACAATTCCATATTTAAACTTCTTAGTAAATCAGAAGTACCCGGATGGAGCAGACGAGGTCTTGCAAAGACAAATAAAACGTTGATGCAAAGGATACACCGTAATCAATGGTTGCCTGTATAAATGCAGCACTACCGGAATCTTTCAACGATGTATTTCGCCAGAAGAAGGCCGAGAAATACTGCAAGAAATCCACGCAGGGGATTGCGGATATCATGCTCAATCAAAAAGCATAGTTAAGAAAGCATTCCATGCAGGGTTTTTTTGGCTAACAGCCAAGACAGATGTCGAACACATAGTAAACACATGTGCCGGATGTCAGTATTACGCCAAGCAGACGAACATGCCCGCCCAAGCACTAAAAACTATCCCTATCACATGGCCATTTGCTGTCTGGGGGCTAGATATGATGGGACCATTCAAAACTGCAAGAGGTGGACTCACACATCTACTCGTTGTAGTAGACAAGAATACCAAGTGGGTGGAGACAAAACCCATCAAAAATCTTGACGGTGTAACTGCCAGAAATTTCATCATTGACGTAGTCACGAGATACGGCGTTCCACACATTGTAATCACAGACAACGGGACAAATTTCTCTATTGGAGAGTTGGCAAAATATTGCCGACAAACGGGAATACGCCTAGACCTTGCGCCTGTGCCTCACCCACAATTCAGTGGGCAGGTTGAAAGAATGAATAGCTCAATCCTGCAAGGAATACGCCCAAGACTCGAATCTCCTCTTCATAGAGCAGCAGGAGCATGGGTGGAAGAGTTACCTTCTGTGCTTTGGAGTATTCGAACGACGCCAAACAGGTCAACAGGGCAAACCACGTTTTTTCTGGTTTATGGCGCAGAAACAGTGCTTCCAACGAACATGATCCATGATAGCCCAAGAGTGCATGATGGAGGGATAATAACCCGGTAGGCCAACTCCAAGGTGTAACCCGGCCCAAAGGACGCTGCGCAAGATCCGGCTAAGGATAAAGAAACTTCTGGAAGGCCCAAGTTTGTAGGCCTCGTAACCCGGATTGTGGGTTACGGTAAAGGAAAGTTAGGGTTTGTATGCGGTGTCCGGGTAGGATTCAGGGTGCGTTCTGGAGGGTAAGCCAGGGGGTACGGGTGCTTTATAAACCGACCCCTAGGTTTAGCTGAGGGAGATCTAAGAACCCTAGCAATATCGTTTGGTATCGAGTATCCAGTGTAACACGGGAGTTGAGTTAATATCTTGAGATCGGAGACTCGGCGACTTGATTGCCGGCTACCAGATCAAGTTCCATCATGTTTTCCTCTGAGCTGAACCCTCTCCCAAACGCCTGTGTCGTCTTGCCCCAAGATCCGTTACCCCCGGTAACGTCTGCCGTGATTATCCCACGACAGTTGGCGCCCACCGTGGGGCCTGCGTCCAAAGGTGTTTACATCACGGGAGAAGCTCGGAAGAACATGGAGAATCTTGTCGTCGGCGAGATCTACATCGACCACGAAGGGGAGAAGATGGTGGACGATTCCGGCTGGGGGCCGGAGTCGGATCACCTCGAATCCGGGTCCGTTGTGACGATCGGCCAGATCAGCGTCTTCATCGGTATGGTACGTACATCTGATTCAAAAGGACAATATCATGTGCATACCACAGGAACTTCTAACAGGGACAAAAAGATACTCAAGCAAGCTGTGAACTCGGTTTCCCCGGCTGGTCCGGGATACCTGAGATGGGCGGAGCAAGAGATAACGTGGAGCAGAAGAGATCACCCGGAAAGAATAGAGCACCCAGGAGTCTTAGCATTGGTAGTCGCACCACAGGTTAATGGCTACGAGTTAAAAAGGGTCCTGATGGACGGTGGAAGTAGCATCAATATCTTGTACTGGGAAACTTTTTCACGCATGGGTCTCAAAGAGTCCCAGCTGCAGAAAAGCTCAACAATTTTTCATGGAATAGTGCCGGGTCACTCGGCATGTCCCGAGGGGAAAATCGCATTGGAGGTAGCTTTCGGAGAATCAACGGATAATTATCGAGTTGAGTGGCTCACGTTCGAGGTGGTCAAATTGCGCAGTCCTTATCACGCACTATTTGGAAGACCGGCTTACGCCAAATTCATGGCCAGGCCGTGTTACGTGTATTTGCAGCTGAAGATTCCGGGTCCTAAGCAGACCATCACCATATATGGAAGTCGGGATATAGCGGCCGAGTGCGACGAAGGAGATTCGGTAATGGCCGAGCAAGCTTGCAGAAAAGAAGAACTCAAGTAGATCCGGATGATGGAACCGCATTGAAAAGGCCGAATACTGAGGACGAAAGAGCAAAATTCAAGGCAGCACAAGACATCAAGATGATAAATTTTGTCGAAGGTGATCCCACTAAACAATTTACTATAGGGTCTAACTTGGACAGCGAGCAGGAGAAGGCACTTGTGGAGTTTATTCGTTCGAATGCGGACGTATTCGCCTGGACACCTAGCGACATGCCGGGTATCCCTACAGAGTTGGCAGAGCACAGTTTGCATGTAGATCCCAAGTCCAGGCCTGTGAAACAGGGCTTGAGGAAGATGAATGAGGAAAGAAGGAAAGCTATAGGTGAAGAAATTGCTCGGCTATTGACAGCCGGCTTCATCATGGAAGTATTTCACCCGGATTGGTTAGCAAATCCGGTGCTAGTGATGAAAAAGACCAATGAGTGGAGAATGTGCATTGATTTTACGAGTCTCAACAAGCATTTCCCAAAGGATCCGTTCGCACTACCAAGGATAGATCAGATCATAGATGCAGTAGCTGGGACCTATTGTGCTTTCTGGACGCTTATTCCGGATATCATCAGATTAAACTCAAGAGGGAGGATTGGGAGAAAACATCGTTTATAACCCCTTTTGGGGCCTTTTGTTACAAAACCATGACATTTGGGTTGAAGAACGCTGGCGCAACTTATCAACGGTGTATTCAGAAGTGCTTCGAGGACCAAATTGGATGCAACGTCCATGCTTATGTGGATGATGTGGTTATCAAGACCAGGAAGGCAGAAACATTTATCGACGATCTAAAGGAAACGTTCGAGAACTTAAGGAGGTATCAGATGAAGCTCAACCCGACAAAGTGCGTATTTGGAGTTCCAGCCGGGAAATTACTTGGCTTTATCGTTTCCGAGAGAGGAATTGAAGCAAACCCGGACAAAATCAAAGCTATCCAAAGTCTGAAAAAGCCGGAAAATTTGAAGCATGTTCAAAAGCTCACGGGCTGCGTAGCAGCCTTGAGCTGATTTATATCAAGACTCGGAGAAAAGGCAATACCCTTGTACTGGCTCTTGAGAAAATCCGACAAATTCGTATGGGATCAAGAGGCGGATGAGGCGTTCGAAGCACTAAAGAAGCAGTTATCTGAGGCACCAGTAATAGCGGCCCCGGGTCCTAAAGAGCCTATGTTGCTATACGTGGCAGCTGGCCCCCGAGCCGTCAGTGCAGTAGTGGTTGTGGAGCGTAAAGAGGATGGGAAAGGTTATCCAGTCCGGAGGACGGTTTATTATGTCAGTGAGGTATTATCAGAGGCAAAGCAGCGCTATCCGCATTGGCAAAAACTGGTTTTCGGGGTCTTTATGGCCAGCCGGAAACTGAAGCCGTATTTCCAGGAACACCCCATAACAGTGGTTAGCTCAATACCAATGTCGGATATCATCAAAAACTCGGATGCAACCGGAAGAATAGCCAAATGGGCGATAGAAATGGGGGATTATCACATCAGCTACGAGCCCAGGTCAGCAATCAAATCTCAGGCTCTGGTTGATTTCGTTAATGATTGGACACACACAGGCATGACTACCATGGTTCCAAACTCCGAGTCATGGATTATGCACTTCGATGGATCAAAGCAGTACGAGGGATCAGGAGCTGGAGTGGTGCTAACATCACCCAAAGGAGACAAATTGAGTTACGTACTACAAATTCACTTTGACTGTTCCAATAACGTGGCCGAGTATGAGGCCCTATTGCATGGCTTAAAGGTAGCCAAGGAGATGAACATTAAGAGGATACGATGCTTTGGAGATTCGGACCTTGTGGTACAGCAGGTGTCAGGAACTTGGGATAGAAAGGACGCAACTATGGCAGCATACCGCAGGGAAGTTGATAGGGTTGCAGGATGTTTTTCCGGGTACGAGGTGGAGCATATAGACAGAAGAAAGAATGAGGCAGCCGACGCCCTCGCTAGACTCGGCTCGCGCAGAGAGCCGGTTCCACCTAACGTTTTCCTGGACGAATTATGGCGACCATCAGTTAAAACCGAGTCAGAGGAGGAATTGGCAAATCAAGACCCGGATTTAGGACTCGTGGCCACTGTGCAAGCTATTCCCGAGTGGACAGAACCGTTTTTGGCCTACCTATCACGGGGCGAGTTACCACAGCAAGAGGTGTTAGCAAGGCAAATTCTGCGGCGAGCAAAGGGATATTCGATCATCAATGGGGAGTTATACAAGAGGAGTGCAGCAGGAGTCTTTTTGCGCTGTGTAGCACCAGAAGAAGGCCGACATATTCTTAAGGAAATCCATGAAGGTGATTGTGGGCATCATGCATCCACAAGATCCCTTGTGGCCAAAGCTTATCGACACGGATTTTTCTGGCTCACGGCTCTAGCAGATGCGGAGCGCTTAGTGGAAAGGTGTGACGGATGTCAAAGGTACGCACGCCAAACCCACGTGCCGGCTATGGAATTACGGACTATTCCGCTAACTTGGCCGTTCGCGGTCTGGGGTATGGACATGGTTGGTCCCTTTCACATGTCACCTTGCAAGAAGACACATCTTTTGGTGGCCATTGATAAGTTTACCAAGTGGGTTGAGGTTATGCCAGTCACCAACTGTGAAGCAGTCACAGCAGTCAAGTTCCTGAAAAGAATTATCTATCGGTTCGGGTATCCCCACAGTATAATTACCGACAATGGAACCAACATGTCCCTTGGCGCAATGGAAAAGTTTTGTGGTAGCAATGGAATCCGACTTGACGTAGCATCAGTGGCTCATCCGCAGGCCAATGGACAAGTGGAGAGGGCAAACCAAGAATTACTTCGTGGACTAAAACCACGACTGCGAGTCCCTTGCATTAGGGCTGCAGGTGCATGGGTCGAAGAACTACCTTCCGTGGTCTGGGGTATCAACACTACACCTAACAGATCTACTCAGATGACACCATTCTTCATGGTTTATGGTGCGGAGGCAGTGCTGCCGAGTGATATTATTCATGATTCACCTCGAGTATCAGCTTACGTCGAGGTAGAGAACGAGAAGACCCGGCAGGACGCCGTAGATATGTTAGAAGAGCAAAGGGAACAAGCCCTGGAAAGATCAGCCATATATTAGCAAGATCTACGGAGGTATCATAGCCGGCGCGTGTAAACCCGGGTATTCCAGGAAGGAGACTTGGTTCTGCGCCTGGTACAGTCAAGCGAAGGAAAACACAAATTATCACCACCATGGGAAGGACCGTTTATCATAAGCCGGAATCTGCATAATGGATCATATTACTTGGTAGATGCAAGGGAAGAGTCGGCTACAGTTAATGACACCGCTCATACCACTTCATCTATGCAAGAAAGAGACAGACCATGGAACGTGGCTCAGCTACGTCCATATTATACTTAGTAAAGACTTTATTGGCAAGTGGAATCGCACGATGTAACAGGCAGCAGGTTTCAGACGTACTCTTTTCCTATCCAGGGTACCCTTGGGGACTGGATGGGTTTTTAATGAGGCGGCTTGCTGACCCAACATTCTCATATCAAGAAAAGAGGTGGTTATTCTCATTTTCCTTAATCTCAGTACGTTGCATATATATAGGTCTTGGGGGCTGATTGCTTGAATAGCACAGTTGCAAACCCAATGACCCGGCCTTGATGCCTATGAGTTATAAGGGCCGATTACTCGCAAACGAGTACGGCTGCAATCTTATAACCGGACAAAGGAGCCAAACTTTCTTGACTTTTCTTACTTAAGCTCGATGTGACTCGCAATAAAAGTGGCATGATTTGCTCGCTTACGATTACAATCAGCCATGAAGCCCAATGGGACTTGCCTGACCCTGTTTTCGTATAGATGTAACAACATGGTATCCACGCGAAAGCCGGCTTATAGTACAAGATTGTCAAAAGGGTCATCTAAACCACAAGTTATGCAGAGTATAAGGCTAATAGCTGGAAACTCAATGTTTATCAAGCATAACTTCATTACCTATGTGAAACGGCTCCGGGTTTGGGCTTAGCAAACAACAAAACTCGTTCTCTTCGAAAAGACCACATATCCCAGACTCGTAAATTCGGGTCTTGGCGATTCGGGATTTTGGAAAGGAAAAAGTAGCTTAGTTGCTAAGGCTCAAAAAACCCAAACATCCGAGTCTTGGGGACTTGGGGGCTTAGAAGCAAGTCCGCCCGTCAACACCCACGAAACTCGGAAACCGAGTCTCACAAAAGGAACCATAAAGAAAGTTGGATATCAAGAACAAGTTGACTCAAAGTGGATAAATTTAAACGATCAGAAGAAGCACAAAGTGTATGAAGAACTTAGAGTGCATTACAAACTCCGGCAAATAGTACCAAAGGTGCACAGGCGCACCATCCAAAAAATAGTTGTTTTAACGGCACATCGATCAACGGACGCGTATGAAGTAGCATCAGGCATCAGGTATCACTCGGGTTCTAGGCCGCGGCGTCCATCTTCGCCTTGCCCTTGCTATCACTTGGGGTAGCAGCAGCACCCGGATCAGTAGTGCCGGCTCGTGCAGGAGGAGGAACGACTGGTGTGGAGGTAGCGGGTGCAGAATCGGCTTCAGCTTTCTTTTTGGCAGCCTCCTCCCTCAACTTAGCAGCTTCCTCCTTCCATCGGGCCAGCATGTCATACGGCTCGGGAAGATCCGACTTAACCGCTTCACCAGCAGCATCATACGCAGGAACAAGGGAATCGACATCTAAGCCGTCAGCAATCACGCTGGCCGGGTAACGGACCTCCTTCTGGACGGCCTGGAAATCCTTCACGGAGAACTTGGACCCATCAAGCTTGTATTCCGGGAAACCGCCCATAAGCTTGGCTAGCTCGAGCTTAGGGAAGTAAGCCTTGGCAAGCGCAAGACCCCGGGTTACTCCAACCCGGCAGGACGAGCGTTTCCAGTGCCAAATCCACTCGGGGATAGTGGAACAAGCGTCTAGCATTCTCTTCAGGTCGCCATGCCCTTTACCCGGCCACCGTATTTCTTGAAGGATCCATTTGGTTCCGGCGCATAGCTGCCGGATAACGCTCTTGATAGTTTTCAGCCTGGCAATGTCACCCTCATCCGGCATCACTTCATCCGGACCTGCAGAAATAGAAACATGAGTCAGGAAACTCCGGCTATTTATCAAAAGGATAACCCGGATGAAGAAACGTACCAAGCAAAGCACGATACGTATCAGCAATTTGAACAGAAAGGCTTGTTAGATCATCTTCTGCTGTGTGAGCCCTCCTCCTATACTTCTTCATTATCGTCCTGCTCCTCCTGGCCTCAGCCTCGGCCGCCTCACGCAGAGCCACCTCCTTTTCAATGAGCTTGGTGGCCTTGGCCAGTTTCTCCTCAGATTGAGTCACGAAGGACTGCATGGATGCAAGGAAAGATTAGCCGGGTAAAGGGGCAAGTTATCAGTCGCTTATATCGTAAAGTTCCAAGCAAATTGTGAATTAATTCACTTGGAACTTGGGGACTGGATAAGGACACAAGCAATATTAGTCGGGTTTACCTCCTGTTTGGCTATTGAAGCCTCCAAGATGTTTTCTTCATTAGCCCTCAAAGCGCGCAGGGTTTCGAGCATCTAGGCAAACGTCAGGTCCTCGGGTCGGACACCGGAAGAGCCGGCAGCCTGGTCGCCTGATGGGGGAGCTCTCCCCGCCCTTGAAGTCGAGACCCGGACAGTCTGAGTATCCGGGTTGGGAGAACCCATCCTCGTGTCCGGAACCTCGATCTCCTCGTCCACTGGTTCGGATGACTCAGGAGACCCGGCAGCTTGTTCCTGGTTGTTCTCAGTATCACCGCCGGTCGCGGCGTCTACGTTCTCAGTCGGCTCCTCTGTCTGACGGTTATCCGCCTCCCGGTTATCCATCTCCACATTCTCCGGGTCACTAACGGTGGCTTGAGCGCTAAAGAAAGATGAGAAGAGGCAGTTAGCAATGGTGGAAGCAGACGAAGATGTCAAAGGGACCGATAGCGGAACCCAGAATTGCCCGGCACGTGGATGGTTAGGAGAAGGGTGGCGCTGAGGAGAATTGGAAGGACGAGGCGGAGGGACACTAGCACGATGGACGGGGGAGGTGGAGATGCCCGGGTTAAGGGGATCCTCACCCGGGGAACTCCGAGTTACTCTGCGCTTGGCTGGAAGAGAATCCTTCAAGTACGACGAGTTCGATAATTGATGGTTAAGTTGTCTCATGGCATCAAAGGAGTAAGGTTCAGAGGACATAGAGGAGAAAGGAACCTTGGACACTGCCCCTCTGGTCTTCCTCTTGGCTCCAACTGTTGCCTCTTTATCAGATTCGGTAGCCTCCGGGTCATCCTCGTTATTCTCACCTTCGTCCTCCGGCCCTGCGAACCGAGTGTGTGTTCGTGGAAAAAAGTTAAATAGGAGGAAAATGATGCAAGTAAAAATAATACAAGATCCGGGCAAATACCTTCATCACCGTCAGCCGGCTCATCTTCTTCTTCCGGGTCTCTGGAAGGGGGGGAGGTTTCAACTGTCCAGAAAGGATCATCGGCCTGAGACATAAAGATGAAAATAAGAACTAGGAGCAGTATCGAGTCAAGACGAGGAAATAAACTAATGAGTATCGGGTCTTACCGCTCGGGCCGGGTTTTCCCGAGTAAACGGAGATAACCCGGCGATGTTCTTTATCACCTCCAGCTTCTCTGTCAAAAAACCCTTGATGGTTTTTTTGGTATCCCCGGCTGCAAAGTTCTTGGTGGAATATCGAAGGGCGTCTGTGGTGTGCCCCGAGTATTCGCACATCAATTTGGAGCGGATAGAATTGGGTTGGATCCGGAAGTCGACCCAAGTTTTCACTAAGTTGAGCCCAAGAAGGCCTTGGGCTGAGAGAACGGCTAGCTTAGCTAGCAAAGGTATGATTGCCTCCATGTCTGAGTCAGGGGCGAAAGCATTAAAATTCTCGGAAGTATTGAGGAGGCCCTCCGAGTAACCCGGCAGTCTCTTCTCGCCGGGTGGAGAGGTGTCGTGGCAGTAGAAGAAGGATAGTTGCCAGTGTTTGACATGGGAGTTCAGATTAAGGGTTGGCATTGGGGAGTTTTTGCGGCATTGGATGGATACCCCACCGCAAGTGAGAAGTGCTCCGTCACCGCTTTCGCGGCACGGCTTGCACTGGAAAAGTTCAATAAAAAGAGTCAAACTTGGCGGAGTGCACAAGTATGACTCGGATAGGACAATGAAGTGGGTAATATTCAACATAGAGTTAGGCCCTATGTCGAATACCCGGAGGCCGTAGTGGCTCAGGACCTCGCGAAAGAAAGGGTGACCCGGAGGGCGGAATCCCCGGGTCACGTGCTCTAGGAAACAGATTACCTCGCCGTCGGCGGGTGTGGGCCGGGTCTCGTCACCTGGCGCCCTCCAGTGGATGTCCTTTTGAGGGGGAAGAACCCCCAACTCGGCCAATTCTTCCAGCTTGGCCTTTGTGACAGTGGATCGCCCCCAATTGGCGGATATGGATTGGGTTGTCTTCGCCTGGGCCGGCTGTTTCCCTTGCCTTTTGGGAGCCATGGGATCAACCTGCAAAACACAAGGAAAAAAGGTACAGGAAATAAGACTCGGAAGTATTGGATTATCCGAGTCTGGGGTATCAAGAAAGTATGAAAACTAAGAACTATCCGGGTATCACGCCATGGAGTGGAGATTGCGAGGTATCCGGGTATTAAGTACAACTATGGAGATTATTGGTCACTTACGTATGGAAAAATATTTGGGGAAGACGGATGGTTGCCCATGTATCTACTGCAAGCAAAATAGCTGGAAAAGGAGGGTTTTCCGGGTGTCAATGTTATGCGCGGAAAATTAAGGTGAAATGGATCTAGATTGGAAAACTTGTGAACGATTCTACGAAGAAATTGGTGATTAATAATGGTAGGAGGATGAGGTGTAATCATCAAACAGGTGGTTAAAGGAGTTAGCGAGCGTCAAATCGATCTAATCCGGTGCAATAGGAAGAACGACTCGCAGGTTGACCTAGATCCAATCTGAGGCGAATCGAAAAATTGCGGAGCTATCTTAACAAATACTTACTGGGAGGAGCTTGAATCTGGCGTGGAGGTGGCCGATGTCGCGATATGGATGTCCCCCTGCAACCCTTGATGAGCGGGATGAAGGCGCGGTGGCAGAGTTTGGCGGCGGTGCGGAGCAGTTCAGGGATGAACGTGGTCGACGGTGGCCTTGCTACGATGGCGGCTTGAGATTCTTGTGGAATTGCGGAGCGCAGGGAATAAGGAAGCAAAGGGAAGGTTGTAATGAAACGTTGGGATCTAAGTTACCCTCTGGGCTCTATTTATAAGATGTGGGTGGATAAACCTATCTTAACAGACGGGATCCGGAAATTTTGGGATAACGGTCATCTGTGCGGATTTTTCGAGATATGCTTCAAGTGTTGAACGTGATATCCGGGCAGAAATAAGAAGGAGATATTTTCCGCGATATCAGGGTTAATTATCGAGTAAAGTAAGTCGAGCTTTTGGCATTTTTATCAGGGTTTAGACCTGGAGAGCGAAGCCAAGTACTTGGAGAAAAGCCGGGTTACTATATGGCCACCATGGAGTTAGGCCTAGCTATTTATCAAAGCACCTTAACCCGGCCTCCATACACTTGTGCGTTTGACATTTTTTCAGGGAATAGCAGGTGCTTCAAGGACGGATCCGTGAAGCCCAAGCTATTCTGGGGACTACTGATGGAGGGATAATAACCCGGTAGGCCAACTCCAAGGTGTAACCCGGCCCAAAGGACGCTGCGCAAGATCCGGCTAAGGATAAAGAAACTTCTGGAAGGCCCAAGTTTGTAGGCCTCATAACCCGGATTGTGGGTTACGGTAAAGGAAAGTTAGGGTTTGTATGCGGTGTCCGGGTAGGATTCAGGGTGCGTTCAGGAGGGTAAGCCAGGGGGTACGGGTGCTTTATAAACCGACCCCTAGGTTTAGCTGAGGGAGATCTAAGAACCCTAGCAATATCGTTTGGTATCGAGTATCCAGTGTAACACGGGAGTTGAGTTAATATCTTGAGATCGGAGACTCGGCGACTTGATTGCCGGCTACCAGATCAAGTTCCATCATGTTTTCCTCTGAGCTGAACCCTCTCCCAAACGCCTGTGTCGTCTTGCCCCAAGATCCATTACCCCCGGTAACGTCTGCCGTGATTATCCCACGACAGTGCAAGCTTTCGATGACTCGAACTCCGAAAGTGCACGACAGGATGTCGTCGATCTCCTAGAAGAAGAACGAGAACTTGTGCTTCAAAGATCCGCCATTTATCAGCAAGGATTACGAAGTTACCATAGTCGTAAAATCAGGCATCGTTCTTTTAAATAAGGTGACTTAGTGCTAAGATTGGTGCAAGAAAGAAAGCACAAGTTAGCTCCAGTTTGGGAAGGACCATTTGTCATCAGCAAAGCTATGAAAAATTCCCTCCTCCGAAGTGATGCGTGAGTAGTTCACCCCTGGACTACGAGTCCATAACAGTAGCTACATGGTTGTTCTCTCCACTTTGTACCTAATGTTTAGATCCTGTGAGCTGCCTAACATGATTAAGATAATCTTTATGTAATGCTACATCTTGTGTTTGCTGGGATATGATGAATGTTAAATGCTATGTCTTCTGATTATCAATCTATCATGTTATCTTTATGCATATGTTATTTATGATCTTGCATGCTCTCAATTATTAGTATATGCTCTGGCCAAGTAGATGCTAGTAACTCCAAGAGGGAGTATTTATGCTCGATAGTGGGTTTATGCCTCCTTTGCGTCTGTGCTCGAGTGACAAAAACGTGATGGATGGAGGATGTGCTGTTGCCATTAGGGAGAAAACAACGGTGTTTACTTAGTTTACATTTTTTACATTACACACTTTGCTTACGGCGATAATATGTTGCTTGCAACTTAATACCCAATGTTTGTTAGGATGATATTCGGAGTGTGGATTATTAGACATAGATGCAGCTTGATGACGGTCTATGTATTTTGTTGTAATGCCTCCCATGAATCACATAGTAATCTTTATGTCTTGCATATGCAGGTGCGGACTTCATTTTATCAATTGCTCAGTTGTAATTTGTTCACCACACATGTTATTTATATTTCACGGAGAGACACCACTACTGAACTGTGGACCCCGGTCCATTTTCCTCATACTGATTAAACACCTACTGCTTTCATATTGTTCCTACTGTTTTCCACACCATACGTTTAACCTCTTTGTGTTCAGCAAAACCGGTGAGATTGACAATCTCACTGCTTCATTGGGCCAAAGTGATTTGATTGTGTTTTGTAGGTTCCACGTTGCTGCTGAACCGGTAGTGCGCCCTGCCATCTCAGCTACTTCAACCTTCTGAAGTTACTCCTTCCTCCTACTGGTCGATTCAACCTTGGTTTCTTTCTGAGGGAAACTTGCTGCTACATTCTTCATACCTTCCTCTTAGGGTCTCCCAACGAACGTGTGTTCACACGCATCAAGCACTTTTCTGGCGCCGTTGCCGGGGAGGAAGAGAATTTCTGCAAGGGGAGTCTCTCACTTCCAATCTCTTTACTTCTATTTTATTTTGCTTAGTTTATTTTATTTTTTCTTGTTTTCTTCTCTTTATCAAAAACACACAAAAAAATAGTTCTTATTCTAGTTGTAGTTTTATTCTTGTTTTTATTCTTGCTAAAATGAGTGTTCCTGAGGTTGAAGTTCGTTCCTTTAAGCAACAAGGGGGAGAAAGTTTCAAAGATGCTTGGTATAGGATAAGTGATGCGCATCATAGATGCACTAAGAAATACTCCACCTTAATCCTTCTTAGGAATTTTATGTTTGTATTACTAGCTGGTATAGGTATGTTCTAGACACTCGTACAGGCGGTAATTTTCTGGGAACACCTGCTTTGGAAGCATGTAATTTAATTGAAAGT
This sequence comes from Alopecurus myosuroides, assembly GCA_028641055.1. Taxonomy (NCBI): domain Eukaryota; kingdom Viridiplantae; phylum Streptophyta; class Magnoliopsida; order Poales; family Poaceae; genus Alopecurus; species Alopecurus myosuroides. The sequence continues at coordinate 570,195,122 of CM054057.1, forward strand.
TTAGTTGGAACACACCTACTAAGGTTGTTAAAACTAAGATCACTTTATATGATGTTATTAAAAAAAATAAACTCTATGGAGAAAAATTTGCCAAAGTTCCTTGATAATGCTAGCAAAGTTAATGAATCAATAGTGAGTATCAACAAGGAAATCACTGTTTTAGAAGCTAGCAATATCCATGATAGTCAAAATATGAGGATTGGAAAATTAAAAGAGGCTATGGAAACTTTAATCTCAACCTTTTCTGCTCTTAAGTTTAAAAGAGAGAAACCTTCTGTGGCAAAAGAGAGAAAAATTATGTATCTCCCCAAGGCACATAAACCAAAATCCCCTAATGTGCTTAAAATTAATAAAACATTTAGTGAAACTAAAAGTGATTTGCATGTTGAATCATCTTCAGGGGTGTCTAAGGTACCCATTGCTACAATAGGGGTTTTGGAGGAAATTATTGATTTGGATGCTTCTTCATTTGAAAATACTTGATTCCACTTTTCTGGGCCTAGCTAAAAGACGTTAATGAAAAGCACTTCTTGGGAGATAACCCATGGTTTTATTTTTTGCTTCGTTTTTCTCTATTTTCTTTGAGGCAAGATGTTGTATACTTCTGTAGCAACTTCTTTGTATCTTTCTTTTCATATTTTAGTAGTGCCAAGTAAGGTTTCTGACGAGAGTTGGAGTTGGTTTTCGGATTTCTGCGCGGGAAACAGATTTCTGCTGTCCACCGTAAAAAAATCGTATAAATCATAAAAAAAATTAGAATGACCTGAAATTTCTTAATGATTATTCCTCGGCTAATTCCGCAACTTTTTCGTTCTTTAAGTTTTTTTATCTGAGCAATGTAAGTGCCTCAAAAAAATTTGCCTTTACAGACTGTTCTGATTTTGATAGACCCATTTTTCTTGCATTTGCTCTTTTGCGATGTCAAGTGGATTTCTTTGCTTCATAAAACATCAGTGGTTGTAGATAATGTTTAAAAGTATCAATAGAACTTGTGCCATACAGAACCAATGGATTTTTAATTGTTGCACTAACCCTCTAATGTGAATTATTGTTTGAGTGTGGTGTGAAGGAAGTTTTGAAGGGTCAAGAGAAGAGGTGATATATGTGATCAAGAAGATTGCAAGGTCAAATCTTGGGGATGCCCCCCGTGGTTCATCCAAGCATATTTTTAGAAGACTCAAGCATCTGAGATTGGGGATTCCCAAGGCATCCCCTTCTTCATCAACTATCTATCAGGTCACTTCTCGTGAAATTATATTTTTAGAAGACTCAAGCATCTAAGATTGGGGATTCCCAAGGCATACCCTTCTTCATCAACTATCTATCAGGTCACTTCTCGTGAAATTATTCGGTCACATCATATGAAGTTTACTTGGAGCGTCTACTTGTTTTTTTACCTTTGTTTTTCTTTTCTTTTTCATTGCTGCAATAATATAGTTGGATCCTAGCATTCTTTTTTCGGAGGGAGACACGCTCCTCTTTTTTGTTTGAATACTTGCTATGCTAGTATTCTTAGTTTTTCTTCTAGTTGCTGCAAAATTCCTGTTTAGCTCTCGTTTTCATTGCATCTATTGTTCAGAGATGTTAGTTTTAGTAGTGTTTTGTGAGTCCTCTCATGTTTACTTTCTGTAGCATTTAGTATTTTTTTTTGTTAAATCATGTTTTATATGGTGCTTTTTGGGAAAAGAAACTGCTGCTTGAGGTAACGGTGCAAGTAGAAGCTTGTATAGACTATGGCTAGACTTTTTCATGGCATGCTAGATGTTATTTTAGTTTTAAAGCCTTGTGGTTATTTTAGTAGCATGATTAGCCTCAAATAGCTGAGAGTGTTTAATGTTCCATTGAAAGAATCATGAGTTGTTCTTGTCATATCTAAGCATAAATTTGTGGTGTTCTCCTTTGAATGTTTTATTTGGTTGACTTGGCGCATGCTCACCCCATGTTTATGACTATGAACCAGTCACGAATAGCCTCCATGATCATTTAGTTTTTGAACTTGTGGTACCACTTATGCTTTGATTAATGATGTTTATGTCGCTATGCATGATTATGGCTCTTATGCTCTCTTGATTTGTCGCTCCCAGTCTTTTGTTAGCCTCCACCTGTACTGAGTATGAGCTCTACTCGTGCATCCAACTCCCCAAAAACTAAAGTTTTCCCATTGTGTCCACCATACCTACCTACATGTGCTAATTAACCGCCACTCCAAAGTAAATTGCTCATGTGTTATCTTTAAAACTTTCAAAATGACTCCTGTTTTGTGCTCCTGTTTTAGCTCATGAGGACGTAAATAGAGAATCTGTATCTCACTTGTTGATTGGACTTTCACACACTGGACTAGTGGCTTCATCCTTTTATCCAATGATAGGAGAGCTGGCAGCGGGGTGCCCAGCCCCAAATTAATAACACAAATTCTCTTCACTATTTTTACCCCTGATTTATCAGTCAAAGCATAATTGTGTAAACAAAAGAGAAAGAGGGATGACCTTCTACCCAGATGCGTCCTTCTATGGGAGCCGCTCTTGTGAAGTCTAGTTGGCTTGTGACGTACTATATTTTCTGTTTACCATTCGTTGACATAAGCATACACCTCTCTTAAAATATAGACACTCCTCCACTGTATGTGATTGTTGGCAGGCCCCGAGGATTCGGTTAGCCGTGTTTTGTGAAAGATGGTTGGGAGGAGTGTCAAGCTTTTTATACCTCTGTTTACTAAAATAAAATCTCTAGCACATGAGTGATCCATGCTTCCCTCTGCGAAGGGCCTTTCTTTTACTTTTATGTTGAGTCTCCATCTTCTAACTTTATGCACAGCTGAGAGAGCATAGTTGCCATTCTGAGTTTTATGTGCATTTGTCCCAGGAACATTATTAATTGATTCATGATGTGTTAGTGCTTGTTCTCTAATTATTTTTTCTAGTCTTCCTCATGAACTTTGAAGGTGTTCTGGCATTTATGTTTTGCCCCACTCTTAAGGACTAGCGAAATATCACTTTGACATGTTTTCTCTATACTTGAAACAAACGTATATCTTTAGTTGCATTGTTATTCATGATCTTTTATTTGAGTTACTTCTCATGATGCAAGGTGATTGTTATGCTTTATTATTAAAGTTCTATTTATCATGCTTGTGTTAAAGTTCTATGATCTCAGCTTACTTATGCCTTTACATTATTGATGATCAAGTTTATGTTGGTACAATGTCACCTCAGAAATTATGTGTTTTTATCGTTTACCTACTCGAGGACGAGTAGGAACTAAGCTTAGGGATGTTGATACGTCATAAACGGATCCTTAATTTCTGATGTTCCATGTTGTTTTCTTATTGTTTCTCACATGTTTGCTATACACTTTATGTCATTTTTATCGATTTTCCGGATTAACCTATTGACAAGATGCCACAAAGCCAGTTCCCTGTTTTCTTCTGTTTTTAGTTTGAGAAAAGTTGTTCGGGAAATATTCTCGGAATTGGCAAATTCGAAGCCCGAAAGTCTTAGAATTCCCGAAGGTTCCATGGAGTCTCGAAGAGACCCAGAGGGGGGCCTCAGGAGGCCCACACCATAGGGCGGCGTGCCCGCTGGCCGCGCCATGGGGTGGTGTGGGGCCCTCCGGCCTCCACCGCCTTTGCTCTTTCGTCTATTTATACCCCCGAGACGTAAACCCTAAATATATCCCACTTCGTCCTGAAAACACCCGAGGCCGCCGTCATCGTCATCCCGAGATCGGGAGGGTTCTGGAGCTCTCCCCGGCACCCTGCCGGGAGGAGAATTCATCACCGGAGGGGTCTACACCATCATGCCCTCCTCCGAAGTGATGTGTGAGTAGTTCATCCCTGGAGTACGGGTCCATAGCAGTAGCTAGATGGTTGTTCTCTCCACTTTGTACCTCATGTTTAGATCTTGTGAGCTGCCTAACATGATTAAGATAATCTTTATGTAATGATACATGTTGTGTTTGCTGGGATCTGATGAATGTTGAATGCTATGTTTTCTGATTATCAATCTATCATGTTATCTTTATGCATATATTATTTATGATCTTGCATGCTCTCCGTTATTAGCAGATGCTCTGGCCAACTAGATGGTAGTAACTCCAAGAGGGAGTATTTATGCTCGATAGTGGGTTCATGCCTCCTTTGCATCTGTGCTCGAGTGACAGAAACGTGACGAATGAAGGATGTGTTGTTGCCATTAGGGAGAAAATAGTTTTTTTTTAAATAATACATTTTTAATTCTTATTTATGAAAATAATACGCAGATATAAAAAATTTCAAAAATATTACCCATTCGGCAGAGGCCTGCCCGACTGCCCCCTGTCGGGTACGGTGCAACCGATAGCAGGAATTCAGCCACGCGGCAGCCAACTACTGGACGGAGCACGTCACCACGCGGTAGTCGAGCGACGCGGCTGGGGCACTCTGCGGCAATCGGGTAGCGTGCGCCCGATAGGTGGTTGCGTCGCTGCAAGCGCGTCGGCCTCCACTTCTTTCCTCTTTATTCTTCCTCCTCCCTGTTGTTCTTCGCCTCTCTCTCTCTCTTGAACCTCTAGCTCGAATTAATCCGGCTATTTGAACCGATTTGATGCGCATTTTCCACCATAAATCGGTTACAGGAAAGGTAGGGAGACTAGGGCTAGCTTGATCTCATGATGGGATAGCTTGTGCGGGTGGCTTTCATGGTGGTTTGTGTGATGGTGGTGGCATGAGTTCATCTAATGGTGGTAATGGTTACGGTGGAGGACTGCGTGCTCGTGCTGTCTCGGTGACTTGACGCGCCCGGTAGAAGCACGCTTCAAGGGTAAAAATCGACCGACATTCCTCAGTTTTCATTGTTGGTATGTAATTTTATAGACGCGCGGATATGTAGTTATAATTTGCGGTAGTGATCTGTGAATAATAGTTCGCGGCTGACCACATATTTAGTTAATTAATAGATGCATGAATAATATTTTGTAGACGCGCGGATATGTAGTAATAATATTGTGTAGTACTATTATTCGGATATGTGGTAATATGTAGTAACAATATTGATTGAATATTGTTAACGATATTGAATACTTTTATAGGTCAGCAGAAATGTCCGATTTAGTGAGATTCACTTTTTATTACGGCCCTGTTAATGTGCTGACAACAGAGAGTGGAGTTGATCTTAGCCAGTTTGCATACATGGATGTACTCACGAGGCGGGTAGTTCGGCGTGGCAGCACCAGCAGGGTCCCACGTCCGGCTTCCTGATTCAGCCACAGGGTCCCTCGGCGGGCCTTTTCCAGCCTCACCCTCAGCAGCCACAGGGTCCCTCGGCGAGCCTTTTCCAGCCACACCCACAACAGCCACAGGGTATTTATATTCACATTCTCTTCATCTCAATATCCATTCGGATTAACTATTTATGCAGTTTTTATATGATCAACTTCAGGAGTCTATGGAGGCCCGGCCACTATGACCATGTCCGGGTCTTCGTGGATCACTAAGCACGATGTCGCCCACAACCAGGAGGCTCCAATGTCCCAGTACGACGAGTGGTTCGGCAACATGTTTCAGACTCCTCCACCAAGTCCCACCCAGGATACACAGTACGACGAGTCCGGGTCCTTGATTCTGATGCGCCAAGTTCGGTATCCTGACAGGTTAGGCTGGACGCCTCCTGATGCTCGACCATCGCCTCCGCCTCGCCAAGATAGACGTCGGCGTTGATGATTTTATCTGTCACCAGATACATGTGTAGAGGCCCCAGACCGGTAGGTCCAGAACCCCTCATATGCATTCATCCACGATCCCAGAAGAACCAGTCGTGAACAACATACGTAGTTGGCATACAGAATACATCATCCAATACACGAATATAGAGTCTTACATAAATGGTCACATGACCAAGTTCTTGATAACTGTCACGCAGGACAGACATTCAAAGTAAACACAGCGGAAGACGATAAGCATAGCGTAGTAGAACCCGAGTCACGCCTCATCCTACAGGCTGCTGACTGGGAGACGATCCTAATTCGCAGGGCATCACGTAGAACTCCTCCTCATAGTACTCCTCCTGAGTGGCTCCTCGTAGTCTGATAAGTAGATACCAGGGGCGAAACCAAATGAGTACATTTGAATGTACTCAACAAGACATCCTTTATTAGCTTACAATAATGCATACATGCTTATTTGGTGGAGTGGGTAGGCCATACATATGGTTCAGCTACCCATGACAGATAAAAGATTTGCCATGGTTGATTCTTCAAGTTTACCTCTTTGCAAAACAAACTCATTTAAAATAATGTAGTTTTGCTCTCGAAGATATCACATATCTTGGAGGTTTTAATTCTTTTGGAAAAGAAAGTTTTTCTTTTCAGAAACTTTTAGTAGTAGTTTCTTTCTCCCGGTATCTCGCAGATACCAAGTCACTCCTCCATAGTACCTCTCAGGTACAAAAGCCTCCCTTCAAAACCTCTTTTGAAAAGTTGACACAATACTAGCTACATGGCCATTCAACCGTCCATATCCGAGGACGCGGCTATCTCGAAATAGTTTTTTACTCTGCAGAGGTGTACACATTTCCACCAGATCCAGAGTCTGCCATGAAACAACCATGGACTGTTCCCAACCTATGAGAACATCAGATAACTGGTCTTGACTATCCACTCTGTACAAGCTAGTACATGACTATCTCTTCGATTGGGGTTTCCCTCCCTGGCAAGCCATGTCACACACCGCTCAATCAGGAGACCCAACTGCTGCATCCGGAGGGAAAATTAATCCCACACTTTAGATGTCCCGTATACTCACTCCTAGCGACATTTCGGTTCGGAGGATCCAATCCCCTATAGCCTTTGAGATAGCACATATACTAACCCTAACAAGTTTTTAATCAAGCCCCTACCCATATTGGGTAAAGTGGCAGTACGATAATGGTTGTCCAGCGAAGACTAGGTTATGTGTCTTTTGTAAACATTTCTTATAAAATTTCCCATCATAACAATCCTTCCGGCAGACAGGGTCTCACCCTTCCTCCGGGGTTTTTCCTTCCATAAGGCATTTGTTTACAAAAAAAACACATTTTATTTAGTTCATTTAAGAACCCAAGTTTTAAGTAGGTGTATGGTATTTATATACCATTTAGTGTCTAAGGGCTTGTTAATACCAAGTTGACTATGATTATGAGTCCTTATACTAGTAGTATTAATAGTAGTAGTAGAATTCACACAAAAATAGTTTTTGAAGGCATAGTTTTGTAAAACTTCAGAAGTGAAAAGCATGCATGATAGATAATGATAAGTAGTTATACAGCAAGCATTAGGATGGCTTGCCTTGGTACAAGTGATGGTCCTGGTCCTGAAAGTAACAGGAGTTGCAATACCCTTCTTCAGCAATTCCTTCCTCCTCGTTTTCTAACGTCGTAAAAAGAAATAAAGACACACTTTCAGAACCAACCAAGACAAACAATGCTACAAGCAATACATACAGCAAGCAATCAAGAAGTACCACCCAAAGTTCTCAATTTTTCCCTAAAGAAAAATTGGCATAAAAACTATAGTTGGAAACATCTGCTTTTTCCTAGTGCTTATGTGTGGCCAAAACAATGATTCTTAGTTAAGAACATTATGGACCAGTGGGATATAGCACATGCTACTGGACATTAGGGTGTCTTATAAAACATATTTTGATGTCAAAAAAATCCCACAACAATTCCTATGGCTAGCACACATAATTGGCTAAAATACTCAAGTAGTGAAATAAGCTCCTGACAACAAGTCAACCTATTTTCCACTATGAGGCAAACATACCAGTGGGTGTTCCACTAGTAAATATGCTCACCAAGAGGTTAATAAGCCTCTGGTCACTTTTATAAAAGTGCTAAAAACAACAAACAAACACCCAAAAATTCCTACTCATACTAGTAGAAAAATTAGGAAAACTACTAGACTATTTTAGGCTATACTAGCTAATGGTATGCTCAAGTGTGCAAGCTTTCAGAGGCAAAATACCCCTCTAACCAGTACCATAAATGCTACTGGATCTCACAAAAATAACATAAAAACAAAGCTAGGAAACAAGGATAGATATGCTTAAAAAGCTACACATGTGAGGAGATTTATTTCTAGTCACCCAAGTGCTACTCATGCTTTTGTGCTATTGAAAGGAAATCTATCAGAGGTGAAAACCCTAAGGAAAAATATTGCCACAAGTACTTTTCATCCTCTGGTTTCAATACCAAAAAAAAGTCCTATTTTTCCCTAGTGGAAAACAAGACACAAAAACATTCATGAATCTCCTAGTGTGCAATCTAGTCCTTAAGCAATCCTATTTTAAACCTATTTCAAACACAAGAACCAAGCATTCAGAGGTGCTATAAACTAATTAACAGTACCTAAGTGGTACTGGTTCCATGAAAAACAATTTAGCAACTAGCCTAAAAATACCATTAAAGAACTACTCAAAACATACATAAAAATCTAGCCATTAGCAAGACCTATGCATGGAAACCTAGTTCTAAAATGCTACCATTCAAACCATTTATTCTAACATGCTCATATAACTTGTATACATCATAACCACAATGGATAACAACATAACAAGCAAGATCACATCATTTGCAACTCACAAAAGTAACATAAAAGGCAAGATCTAGAATTAAAATTTGGGCAGAAAATAGCCAAAACTTGTTCTGTCTCTCTAAATTTTTGTTGCTCTAAAAAGTAAATCCTTCTATGATGATAGTCCTTATCACAAAGCTTCTCCAACTTGCCTCACTCAAAAATAATATCCCAAACTCCCTCAAAAAATCATGGAATAGCCCACTGATGTTTTACCAAAATGGATGGCATTTCCAAATGGTAACTCACCTTGATGCAAACAAAAATTCTACTGATAGGTATTGGAAAGGGCTTTCCAAAACAGTTGAGTTTGCTCAAAAATGTTTTGTATTTTTGAAGTTCTATTCATTTCAATTTTAGGGTACTGTCTGTCATATGATTTTTAGAAAAATCATAAAAACTCAAAACAAGTTTCTGCCAGTGGGATATGGTTGCAATTTTGTAAGGCTAGTAGTACAAAAATTAGCAAGGTTAAATAAAATCATTTGCTACCTTTTCTAGGCCCAAAGCTAACACCTATTATTCTGCCAGAAAAAGCCTAATTTTGAAATTAACAGGAAAAAGCCCAGATGGGCCAGATCTGCCGCGCCTGGCCCAACTAGCGCGCGATACAGCCCGCCAGCGCACGCGCGCGCGCGAAGCGGTAAGTTTCAAAGGGGGCCGTCGATTCGCAGATCGACGGCTCTCCTTCCTTCTTCCTCCCCGCGCCTCTCTCCTCTCTCTCTCCTTCTGCCCGCGGACGAACACCTAGCAGTCGTGCGCGTTGGCTCACCTCGGGCTCGCGAGAAGCAGTGGGGTGATGCAGGGGTGGAAGATGGTGGCCTGGGCGACTCCGTGGCGCGGGCACGGACGGCGTGAGGGCGTGGACACGGCGGCGGCTCGACGGTGTTCTGCGGCGGCTCCGAGGACGGCGGCGATGGATCTGCAAGCGATCGAGGGCAAGAGGGTGTCAGGGAGGTAGGCAAGAGCTAGGGGGTCGCAATGGAGGTGAAAGGAGGGCGGGAGGTGCGGTGATCGCGGCGCCCACTCGACCTCGATCTGCACGGGCTCTCGGATGGGCGCGGCTCGCCTCGCTCGCAGAGAGTGATCGAGCAAGCGGGAGCTCGATGGGGTGAGTGAGAGGGGTGAGTAGAGCTCTGTGGCGAGAGGGTTAGGCCTCTAGGGCTATGTAGGCACGAGTCAAAGGGGGAGGGCTCGGGTTGGCATTGGCATGGGCATGCCCTTGCCCCTTGGGGGTTCTCCACGGTGACAATGGTTCCTATTGGTGCCTAGGGGTCAAGCAAGTACCAAATGGTGAGCTAAGCCACAGCAAGGGCCAAGGTATGGGCAAAAGAAAAGAATAACACTATTTCAACCACTCTAATGACATCACAATTTAGTCAAATGCCACCTCAGTTTTCTCCCTTCCTATCCAGCCAAAATGGGATCCAATGCCACCTTCTAGAAGGTCACTATCATGGCTTTCGAATTGGCAAGGTGGCCTGGCTTGGATCAGTGCTCAAAAGCTAAAAACATCAAGTCCAAAAGTGTATTCACTGTTCTGTCAGGAAAATTCAGTTAGACAGTTTCTGAATTTTTCTAAGTGCTGGAAAAACAGACAGAGATAGCAAAAGTTGGGTTTGTTTTCACCAAGCAAACCAGCTCTAAAATGAGTGATTTAAAATGCTCAACAAAGAACAACTATCCAAGTTTCAGATCCAACCATTTGATTTGAAAAATGATGGGTTTATGGCTGAAAATAAATGGCAAAGTAGGTACATTCTCTGTTTTAAAATGCTCAAATTTCTGTCTTAACAAGATGGCTCAAAAACCATCTTGGCATTGTGTGCTAATTTTCTTTGTAGGTTTTTCCAAGAATGTAGTTTTGTTGTACTCATATCAGAGAGTAGTTTTGATCAAAGAAAAACCCTAATTGGATAATCCTTGTGATGGAAAACAAGGGTTGAAAACAGCTACTTGGCTGTTTTTCAGGGCAAAATCATATTGGAAAATCTAATGGAATCTTTTCCAATTAATTTTATTTCAAGTTCAAGATGATTCCTAAACATTAATAACACATTTTCAAGTTGAAACAAAGGGTCACCTCAAGTCTTGAAAAATAATCCCATAAGAGCCTTAGTGGAAAACATGGGAAAACAATTTTAAAGCAATGTGTTTCTTAGGAAAAAAAACTCCTCAAGTGAGTGAAAAGAAACACACCACTAATATTGCATAGATAAACATCAGTACACAACATGTTGTCCACTTAATTTCATTACAAAGGTCTTAAGAGACTTGCTAAAATACTATTATACAAGTGCTTAAAAACTGGGATGTGACAACATGCCTATCTACTTATGTGTGAGACATACATTTATCTACTTATGTATGAGACATATTTGTATTCTATGTATGACAATATGTTTATTTAGTTATGTACGCGACATATATGTATTCTATGTACGAGACATATCCGTATATTAGTACGTGCCGAGCATATTTGAGTACTTAAACTCGACGACTTCACTTCGCAAGATCAAAAATAAATTAACATACAACTAACGACAACAACACAACTACAACTTGAAAAAATAAAAGACGCATAGCGATAACTAATTAAACATAACGATTTCACTTCGCTCTCCCATGTGTTCGTGATGGAGGCATGAAGTCGTCATCACTATTTTCATCAGCGCCAGCTTTTGATGAATCCGCACTCTTACACATAGTGTTGAACCTGGCTCGACTTCTCGGTGTAAAGTCATCGTCACTGTTCTCATCGACAACTGGCTTCGATGCGCCACCACTCTTCCCCTTCGATGCGGAAGCACTGTTCCCCTTCGATGCGCTAGTACTCTTCCCCTTCGATGCGCCAGTACTCTTCCCCTCTGATATTGTATTCAGGATCCACTCGGTGTGGCCGTTGTTCTCTGGAAACCCGCGCGGACATGGCCCACATAGTATGCTCATCCAGCCATAGTGTGTGATCTTTTTGTTCAAGAGCTCTGCGTTGGCAGGCCAATGTTGCACATTAAGAATAAAAGAGAAACACAAATTAGAATGATGAAAATTCGTTTGAACATGATGTAAACTCGTAAATCGATTATCTCAACGTGAAGTGCATAGGCCTCGGGAGAAAATTGTATCTTATCACTAGTAGTGGAGATAGACAAGCCCCGAAGCCCCGACTCGATTATTTTTAGCTCAACTACTCTGCACCACTTATGACGCCACTTCAATAGTTCATTCCTAATTTCATCGGTGGATCTAGGCGGGAGATTATATCTGGCTAAATTTTCCCCCAGAGCAACTGTGTGGTCCCACTCAGTCATTAGTTCCATAAACCTAACTGCGGCTCTACCCTCCCTCCTATTGCCGCAAGAACCTTTTGCCGCATGATATAGAATACACCATGAGGTGTATGGGTCAAGACCACCACTACCACTATCTGCCATCACTCTAATGTCTCCGACAAGTTCACTACACAACACAGACCACACAACACACACTTCCATCACAAAGTATGCAGGGGTTTATATAGGAACCCTCTAGACATGGTGGCGGGAAAAATGTGCAGGAGAAAGTGGTGGGAAAATGTTCGGGAGAAAGTGGCGGGAGATGCTACCGGGGAAGAAAAGGGCGGGAGGGATCGCAGAAAAAAAAAGATTAATTGGGTACGCCGTACCCAATTGCATGGTTGTCGGATACGCCAGGCCCAATTCATTTTGGCCGGCCCCGACTGGCAATGCTTGCGTCAGCCTGGCTCCTATCGGGCCCAGTGTGGTCGATAGGTCGCAATCGGGTGGGCCGTACCCGACAGGAGGCAGTCGGCTGGGCCGTAACGACTGCGTATTATTTTCGGAAATAAGTATTAAAAACGTATTATTTAAAAAAATTGCGAGAAAACAACGGTGTTTACTTAGTTTACATTGTTTACATTACACACTTTGCTTACGACGATAATCTGTTGCTTGCAACTTAATACCCAACGTTTGTTCGGATGATATTCGGAGGGTGGATTATTAGACATAGATGCAGTTGGATGACAGTCTATGTATTTTGTTGTAATGCCCGCATAAATCACATCGTAATCTTTATGTTTTGCATATGCACGACGGTGCAGGCTTCATTTCTGTCAATTACCCTGCTGTAATTTGTTCACCACACATGTTATTTATCTTTCACGGAGAGACACTACTAGTAAACTGTGGACCCCGGTCCATTTTCCTCATACTAATAAAACACCTACTGCTTTCATACTGTTCCTACTGTTTTCCACACCATACGTTTAACCTCTTTGTGTTTAGCAAAACCGGTGAGATTGACAACCTCACTGCTTCGTTGGGGCAAAGTGAATTGATTGTGTTGTGTAGGTTCCACGTTGCTTCTGAACCTGTAGTGCGCCCTGCTATCTCAGTTGCTTCAACCTTCTGAAGTTACTCCTTCCTCCTACCGGTCGATTCAACATTGGTTTGTTTCTGAGGGAAACTTGCTGCTGCACTCTTCATACCTTCCTCTTGGGGTCTCCGAACGAACGTGTGTTCACATGCATAAGTGTCCGAGGGCACCACACCACCTGGGGGCGCGGGCCAACCCATGGCCGTGCCATCCTATGGTGTGGGAGCCCCGGAGCCCCTCTACGACTCGTTTTTGACCTGGACTTTCTTTTTGTTACGTATGTTTCTGATATTTAACCCCCCGGACCCCCAAGGTCCATATATCATTTTCTCGTCGTGTTTTTGTTCCGATTTGTTTCAGCCAGGTTACATCCTCAGATCTGGAGCCACGATGTCCTCTTCCGGACCTCCCAACGACAGTTTCTTTGTGAATGTTGTCAACCCGTACATGAACGAGTTGAAGATGCATGCCAAAGAGTTGCTGCTCAAGGATAGGGAGGTGCAGATAGAAGATGTTAGGGGCCCTAAAGGAGAAGCCAGTCTGGAAGGTAGGATGGAAGAGTTGGATCAAGAAGTTTTTAGGTACAAGAAGATGACAGAGCGGGAAGTTGACATCATCCACATGATAAAGACAGAACTGATCGCCGAGCAAAAGAAGGGGACTTTAAAGCTTTGGGACGAGATCTTCTCACTCACCGAGAGACCACCAACAAATTCCAAGCACAACTCTACGATGTGCAGAATCAGAACTGTGAGTATGAGAACAATTTTAAACGTATAAGCTTTGTTGCTAGTTTCAGGATATTGGAGACAAAGACATCATTTTTTGATGGAGAGCCTTTACCTTGGAAGTCTTATGATGAAAAGGACTCACCACCACCGCCGAAGAATTAATTCGGCATTGGTATTGGAATCCCCTTGGCTTGTTCCAAGCCTGGGGGAGTGCCACGGTATCACACCTTTATCTTTCACCTTTTTACCTTTTACTAGAGTCATATCATGAGTATAGAAAATATCATATAGGATGGTTTGCAGTATGGAAGTATCACTCTTTAGTTGGTTATCGTTGTATCCCTTGGTTTGAGTTGCCGTAATGGAATATTAATGAGAAGTTTCATCATCTACTTGCTACACTTTATTTTAGTTTGCAATTTTTGTTATATGATTGATCTTGTTATTAGTACTGGTATCAATTTTGGAGCTTCAAGTTAATCTAGTTGGTTTTGGCAAACTTAGCATTGGTCAGTAGCAACAATACGTTGAGACTTAAGTAGAAAAGAGGGAGTTGCATGTAGATCTATTATTCCACGATCTTTCTTTATTGTTAGCTCATAAGCTTAGTATTCTCAAGTAAGATTTTTTGTACCTCCAAGGAAGATGGCATGATTGGTTTTATCATATGTATTTTTGTTTGTTTTCCCTCAACTCTTACGCTTGCTACACAGCCTTGCTAGCCAAAAACCTGTAATGAGAGGGAATTCTTCTCGTGCATCCAAACCTTGAGCCCCAAAACTTTGCCATTTGTGTCCACCATACCTAACTACATGTGGTATTTAACCTCCACTCCAAGTAAATTGCTTGTGTGCTACCTTTAAAACCTTCAAAATTACACATGTTTTGTGCCCCTGTTTTAGCTCACGAGGATGCAAATAGAGAACCTTTATCTCACTTGTTGACTGGACTTTACACACCTGGACTAGTGGCTTCATCCGCTTATCCAAATGCTAGAAGAGATGACAGCAGGGTTCCCAGCTCCAAACATAATAATACAAATTCTTTTCACTATTTTTGCCCCTGATTTATCAGTCAAAGCACAATTATGTAAGCAAAAGAGAAAGAGGGATGACCTTCTATACCAGTTGCGTCCTTCAATGGGAGCCGCTCTTGTGAAGTCTAGTTGGCTTGTGACGTACTGTATTTTCTGTTTTCCATTCGTTAACATAAACATACACCACTCTCAAAATTGTTTTCAATACTCTCTTTATCAAATGAAAAGCTCTAGCACATGAGTTTATCCCTGCTTTCCTCTGCGAAGGGCCTATCTTTTACCTTTATGTTGAGTCACTAAACCTACTCCTTTATGTCTTAAGCAAGCATTTGAGTTGTTGTGATCCATCCATCTATATGTTGATTTACTCAATCATGTTCTTTATTTTTCCTTGTTTAGTACAAATGCTTTTATCTGTTTGAATACCACTTTGAAAGTTACCAATCTCTGCAAACAGACTGTTATAATTGAGCATGATAAACTCTGCAATATAAGCTCTAGTATACAGACTCTGATCGAAAGATAGGTACACTATTAATTTTCTCTGACCAAGAACAAAGTTTGCCTTCACCAATTATGATTTCCTTTTGCACCTTTATTGTGATTTCCTCTACTTGTTTCAAGTTTAATTATATGAGAGGAAGTTGCTGTCTAAAATGACTTGTGCTTTGATAGATGTGATGCTTCTTGTCCGTATTTTATTTATCGACACCTCACTCCATAAACCTGTGGTCATGTTTACCGAGTTTAGTTTCGCTTGGGGACAAGCGAGGTCTAAGCTTGGGGGGAGTTGATACGTCCATTTTGCATCACTATTTATATTGTTATTTTCTGTTATTCATCGATATATTTCATGTTAAGATGCATTACTTATGTTATCTCTTTTTGCATGTTTCATAATTTTTGGAGAATAAACACCGGGACTAGAAATCTGATGGAAAAAAGTACCGTCAAGATACCTTATTTCAAAATATCAGAAGAAGAGGGGGGATACCGGAGGAGTCTTAGAAGTCCCGAGGAGGAAGCTATCCAGAAGGGCACCCGGAGGGGAGCCACATGGGGCCCACACCACTAGGCGGAGCGCCCCCCCGCTTGGCCGCGCCTGGGGGTGGTCTGGCCCCCCTGGCCCACTTCTGGGCGCCCCCTTTCGCATACTTGACCCCAAGGGAACCCTAAGCCCCGGGGGATCATCGAAGAAATATCCCGCCACCGCCTCGGGGCGAAAAATAACAAAGAGATAAAAGCTCTCCGGCAGGGAGAAATCTGCCGGGGTAATTCCTCCCTGAAGAGGGGGAATCATCGCCATCGTCACCTTCATCGCTCCAGGCAACATCAAGATCGTCATCATCATCATCACCACGAGCACCATCACCCTTATCATCCACCTTCACCCCGCTGTAACAATTAGGGGTCTCTATCGTTGTTTTACATTAGATATCTCTCCCGGTGTGGATTACCTATTAGTAGTTGATGCTTGTGAGATTTATCGGTGTTTACACTTTATGACCATATTGTTATTATCCATTATATCACATCTGGTTATGATACATATGATGTCTTGTGAGTAGTTTGTTATAGTTCTTGAGGACATGAGAGAAGTCATGACGTTAGTAGTGGAATTATGTTGAAGTAATATCTAGTGGTTTGGCATTTAAGTTGTGGTGCTATTCTTCTAGTGGTGTCATGTCAACATCGACTACATGATACTACACTTTATGGGCCTAGGAGGATGCATTGTGTATTTGGTTACTAATTGTGGGGTTGCCGGAGTGATAAAAACCTAAACCCCCGTTAGGAAACCAATGCACGAGGGAGTGTAGAATCCCAGAGTTTTAAGGTTGTGGTTAGATTTATCTTAATTATTTTCTTGTATTTGCGGATACTTAAGAGGGGTATAATCACAAGTATGTATTATTCCTAGTTGGGCGGTGCATTAGCATAGGTTCACCCACACAACACTTAACGAACCAATAAATATTAATCAACCCTATGAAGCGAAAGCACTTGACAAAATTCTCATGTGTCCTCGAGAACGTTTGGTAGTTAAGTAGAACAACCGGCTTGTCCTTTTCTCTCAAAAGGATTGGGCCACTCTCTGCAATTATATTTACTGCATTTTATTTACTCGCACTTTATTTATCTGCCATATCAAAAACCACCAAAAACCCGTTTGCTAGTGTTTACAGTGAATCCTCTATCCAACCTGCTTGTCAACACCTTATGATCCTCGTTGGGTCCGACGCTCTTATTTATCGAAAGTACTATGATACACCGCTATACTTGTGGGTCATCATCAGGCCGGCCTCCTAGTTCACAGAAAAGCATCCATAATGAAAACTTCATATCTTTTGCATACAGACTCTGTTTTCGATGATCTTTGGCTCGTTGAAACCACAACAATAAGCACTACAATATTATGAAAATAAACATCATAGTTATACAAGGGAGGATAAAAATAAATGACGAAAGGTTTGACCTATCTACAAAAGAGCAATCGGTAAACCTCCAATATAAAACGCAATAAGTTTTTCATGCGAAACCCGTTTTTGATGAACCTGGGCTCATCTTGAATAATATGAAAAGCTATAGAACCACACATGGAGAAAACACACATAAGAACCAAGAAATATGATGCCAAGTATGCAAAGGTTTGAGCTCTCTCCAAATGATCTGATCAAGTTGCTAATATGAGAGCCCCTGTTAATAGTACGATTATCTATCCTATAACTCGGTCTCCCAACTAATGCTATGAGACCGGTAAAATAGAAAACCTATTAATATTATATGTTTTCCTTGAGCATTCCACTTGAGCTAGATGATGAAGATCTTGACCTCCTCAAGATTGAACATCTTTCTTGATTTCGCTTTGCTTGATGAAGACACATAGATTTCTCCCTCATACGCCACTATGGGAGAGGCTCTTTTAAGTCCATATTCACCTGACCATTATCTCCAAAAGGGTGGCAAGCTCCAAGAATGTGATCTCTTCGATATGCTCCGCTTGGACTTGCACTTCTCAAACTTGATGACGACAACAACTTGACGTCATCCACCATGGACTATATGAAATATTACTTTTGATGCAAGCCCATGGAAAGATACCCAACCCCACATAGATATACCACACACACATATAATGGGTTAGAACAAAAATCTATATGAACAATTACTTACCATACCATGATCCCACATGGTACATCTTCTAGCTTTGTGAGTAGATCAATATTAACCATCGATTAGCACTTTGCCTTGATCAAACTGACGAAGATATGGATCCTGGACCCTGCGGGTAAGGACACCCCCTCTCAGGCCCAAGGTCAAGGCCCAAAAGGAAGCGCCCTTGGAGTACTCTAGAAGGCCCATGTGAAGCCCACCCGCATCAGCTTGCGGGTTAAGTTAGGAAACTTGTAACCGACCCAGCTAGGGTTTGAGTCCTCTCCGGGTAGAACTCGAGACCTGGCCATCTATATAAGGCCAGGAGAGCCCCCAAGGAGAGGACCAAGTAATACCGCACGACCAAAAAGCCTCGGAACTCGAGATCTACTCTCGATTCGAGCAACCTGTAACCGATCTAATCATCCAATACAGATCAACAGAAGGCAGGAGTAAGGGTTTTACCTCTTCGAGGGCCCTGAACCTGGGTAAATCTCGCCCCCTGTCAAGCCGACGATTTCACCAGCGCTCATGACTTCTCCTAGTCGAAACCCGATAGGGTCACCTGAGGGATTTGTGGAGTCAGAGATTCGACAATTGTCGCCGACCGTGGGGAGCGCGGGCGCTGGATCACCGGCATCTTCGGCTTCATCGACATCCAACTCCCGTCGGAAACCATCGACTACGGCTCCGAACAATCCTGTACGGATCGGATCCGTCATAGTCACCCTCACTCGCCGGAATCACGCCCGGTGTTCGAGGACCTGGAGAAGAGCGTCACCCTGACGTTCGGGAGCTTCAACGTCATGGCAAACAGAGACGGGATCCTCCACTTTTCGGATGAATCTGAACCTGAGTCTGGAGCCGTCAACTCGCGCTTTCCTATGGAGAAAAGTGGCGAGTCCATCCGCTTCAACACAGTCGACTATCACACCCTCTCGACAGAGGAACCATCTCGGGTACGGGAAGCTTTCCGATCTACGCCTAGGACGCACGAGCCACGACTGGCCCAAGTCTGCATGGCAGGATCGGAACAGCCCTCAGAAACCGAATTCAGCGCAACCGAGTGCGATATAATCGGCGTTTCGCGGGAGGCCTGGAAAAGGGCCAAGGAGGCCATGCGGCGGAGTCAGCCACCCGCGGCAGGAGCCTCACAAGAAGACCTAACCGCCTACCACTACCACCTAGTAAGAGCGGCCTCAAACATCAAAGAAGCCCGGGCAGATCTAGCCCGTCGCAGAAGAGCGGCGGACGAATCAAGCCTGCGGCGAGTCGAACAGTCCCTTGCACCTTCGGTTGGTACCCGACCCGCGAGGAAGGGACACGCAACATCGTCAAGGGGCCACGAATCCGTGACTGCGACCGACAGGTCGACCACGTCTTCCTTCATGAGGGTCGACGATGACGGCAACGTCTACCCGCAAACCCCAGCTGCCGCGATCCTAGCCGCAGCAACTTACATGCAGATGAACCAACCGACGGAAAGCGGCCCTCGGGTGGAACAGTACAAACAAATTCGCAAAGGACTAGGATTGGCGGCCGCAAGGCTCGCTTCTCATGATCGCAAGAAGACCGAAGAAGAATTGGAAAAGGAGCGACAGGAGAAGAACAAGGATAAAGAATGCCCCGCAGGCATAGAAGTTCATCCCCGAGAAAAAGACAAATCGCCACGACGTGGTCGGGGAAAAGAAGCCCGCCGCCGCGGCGATAGTCGAAGCAGCAGCGACGACAGCCCGAGAGACAAAAGCTCGCGGCGCCACAGCAGCCGCTCGAGAAAGCGAAGCAAAGAACCAAGGAAAGAAACGACCGCGACCGGTCCGAATACGACGCGCGATCAGATCTCGCCCAAAAGAAGGTGGATAGGGCGAGAGCTTCACGGTATCGCGAGCGCTCCTCATCCAGGTCCTCGGACGACGAAACCTGTGGAGCAATCTGTTTCGCTCGCAGCATCCGAGAAGCACCTCTACCCAAGAGGTTCAAGCTCAGCACGGAGGTGACAAAATACGACGGCTCACTCGAGCCCTCCCAGTGGTTAAGCGACTACCTCACGGCAGTAAAAATGCCAACGTGGGAACAAGAACACAGCCATGCAATACCTCAATTGCATCTTACAGGCGCGGCCCGTAGTTGGCTGGAGAGAAGACCTAAATCTTGCTACGCATCATGGGACGACCTGCACCGCGATTTCTGCAAAAATTTCCAGTCGACGTACAAGAGGCCAGCCACAATCGAAGAATTACGAGCGTGCAAACAGAAGAGTGGCGAATCCACACGAGAATATATCCAGCGGTGGACCACACTCAGGAACACCGCAGGAACCATCTCGGAAGAGGTGGCGATTGAGGCCTTCGCCAAAGGAGCGAGAAGAACCGCGTTTCGAGAAGAGCTAGGCAGAGCTGCGCCCAAAACCATTGGGGAGCTAATGATCATAGCCGAAAAATGGGCTAACGGAGAAGACGCGGTGCGCAATGAAAGAGCATCGTCGCCCGCACACGAGGAAGACCGCCATGGACGAAGAAAGAGAAGGAAATACTATGACCACGAGGACAGGGAGGAATTAGTGGCGGCAGAATTCACGCGAAACCGCGACTCTGGCCGCCGTGGAAGTCGCGAGTGGAAACCAAAGGCAGAAGAAAAGTCCCCCGAGGAGGATCTCGATGCATACTGCTCGCTACACCTGTTTACAGATAAGCGCACGGGCAAAACTAAGGCAACACACCTTCTCAAGGATTGCCGAAAGTTTTCTTGACATCTCGGATGCTCTCGCGAGGAAAAGATTTGCATCCACCCAAAACTACCCGCCGCTGCCAGGAGGAGGACAACAATTCCAGCCGCCTCCACCACCACCTCCACCAGCAAACCCAAACATGGCGCTAGCCGCACTACCTGCGCCACCACCACAAAAAAATGGAGCCAATACATACCCAAACCCGGCAGGACAACTCGCGATGATACAGAAGGTATGCCCCTCTCGCAGAGCTCAAAAGACTAACACGAGGAAACTATGCATGGCAGTGCAGACACCGCCAACAAAGACCGAGTACCTGAAGATGGCAGATCAGCCCATCACGTTCTCGAAAAAAGACCATCCACCACAAGTTTATCGACCAGGACACGCCGCCCTCGTCATCCAGGCTCAAATCGGAAATTACGACCTGGCCCGCGTGTTCATGGACGGCGGCAGTGGCATCAACATCATCTACGCGGATACACTCCGTCGAATGAACAAGAACCTGGACGGCCTAACGGAATCAGAAACATCCTTCCACGGGATAGTTCCGGGCAAGGCAATCCGTCCACTCGGAACAATCAACTTAGAAGTTGTACTGGGCTCTCCAAGCAACTACAGAAGGGAATTCCTGGACTTCGAAGTCGTCGACTGGCCCTCACAGTACCACGCCATCCTTGGCCGAACAGCGTTCGCCAGATTCATGGCAGTACCACATTACGCGTACCTGAAACTCAAGCTACCCGGCGAATACGGTGTGATCACCATCGACGGAGACTTCCAGAAGTCAGACAAGTGTGACATAGAATTCAATGAGATCGCGAAATCTTTCGGGATGCAAGAAGAACTTCAAGAGCTGGCAAAAACCACGGACCACTCCGTCATGCCCCTCACGAAGAAAAACGCGCCTGAACTGGAATTCAGCGCCAACAGCGACACCCGCAAGCACCAAGTGCACCCGACGGATTCTGCCAAGACCGCGATAGTTTCCACAACCCTCTCGCCAGCATAGGAAGGCGCGCTCGTCAAACTCCTCCGTGAGTACTGGGAAATTTTTGCCTGGCAGCCCTCAGATATGCCAGGAATACCCAGGGAGTTTGCCGAGCACTCACTCGAAGTCTTTCCTAATGCCAAACCCATCAAACAGACGACTCGACGATTCTCAGAACCAAGCAGAAGGCGCTTGGAGAAGAAATAAACAGACTGCTAGCCGCCAACTTTATTAGGGAGATCAAGATATCCACCTGGTTGGCAAACTCGGTGCTGGTCCCCAAGAAGAACACGGATATCCTTCGGGTGTGCATCGACTACACATCGCTGAATAAGCACTGCCCAAGGACAACTTTCCTCTACCACGAATCGACCAGATCGTGGACTCTACGGCAGGCTGCCAACGCCCTCCTTCCTGGACGCCTATTCGGGATACAATCAGATCCGAATGAAAAAGGAAGACGAAGAGAAGACGGCATTCATCACACCCCACGGTGTCTACTGCTACACGACAATGCCCTTCGGGCTGAAGAACGCAGGCGCAACATATCAGCGCTGCATGCCAAGATGCCTCGCCAATCTCATTGGCAAAAACGTACAAGTGTACGTCGACGACATCGTCATCAAAACTCGAGTAGAGGACACACTCCTCGAGGACATCAGAGAAACGTTCGACGCCCTTAATGCATATCGGATCAAGCTCAATCCGACCAAATGCGTTTTCGGCGTCCCTGCAGGAAAACTCCTCGGGTACCTGGTATCCGCCAGAGGCATTGAAGCCAACCCGGAGAAAATACAAGCCATCCTGACTATGATGGAGCCAACCAATCTACGCGGAGTCCAGCAGCTCGCAGGACGACTAGCCGCCCTAAGCAGGTTCATCGCACGATTGGGAGAGCAAGCGTTACCCTTCTACAAATTACTAAAGAAGACGGAGAAATTTGAGTGGACACCCGAAGCTAAACAAGCGTTCGCAGACCTGAAGCGATCGTTGCAAAGCAGGCGCGTCCTTGCAACACCGCAAGAAAGGGAGCCGCTTCTACTGTACCTAGCCGCTACAAACCAGGTCATCAGCACAGCAATCGTGGTCGAACGACCTGAAGACGGCAAAGCGTACGGAGTCCAACGACCAATATATTACATCAGCGAAGTGCTCTCGCCATGCAAGCAACGATACCCTCATTATCAGAAGCTGGCGTATGGTTGTTCTCACAGCCCGAAAGCTCAAACATTATTTCCAGGAACATACCATTACAGTGGTTAATGATGCGTCACTCGGGACAATCATGAACAACCCTATGGCATCCGGAAGAATAGCAAAATGGAGCATCGAGTTGGGCGCCTGGGACATCACCTATACAGAACGAAAAGCAGTCAAATCTCAAGTACTCGTGGAATTCCTCAGCGAATGGACAGAGCTACAAACGCCCGGACCACCCGAGTACACGAGCAATTGGATAATGTACTTCGATGAATCCAAGAGAAAGGAAGGAGAAGGAGCTGGAATCGTTCTTATTTCACCTCGGGGAGACAAGCTGCAATTCGTCCTGCGACTGGACTTTCCACCAGACGATCCAGCCTCGAACAACGACGCAGAATATGAAGCCCTGTTGCACGGGATGAAGATGGCAATCGCCTGTGGAGCTACCCGATTAATGATCTACGGTGATTCCAATCTCATAGTGCAGCAGACGATGAAAGAATGCGACGTCATTGCTGAAAACATGGTCGCATATCGTGACATGTACAACCTACTCGAAGGAAGCTTTAAAGGCTGCGAGCTGAAGCACATTGCAAGATCTAGCAACGAAGAAGCAGATAGACTGGCAAACATGGGTTCCACCAATACACCCATACCGCCAGGAATATACTTCGAACGGATGATCAAGCGATCGGTCAAAGTGAAGAAAGCTGCAGCAGCGCCAGAAACAGAGGTCAGCCCGCAGGTCGCGC
Source organism: Alopecurus myosuroides (assembly GCA_028641055.1). Taxonomy (NCBI): domain Eukaryota; kingdom Viridiplantae; phylum Streptophyta; class Magnoliopsida; order Poales; family Poaceae; genus Alopecurus; species Alopecurus myosuroides. The sequence continues at coordinate 570,218,673 of CM054057.1, forward strand.
TTATCGAGCTTATTCACAATATATCACGACAGGTTTTCCTGGTCGAGGCAGTCTGGACGCAGAAATATCTCGACTACCTGCTCAACAGACAGCTCCCGGCCGATCCACGTGAGGCTCGACAGATAATCAGGCGTAGCAAGTCCTTTCGAGTAGTAAATGGAGAATTATACAAGCAAAGTATCTCGGGAATACTTCAGCGTTGCATCGCACCCGAAGACGGCAAGGAATTGCTCCAGGACATACACCAAGGAGATTGCGGACATCATGCTAGCTAGAAAACAATAATGGGAAAAGCTTTCCGAGCAGGATTTTACTGGCTAACAGCAGGCAACGATGCAAAAAGCCTGGTCGAACGATGCGACGCCTGCCAGCGATTCGCACCAAGGCCACACGCCCCTGCTACGGAATTACACATGATACCAATAGCTTGGCCCTTTGCACAATGGGGGCTAGATATGGTTGGGCCACTACGCAAGTCCACGCCAGGTGGATACACACACTTGCTGGTCGCAGTCGACAAGTTCACCAAATGGATCGAGGCTATGCCAGTAACCTCAGCAAGCGCCCAATGCGCCGTCAAGTTTCTCGACTCCATTGTATGTAGATTTGGTGTGCCACACGACATCATTACAGATAACGGTACAAATTTCACAGCAAAGGAGACACAACAGTTTTGCGAGGAAAAAGGCATCAATTTCAAGTTTGCCTCAGTCGCTCACCCGCAAACGAACGGACAAGTCGAAAGATCCAACGGCTTAGTTTCGGCTGGCATCAAGAAGGGACTACTCGATCGTCTACACCCCGCCGCAGGACATTGGGCGGAAGAGCTACCCTCCGTGCTCTGGAGCCTGCGCACAACTCCTAATCGATCAACGAAGTACACGCCATTCTTCATGGTATACGGGCAGAAGCAGTCCTTCCCGAGGACGTTCGATTCAGCGCCCCACGAGTTGTAGCCTACAGCGAAGAAACTTCCAACAGGGCGCTCGCAGAAGATATGGATGCACTCGACGAAATGCGAGACATCGCACTCGCAAGATCCGCGGTATATCAGCAATCCTTGCGCAACTATCAAAGTCGCCGCATACGCCACAGAGCATTCGCGGTTGGGGATCTGGTGCTGCGGCTCAAACAGAAGGAAGGACACAAGCTCGAGCCACCTTGGGAAGGACCCTTCATTATACACGAAGTCATCCCAGGCGGAGCCTACAGGCTAACGAATCCGGCGACCGGAGGGGTCTACTCCAATCCGTGGAACATTGCACACCTCCGCAAATTTTATCCTTAGGTTTACTTGTTATCACAACAAAAAATAAGGCTATACTAGCCAGTCCTGTAGTTCGAATACATGGCTTCTCAGTCATTGCAATAAAGACATGATTCCTTCATCATATTCACTCGAAGCTTCTCGTTCTTTACATGCTACAAGTTACAGGTACACACCCCTTAAAGCACACGGGGGCTACCCTACAACTAAGCATCACAAAGAAACATCATCAAATACAAGGTTATACACCTTACAACAGTTTTTTTTTTACAAACTATAAACAGATTACAGGATATTTACATCCGTCAATCAGTCAAAGCGCGGAGCATTTTCAGTCGCCAAAACTCTATCTACCTCTTCAGAGGTCATTCGGATAATCTTCTCCGCTGCAGGACGTACAACATCATAGTACGGCGAGATATCCTCGATTGCATAATCTGGGCGCCGAGCAACGGAGTTAACATCTATCTCAGGATGCCATATGCGGACAAAAGAGAGAGCTACAACCGCGCCGCACGTCATCTGATTGCGCACACACGCGCGAACTTCTCCTTCACGTCCAAACAAACTGAGAAGATAACCCCAGTCTTCGGGACCTTTTTCAAGTGGGTAAAATGCAGCGTTCATCGCAACCAAGACCTCGTGAAAAGAACTCACGAGACTCGAGAATTGGAGGACTCGAAATTTCAAGGGGCCATCACAAAAACCCCGACTGCGATCAGACCAAAAATTATTTGCATGAGGTTTGGAGCTACTAGCCCCTTGAAGGATGTGATTTTCTACCCACTGCTTTTCTTCCCTGTCATCCGGATTAACGACTGAAGAGCAAAAACACACTCAGTCAGATAAGGAAACAAGGAAGAAAAAGGCACGGGGGCTGCACTACTTACAAAGCAAGTCCCTTGCGACTACAGCCAACTCATCCATCAGAAATTGTTCGCGTTCAGCTGCCAATTTCTGCTTGGACTTCGCCACATCGGCTATCCCGCGCATAGCTTTTAGCGTCGCTCACCCTCCTGGACCTTATCACGAAGGCCCGCAAAAGTGCCAACAGCAGCAACAAGTGGATTTACTGGAGTACCACATCCACCCGAAGTTTCCGCGGCAAACCCAGTAGCCTGGAAGGATAAAACGAAAGAAGTAAGATGCCCTACTCGAGTCAATTCTAATCGCATATCTGACAAACGCTCGGGGGCTACTCCCATCGGGAGACAATGCACAAACAAAGGGAATGAATTGCAAGATGAATTCTTCGATTAAAGACAACAAAGCTACGGGAATACATCCCAAGGTTCATTACATTCAAGGAGATAAAAGAAAACCTATGAAGCTACATTGGTGCTCCCGCTGGCAGCAGTCGCCCCTCCCCGCAGTCGAGCAAAAATCTCAGACAGCTTCCGAGCAAGAATAGCGGCTTGCTCGCCAAAACGAGAGAGCCGTACCTTTTTGCCCGTGGAGGGGTCGACTGGAAGAGATGTGTATGCCTCCTCCAAACCTTCGACTCCATGCGCCAAAGCAAATTGTATCGCGGTCTTCGCACCAGATTCCGCCTGTGCGACCGCGAAGGCATCCAGAAGTTTGCCTTCTGAGAAGACCTTCAACAGATCATCTAGCGCTGGTGCAGGAGTGGCGTTGGCGAGGAGGCGACCGTGCAGTTGCACCAGCACTTGAGTAGCATCATTGATCATGGAGAGAACTCCATCAGCGTGCCTTTTAAGCTGGGCAAGTGTGTCGGTTACCACATCCACCCGCTGGAGTCCAGAGATCTCTAGAGGAACATCCAGAAGACCTGCAAAAGAAGAAAAAAATACTTAGAAAAGTACAGCGAAATGAAGAATCAAAGTCGCAAAAGCCCAACACACTTACCCGCGAAACGCTCAGCAAGGGGACGGAGGAACCCGACAATGTCGTTGTCGGCCTTACTGCCAGCTTTCTCTAACTCCTTCAAGGACTTCCGCGCATCCGCAAGCTGTCGACCAAAATCTTCTGATTGCATGCGGGAAGCCTCTAGCTCTTGTCGAATGGCCGTCAGGTCAGCCTCCCGAGCAGTTACCTGCTCAGAGAGTTTGACCTTTTCGGATTCTGCAAATTCAAGTCGAGCTGCAAAGAGATGCTTATCAAAACTCAAGAATGTACGGAGTACTGAAGACAGGGAGATGATAAAGCCTACCCTTGAGAAGGACGTTTTCAGTCTGAAGTCGGCTACGGTCCGCTCGAAGCGACTCGCAATCCGACTCGGCGAGAACGACGCGGCGACCAATCGCCGCAAGAGAATCAATAAGCGACTGCATAAGCACGAAGACAAAAGAGTTAAAAGGATTAAATTAGAGTCTGTACCCGATTATTTACAATCGACTACAGCCTCAGGGGCTACTCCCATCGGGAGCACTGCCGTGCACCCGATAAAAATGAAATCATGAAGAAGAATTAAACTAGACTTTGAGCCTGTGGCCGATCGCATGCGATCGACTACAGCCTCGGGCTACTCCCATCGGGAGCACTGTCGTGCACCCGATAAATTTTTTTTGAAGATGGAAGATGAAGTTTACCTGGCCGGTGGCACGAGAGAGCGGATCCGCGGAGCTATCCGTCACTTCCTTAGAAGCAGAAGTCCTGGCGGCAAAGCTGGGGGCTTCACGTACCACCGTCGCGGCTTCGAAGGCTGCTCTGGGGGAATTTTGGACGGCGCCCGCGGTGGGAGTTTCACCCGCATCCTTTGCCTTATTCCTCTTTTCGGGAGGAACGGCAGCGGCGTACCTGCGAGGACTGATCGTCTGCAGACTGCACCGAAAGATAGAAACAATCGATATTGAAGCACGGAAAATGTTCGACCAAGATTAAGGAAGAAGCACTTACTCGTCATCCTCGTCGTCATCCAGCAAGTCCGCGTTCCAAGCGGGCGTCATCACTGGGAACGAAGGCGAAGGAGCAAGGGAGCGAAGTGGAGTCGCATGGACAGGAGCTTGATTGGGCGATGCTTCCAAGGATTTATCCTTGGAAGTAGCTTCGTCCTCATCTACCCGACGACGTTTCGTCGGAGCGCCATTCGAGTCTTCAACGTCATCCGAAGAATCGTGTTCTGAACTCGAAGAGGCGTTGGCGACGCTGGTGTCAATCGCGCCGTCTTGATGACTCGACACTTGCTCTGAGGCAGCCTCCCCCGCAGCTAGCGGGTAGCAGTCCGCCATAGCTAGGCTCTGCAAAGGCAAGAAGAAGACGAGAAAAACCTTATCGACTAGGACTCAGAACAAAAAAGGGAACAACTCAAAGACGAAAAGGAAGAAACTAACCTCGGCTGGGGGAGGGTTTGAAGCGGCGAAGGCTTCAACTGAGCAATCGGGGAATTTCTCCCCCACCTTCAGTCGAGTGATACCCGCGATTTTCTTCTCGAATTCTATATTTGAAAGCTCCTCGCGGCTTACTCGGCTGGGGTCCTCTGAGCCTTGATACTCCCACATAGTGGAGGGCCTTTGTTGAAGTGGCTGGATCCTGCGCTTCAAAAAGATGCTCGCCAGATGCATCCCGTTGAGCACGACTCCCGCGGTCTGGTCCCGGAGAGCAGCTACTCTTGCGAGTAAAGGCGCAACGGTCTGAGTCTCTTCGGCTGACATCTTGTGCCCCCAGGACTTCTGCCTTGTCAGAACAGCGAACGGGTGGAACTCTACAATCCCACCCGAGCTGTTGTCGGTGACGTAGAACCACCTCTTCCGCCAGCTTTGAGCGGAGTCGACGAAATGCATGTTGAAGTAGCTGCCTTCTTGTCGAGCTTGGATCCCGAAGCCGCCCGTGCGAAGCGGTTCGCCGAGCTCGGGCTCCACCCGCGATCTCTCGCGGAAGATCCGGACTTTGAAGAGCGCCTTCCAAAGCGCCCAGTGCGGGCGAATGCCGAGATAGCATTCGCAGAACACGATGAAGCATGAAATGTGCTGCACCGCGTTCGGGGGAAGATCGTGAAGCTGTATGCCATAGACACACAGCAACCCGAGGAAGAAGGGATGAAGGGGAAAAGAAAGGCCTCGAGTCACGTGGTCCACAAAGACCACGCGCTCGTTCGATTGAGGATTGGGTACCTCTTCCCTTTTTCCGAGACGGACTCGCTTCTCCGTCTCCGCCGGCAGCAACCCCTCCCGCTGCATCTCCTTGATGCTTTTCGCGGTGGTGTTGGGGGAGCGCCAGTCGCCGGCGCGGGGCGCGGCTTGCGCGGAAGGTTCGCCGGATGCAGAGCCGGTAGCATCGCGTCTTTTTCCGCCAGCCATTGCTTGCAACACGAGCTCGAGCGTGAGGAAGACGAAGGTGGGCGCAAGGAAGGAGATGAAGACAGAGAGCTGGGAAAGTTTTACCGCAGCGCTAACACCCGTATTTATACACGGAGCGAAACGATCTCAGCCGTACGATGCGCTACGTGGCGCCTATCACGGCCGCCACGCGTGAAGATGAAACGAAGCGGCGGCCAGCGCTGTTTCGTGCCACGATCTTAACAGAAGATCGTGCGCATTTACTGCGAGTCTCGCGTAAAAACCGGGAACGACGTCTCGTTTCCCGGTCAAAAAGCTGACCAGGTGGGCCACCATCTGCTGCCACTCCGTCACGTCCCATCGGGAGAAGAGGAGTGCGCCATGACGTCATGGCATTCGTAATTCAAAACCAAGATCCTTTCGATTGGAAGTTCAAACGCGAAATTATCTTCGTACGAATATCAATTCCTTCGGATAAAAGCAACTTTTCCATGAACAGTTCATAAAGCAAAACCTCTTCGAACAAGAGAAAAATACCCTATGCACGAAAACTCTTTCGTATGGGCACAGCATCCCGAACATGAAAACTCTTTCATATGGGCTTAGTTTTCTTCCAGCACGAAATTTCTTTCGTATGGAGCTCAAACAAATCAATCGGGTAGAAAAAACCTACCTCTCCTACACATGATAATTTTACATCATAAGAACCTGGATTGTTCAGCCGACTAGGCACATCCGGATGCCATATTCTTCGAATATGAAGGTAAGACCCGAAAAGATCTCTCTTTTGGGCCTGGAATCGCACTCGAAAGCTGCGTCCTCCGGTATAATTACGTGTCAACAACACGAAGAAAAATCCTAGCGGACGCGCCGGGTACCCCCATAGGTTAAGTTCGATTCGATAAGTCCACAACGGCCCAGTCGCAACAATCACCTCGGGTTCGAGTCGGAGGTCTCGAATCTGAGTAGGCCAGGAATGTTTTTGCCCTAGTCGCAATTAATTGGCCCTGATCTCTCGGGAGAGCCAAGCTACTGTGCCACATCCTTCTGTGAAAAAAGCCGTAAAAACAGGCACTTATATTGCTCGATACTCGAGCGTGAAGACCCGTGATACAGGGAACACACCCTTTGGAAAACAATGACTGTCAGGGCGGTCCTCCATAAAATAAGGAGGGTTTGACCGTCTACTCGACTGGAAAAGTCCCAGTCAAGCACACGCTCGGGGGCTACTGACGAAGATATGGATCATGGACCCTGCGGGTAAGGACACCCCCTCTCAGGCCCAAGGTCAAGGCCCAAAAGGAAGCGCCCTTGGAGTACTCTAGAAGGCCCATGTGAAGCCCACCCGCATCAGCTTGCGGGTTAAGTTAGGAAACTTGTAACCGACCCAGCTAGGGTTTGAGTCCTCTCCGGGTAGAACTCGAGACCTGGCCATCTATATAAGGCCAGGAGAGCCCCCAAGGAGAGGACCAAGTAATACCGCACGACCAAAAAGCCTCGGAACTCGAGATCTACTCTCGATTCGAGCAACCTGTAACCGATCTAATCATCCAATACAGATCAACAGAAGGCAGGAGTAAGGGTTTTACCTCTTCGAGGGCCCTGAACCTGGGTAAATCTCGCCCCCTGTCAAGCCGACGATTTCACCAGCACTCATGACTTCTCCTAGTCGAAACCCGATAGGGTCACCTGAGGGATTTGTGGAGTCAGAGATTCGACAATTGTATATTTTCATCTCTTTTCATAATTATGATGCCTTGAAGGTAAAGATGAATGGTCACACAATATTATTCTTCAAGACATACTTGCAATATGTTCAACTCTCTGATACGTCATAAACGTATCCATAATTACTGATGTTCCATGTTGTTTTCATACTATATGCTACATGTTTCCTTTACACTTTATGCCTTCTTTATCGATCTTCTGGGACTAACCTATTGACAAGATGCCACAGAGTGAGTTCCTATTTTCTGCTGTTTTTAGTTTCGGAAAAGTTGTTCTGGAAATATTCTCGGAATTGAACGATTCGAAGCCCAGAAGTCTTCGAAATTTGTCGCGCACACGGAGTCCGGAGGGGACCCGAAGGGGGGCCACAAGGGCCCCACACCATAGGGCGGCGCGCCCCCTCTACCCGTGCCTAGGGGTGGTGTGGGACCCCTGGCCTCCCACCGATGTTACCCTCTCGCCTATTTATACCTCTCGGGAGGTTAACCCTAAGGACCCGAGCCTTTTCCACGAAAAACATCCGCAACCGCCGTCATAATCAACCCTGGTTTGAGAGGGTTCTGGAGCTCTCCCCGGCACCCTTCCGGGAGGGGGAATCATCACCGGAGGGTTCTACATCACCATGCCTGCCTCCGGAGTGATGCGTGAATGGTTCATCCTTGGACTACGGGTCCATAGCAGTAGCTAGATGATTGTTCTCTCCTATTTATGCCTCATGTTTAGATATTGTGAGCTTCCTAACATGATCAAGATCATCTTATTGTAATGCTACATGTTGTGTTTGCTGGTACCTGATGAATATTGAATGGTATGTACAATGATTATCAATCTATCATGTTCTTTCATGTATATGTTATTTATGATCTTGCATGCTCTCCATTGCTAGTAGATGCTCTGGCCAACTAGATGCTTGTAACTCCAAGAGGGAGTATTTATGCTCGATAGTGGGTTCATGCTTCCCTTTCACGCTCGAGTGACAGAAACGTAAACGGGTGGCGGATGTGATGTTGCCATTAGGGAGAAAACAACAATGCTTTGTCTAAGGTAATTTTATTGTTTACATTTCACACTTTGCTTAATGCAATATCTGTTGCTTGCAACTTAATACCCAAGGTTTGCTCGTATGAAATTCTAAGGGTGGATTATTAGTCATAGATGAAGTTGGATATCGGTCTATGTATCTTGTTATAATGCCCGCATGAATCTCATAGTAATCATCATGTCATGCATATGCACTACGGTGCAGTATTTATATCTGTCAATGGCCCAGCTGTAATTTGTTTACCCAACATGCTATCTATCTTTTTGGAGAGACACCTCTAGTGAATTGTGGACCCCGCTCCATTTCCTCTATACTGATAATACAACCACTGCGATCTCTGTTTTTATATTGTTCCTACTATTTTCCTACTGCCATCACTTTTCTCTTTTCATCTACTGCAAACAAAAACTATTTTCCACACCATATGTTTAACCTATTTGTTTTCAGCAAAACCGATGAGATTGACAGCCTCACTACTTCGTTGGGGCGAAGTGATTTGATTGTGTTGTGTAGGTTCCACGTTGCTTCTGATGCGCCCTGCCACATCAGCTGCATCAACCTTCAGAAATGATTTTTTTCTCCTATTGGTCGATTCAACCTTGATTTCTTTCCGAGGAAAAACTTGTCGCTGCACTCTTCACACCCTACACTTGGGGTCTTCCAACGAACAACATCCTCACGTCTAGGCAGCCATCACTCTCTCATGACCAAACTTGGGATATTCACATGAATAACACCTTGGTCATCACTTGATCATCTTGAATCCAACACATATAAATCAAGCATTGCCTATGGACAAACTCTACAAGTATAGCTAAATGCAATCATTAGTCCAGAGTGATTGTCATCAATTACTAAAACCACACCTGGGGGCACCATGCTCTTTCAATCTCCCTCATTTTGGTAATTGATGACAATCTCTTTTACGAGGTTTATATAATGAATTTGAGCCACCATGCAAAGAAACAAGAAAGGATGCATGAGCATAAAAGATAAATGCTTAAGAACAAAACCAATGCGTAAACCAAATTCCCTTAAACCCTCTAAACTTTCTCCCCCAATGGCATCCATTTCCAAAATGGGATTATAGAAATTTTATATGGCCAATATAGTAAGGTTCCTCCGTAGGATGTGCATTTCTCATAATATGAGTGCAATCAAATACACTTATCCAATGATGAATAACTTGAGGAAATCAAACTATACTGAGGATCCAAAGATTCCAAATAAGATGATATACAAATCTCTAATCTTCTTCTAAAGAGAAGAAAGCAATAAAAAAGATCCAACAAACCAAATGAACACATTATATTATGGTTTGAGAAAATGAGTGTTTTTAAATAAAATAGAGGAGCTCCCCAATATTTGTGCATGATTTAGAAATATTGCATTTTGAATACAAAGTGCACAAAAATGGAATCATAACTCCCCCACTGTTGTTCAAGACTCAAAGAAAGTGCAAGTGAGCATAAAAGAAAACAAGACATATCACTTGGAGAAAGAGGTGGTTGAGTAATAAGATAAGTTACCAATAAAAGGATGTGACTTAAGACGAGGCTCAACCAAACATATATGTGTGTGAGACAAGACACGACATGATAAAAGACTAATAACATGATGAACATTTAAGAATCATCATATTCTCAATGTAATGATAGGCATGGAGCCAAGAGTGTCTTTTGCACACACAAGAAAAGGTTTTCAAACCAAATGAAAATAGTTAGGATCGCAATCTTAACAAGTTGTAAATAAAGAAGCAAGTCTTATGAAACTATCATGGCAAGAAACTAACATGCTCGCCAAAGAAAGCATGAGGGTACAAAATCTTTAATAAATATGAGTTCAAATAGGTTTTTGAAAGCATGAGGGTACAAAATCTTTAATAAATATGAGCACGGAATATTAAAAGCATTCGGCAACTTTGCGCCAACAGACAAGCCACAAAAAACAAGTAAAAATCCACCTCCATTTGTGAGTAGTTCCTAATTTTAGTGGATGTCTGGTCGAGACAGTGTTGAGAATGATGTCCCATTTTCATTATCGGCTAGTACAACGAGAAATGCCCAAAAGATGATCTCCTAGTACCTATAGCAATACCCAAAATTCCAATGTGTGCACAACATTAGATACCAGGAGACACCTCTTCAAATTCACATTGTCCTCAGAATTACAAGCATAACACGCAAGCAGAGCCGGGGCCACGGGACCAAAGAACAGTCATACAAGATCTGTGCATCAACTTTGGTCCCATAGTCACGGCCCTTTCACGCAGTTGGCAACATGTTCATCACATGCCGAACAAAAAAACCCGCATTGAAGCCAATAACCCGGAAAAAATCCCCAAATCTGTAATCAATCGGACTAAACCTTACATATCTGACGAAGAACAACATAAAACATTTCACACATTCGTAGCCTACACTACATCACTGCCACACGAATAGACTAAGAGAAAATCATGCCAGAACCCCCAAATGTGAAACCCCAATGCAGATCGAACCCTAGAATCTCGTAGATCTACTATACATGTCATCCTACGAGAATCTACATACTATGATCTACAGATCTAAGCTACATAGGAGGGAAGTATGGGTTGTACATGGTCTTACCGTCATTGTTCCAGCACCATCAAGGAAAACGGCGAGCGCCCGCGCGATGAAGAGATGCAGCATCATCGACGAAGAGGGCCTTCCGCTTCCACCGCTAAAGAAGATTTCTCCTGTCGGGTTGTAGTCGTGCCAACGGTAGAGGAGCCGCCAACAGAGAAAGGTGAGAGAAGAGGAGGGAGCAGAGTTAGTGGGGAAAGGTAGCGGTGAGGGATATATGGCACGTCTTCCCGAAGGGATGCGGTGTCTTCCGCCCCTGCCCCCGCGCGTGCAACACCCATCCAATTTTTTCCTACAAGAGGGTGGATCTGCGGAAACGGCTGATTTGGCCGTTCCTCCAGGGCCTGACCCAGAGTGTTTTAAGGTTCATGCGGATGCAGGGTGCTACGCCTTGATGGTGCCTTGACAGGGAGACTTCTTTCTCCCCGGCAACGGCGCCATAAATTCTTTGCTACGCCTTGATGGTGCCTTGACGGGGAGACTTCTTGATGATGATGAATTTTAAGTCCCCGCCAACGGCGCCAGAAATTCTTGATGCTTGTGATGGCGTGTTGGGAACCCCAAAAGGAGGGTGTGATGAGTATAGCAGTAAGAATTTACCTCAGTTAAGAACCAAGGTTATCAATTCAGTAGGAGAAAGAGGATCTTCGGAACGTTGATGCCACTGACGGTGGTGATGGCGCCTCACCGGTGTCAGCAACAACGCGGAACCTGCACTTAACACAACCAAAATACTTTGTCCCAACGGTACAGTGAGGTTGTCAATCTCACCGGTCTTGCTGAAAACAAAGATTAGACGTATAATGTGGAAAATGGTGTATGCTTGCAGTAAGTAAAGAAAGCAGGAAATTGTAGGGTTTGTTTAACAGTGTAGGAAAATGGACCGGGGTTCATAGGTTCACTAGTGGGATCTCTCCATAAAAGATAGCATGCTGGGTGAACAAATTACGGCTGGGCAATTGACAAATATAGGTTGCACCGTAGTGCACATTCATGACATGATGACTAATATGATATTTATTGCGGGCATTACAACAATATATATAGACCATAATCCAACTGCATATATGACTAACAATCCACCCTCAGGTTATCATCTGAACCCCCTTAGGTATTAAGTTGCAAGCAACATATAATCGCATTAAGAAATGTGTGTAATGTAAGCACTGATTGTGCACGCGGGTGAAAGTAAAGTACATGCACCTAGAGGGGGGTGAATAGGTGCTACGACTAATTTTAATTTTTCATTAACAATTAGGCTTGACACAAAGGTAAATTCTTTATAAGATGCAACTATGGTGAATTTACCTATATGACAAGGTAAGCACAATAATAATACAAGCAAGAGTAAAGGAGGAAAGGAACGAGGTAAACAATATGAAGCACACGGAGACACGATGTATTCCCGAGTTCCTCCTTGTTAAGGGAGTACGTCTCGTTGGAGGGGTGTGAGCTCGCCAAAAAGGCCTAGTCAACTCCATAAAGGCCTCACCCTATTCTCCAATGAACCCCGCCACAAAGGCCTAGTTCACCTTCCACTATTGATCCCCTTTGGGGCGGGAATCGAGTCCTTTACAAACAACTTGGGGCACACACCCACAACAAAATTGGGGGCTTCCAACACTTCTTGAATCACCAACAAGTAGCAAGATTCCTAGGTTCTCCACAAGAGGAAACCCTAGGCTAGATCCCTCAAGCTAGAGAGGGGGAAATGAAGAACGGCTCGGTGAAGATGTAGATCGGGGCCTTCTCCTTCAATCCTCCAAGTATCAACAAGTTTGGGTGGAGGGATTGGGATAAATATAACTTTGGAGGCTCAATAAATGCTTGTCTTTAATGTTGGAGCGAGCAACCACTTGAGGAAGAAGGGGATGGGGTATTTATAGCCCCCTCCCCAACTAGCCGTTTGACCCTTTTTCGTGCCTAGAGGTACTACCGCTACCTGGCAACATGAGCGGTACTTGGGAGTCCCAGACACAGGACGCGAGCGGTATCACCACCAAAGTACCGTGGTACTCCAGCAGCTGTACTACCGCGAGTGCACACCGGTACTACCGCTGGCCACAACTTCGAAATAAATCGAAGTGGCCGGCGGTAGTACTAGGGCACTACCGCCCTAGTACCGTAAACGTTACCGTGAGCAAATCCTTGCCAGCAGTACAAGGGCCAGTACCGAGGGCGGTACTACCGCTTTCTGGAAGCAGCGGTACTACCGCCAGTCAGTAACGGTACTACCATTGAGCAAGGTTTTGCTCCAAGATCAATATGACCATAGGGGTACTACCGAGCCAGTACCGCTGAAAACAGTGCGCATTTTCATACTGGTGGTACTGGGCGTGGTACTACCGCTTGCTGTGCAGAGCGGTACTACCGTTGTCGAGCCCGGTACTACCGCTGGATCAAATTGATCTTGGTGGCTTTGACTTGGAATTCTCTTCACCTTTTTGCGTCTAGTTGATATTCCCTGAAATACTTTGACGCACTGTATGCTTAGTACTGTTGTTATCAACTCCAAAACCTAAGAGAGATCAAAGATGCAAAATGCACTTTGAATCTCCCCCTTTTTGGAGATTGATGACAACACCACTAAGAAAGGTACAAAGAATTTTGGACGAGCACTTCGAGAGAGAGTGATGCATCAAGAAAATTTGCTTAATGAGGCAAACTTTGTTCTCTTTTAGAATGTGTGCTCCCCCTAACTCTTTGAGACCTAGCAAGGATACAAAAGATATGATAATATCTATGCTTGCTTAAAAAAAATGATAATAACCATAAAATACAAATCCATAACATCAAATGGTTCAACCACACAAACGTAACACAAAAAGGTTCAACACACAAGCACACACCACACAAAGTTTGACAAAACGATCACAACCCAAGCAAATGAAGCGATCCTAAATAGAACTCTCTCCCCCTTTGGCATCAAGGCACCAAAAAGGGAAGAGGCGATGCTAACGTCCTTGGAGGTCACTCGCCGGGGCTAGAGGCACTAGCAGGGCTGCCGAGAGCACGCTCATCCTCAGAGTCCACGTCTTCGACCTCATCGTTAGTCTCACCATGATTCCAAGGCTCGTGAGAAGTAGTAGCATCATCTAGAAGATCTGGATCAATCCATGCATTGCCTTGCTTTGACTTCCACTCCCTGGAAGTAGTAATCCTGTCCTCAGACCCTGGAAGAACAGGCACCCCCAGATGTGCAAACCTGTCACGAGTAAGCTGCCTCTCCACTTGCTACGCACATGTGCACGATATGCCTTGTCCTCCGTATCAAGCTGGCGATAGAAAAACTTCCTCAAGGTTGAGGACATCCACCTGCGAAGCTATTCTTCTGAGCTCTCCCCTCCATCTCGAAATCCGAGTCACTAGAGCCATCAGTGTTCGGACCAAGATCCTCCAGACCAAGCAAAGGAGTGGCATGCTTCTTGACACGAAGATCCTTGATGGCATGAGTAGTAAGTTCTTGGTCATTATCCAAGAGAGCATTAGAAAACTGGGCATTGCACCAAGTGGTGGATATGAGCTTGAAAACCAAGGCAGCAAACACGGGTACTCTCCTCCTCATCACACAGTTGTACATCTCGTTCCAGAGAATGTCCATCACATAAAGCCTTAGGCCATCACCATGACGCCTATGAGTGTACACCATCAAGGTTGTGAGGGATCCATGGATTTGATCAAAGTTACCAACCCGAGGAGCCAAAGTGTTCCTGTAGATCCTGTGGATAATGTCATAAACAGGCAGCACGTCCAGGAATATAGAGATCATACATCTCAGTGGGAGCCATGGACTTCTCTGGATAAGGAACCCGAAAGAAGGTATTGTGAAAAGCAGCATCTGGAATCTCCCCATAGTCCTGCAGACCCAGAATAGTAGCAAACTGGCTCCAAGAAGCAGAAAACTTCTGATTCTTGGTCATCCAGGTGATCTTTCTCTCATCGGTGTGGAAATAAAGCGTGGCATAGAACTGGCCCACGAGTTGCTCATCATAATCTTCATTTATCTCAATGAAGTCCAGAAGCCCAAATTCCTCACAAATTTCCAATGCCCCACCAAAATAATCCATCTTTGACCTCATGAAGGAAACATTGATGGAAAACTGAGTGACTACCTTATTTTTGTTGAGTGGGTACTTCTCATAGAATATCCTTTCCTGAAAACGAGTCCAGAAGCACTCGTTTGCTCTAGATTCCCTTCGCTTGTTATAGGGATTGGTCCTCCTTTCCTTGCGGAACTGATCATCTGACATGTTTACAATTGACTTGTCACGGGCTGCTTTTGATTTCATGATCACTGATCTCTGCCTCCGAGTCAAGTTCCCTTGTGGCATAATCTCAGGGGCTTCATCTTCCTCGGGGTTCTTACGGCCCCTCTTAGCCGCACGCTTGCGACCTGCACCCTTAGAGCCACTAGCACCTGCTCCTAAGAAAGCATAGGAGGATAGCAAAAGATAAGCAAACTTCAATCAAAAGGATCTTCGAGAAGAAATCACACTATAACTATAAGTGTTCAGGCTCCAGGAGGCGGTAGTAAAGCTTGGGGGCATGGTAGTACTGCTGGTGCCAGCGGTAGTACCGCTGCTGGCGGATTCTTCCCTGGCACCCAAGGAAACTACCGAATCCAACAAGAGGCAAAACACCAAAAGTTATAATGGGATTTCATCTACTAGGGAGCACAACGAACTACTCCTAGACTAGGAGATCTCTAGAACCCTAGGCATCATCATCTCACAAGATTTCTCGAGGGAGAGAGATAGGAAGGATTACCGGAGCTCATCATCGTGGAGGAGGAGTTGGGAGCGGTCCCCGGGCGTTCTCTAGCGTGATTGGAGTGCTCAATCACCGGAGAGAGCCCTCCCCGGCGGACGGAAGACTTGGCGGCGGCTGGATCCAAAGTGGGGAGGAGATGAGGGAGAGGAGAGGTTATGAGGGTAACCCCCTCCTCCCAGATCTGTTTTAATCCCCACGGATTTTTGCCGCAACGGTAGTACCGCTGCGCCCAGTGGTAGTACCGCTCACCTGGAACTACCTGGGCCAAGGGGCAGTACCGCTGCGGGGTCTGTGCTGGGCACGAACTCCTGTAGTGGTGGTACCGCGTAGAGCCACCAGTAGTACCGTGCGCTGGGTACTACTGTCAGTTACAGCAGTAGTACCGCTCGTAACTGGCGGTAGTACCACTAGCCGGGTCTTCATTCCACCAAGAGATCAAAAAGATTGAAATTTTCATTATGGAAATGTCTAAGGGAGGAATTGTTTGGGCTTAGGATTAGAACACAAACTGTGATGGTACTACACACTCCAACTTTTGCAAGAAAACACAAAAAAAAAGTAAGGAAAAGAGGGAGTGTGATTCCCAAACCAACACTGACACACAAAAAACACAAAAAGAGAGAAGACAAAACAAATACAACGAAAATACCACATAAAAACCAAACAAGAACCAACTCTTCAACAAGGAAGAGGCTGGTGGCCTAAGCCACCATGTAAGAGATTATGGTATGTTACCGCGAAGATATATCTTGGGTACATTGCCAATTCTCGACATTCAATCTCACAATTCAACATTAGAAAAAGAGGGATCACAATGAATATTTTCTTTGGGCATCATGGGGGGAGGGAGAACCCAATGTGTTAGGATAACACTCCCCTATGTCCATGCCTACACCTAAACCCAAACACGTTTCATCTATAGGGGTGTGTGCAAGATCCTCAAGTCAAACTCCTAGAATCAATGACATTTAGTTCATTCCTCAAGAACATGAATCTTGCATCGTCGAGTGGCTTCGTGAAGATATTCGCAAGATTGTCCTTGGTGGGCACATAAGATAGAGCAATATCCCCTCTTGCCACATGGTCTCGGATGAAATGATGGAGAATCTCAATATGCTTCGTCCTTGTATGTTGCACGGGGTTGTAGGCGATCTTGATGGAACTTTCATTGTCACACAAAAGAGGCACCTTATCCAAATGAACTTCATATTCCTTGATAGTTTGCCTCATCCATAGCAATTGGGTGCAAGCACTTGCGGAGGCTACATACTCGGCTTTGGCGGTGGAGAGAGATATGCAATTTTGCTTCTTGGAAGACCAACTCACCAAGGACCTACCAAGAAATTGGCAAGCCTCGGAAGTGGACTTCCTATCATCTTGATCACCCGCCCAATCAGAATCCGTGTAGCCCTTGAGAGAAAATTGTGCCCCCTTTGGGTACCACAAACCAAACCTTGGGGTATGAACCAAATATCGAAAGATCCTATGGACCGCCATTAAATGTCTTTCCTTAGGGGCCGCTTGATACCTTGCACACACACCTACACTCAAAACGATATCGGGCCTAGATGCACAAAGGTAAATCAAAGAACCAATCATAGAATGATACAACTTTTGGTCCACATCTTTACCCTTCGGGTTACGTGACAGGTGGCACTTGACTTGCATAGGGGATGGCTTGATCTTTGCATTTTGGAAGTTAAACCTCTTGATCATGTCTTTGGTATACTTGGCTTGAGAAATGAAAGTCCCTCGAGCCAATTGCTTGCTCTCGAAGCCAAGGAGGAATTTAAGCTCTCCCATCATAGACATCTCGAACCTGTCAGTAATAAGCTTTGAGAACTCATTATTGAAAGCTTGGTTAGTTGAGCCAAAGATAATATCGTCCACATAGAGTTGTAATATAAAAAGCTATCCCTTAACTCTCTTTGTGAAGAGAGTGGGGTCGATCTTCCACGGTCATCCAACAACTCTCTAAGGTGCTCATACCAAGCACGTGGTGCTTGTTTAAGTCCATAGAGCGCCTTATCGAGCTTGTAGACATGGTTAGGAAAGTTGAGGTTCTCGAACCCCGGAGGTTGCTTAACATATACCTCCTCTTTTAGTGGACCATTCAAGAAAGCACTTTTAACATCCATTTGTTGCAATTAGAAATTATGTGAAGATGCATAAGCAAGAAGGATACGGATGGACTCAAGGCGAGCCACAGGAGCATAGGTTTCATCAAAGTCAATGCCTTCAACTTGAGTGTAACGTTGAGCTACCAATCTTGCCTTGTTCCTTATAAGAATGCCATGCTCATCTTGCTTGTTCTTGAGTATCCACTTAGTGCCAATAACATTGTGGCAATCTTTGGGCTTCTCAACAAATCTTCAAACCTTGTTACGCTCAAAGTTATTGAGCTCATCATGCATAGCTTCAACCCAATCAGAGTCCTCAAGAGCTTCAAACACTTTCTTTGGTTCCACCATAGATATGTGAGCTTGATGCTCACTAAAATGTGCCAATTTCCTTCTTGTGGATCTTCTATCTTGAATATCTTCCAAGACCTTGTTGTCTTGGGCATCAATATGCTTCAAAGCTCTTCTTATCCTTTTAGCACGACGGGCTTCAATCTCATCATTATTACAAGGAGGGATCACTTGATCATCTTGATCATTTGGGTCCCCGCCTTGACCAACTTGACCTTGATCATCATCATCATCATCATTACTAGCTTCAACTTGAGGAGAGGAGGATAAGGATGGTTGATCTTGGCCTTGACCTTGACTAGCATGAATGATAGGAGTGGTTGCATCTTGCGTAGTGACTTGGTCAATAAGAGGAGAGTCTTCAACATGTTTTTGGTGAGGTGCATCACTTGGCTCCTTGACTTGTTCTTCTATTGTAGAGGAGGGCTCCACTTGAGTAGAGCATAGTCCTTCTCGAGTCGCCACAAGGTGTCCCTCGATGGGGCGAAAAAATCCCACACCCATCCTTCCTATGGCTTATTGAGGTATTTCAACATCTACATTAGAAACATAAAATTGTGGCACTTGGGAGCCATCATTTTCCTCGAAAACCACACTACAAGATTCTATGACAATCCGTGAGGCTTTGTCAAAGACTCTATAAGTGTGGGATTCGGCACCATAACCAACAAATATACCCTCAATAGTTTTGGAGTGAAATTTAGACAACCTAACACCCTTGATCAAATAGAAGCACTTACAACCAAATACACGGAAGTAGGAGACGTTGGGCTTGTTGCCGGTGAGGATCTTATATGGAGTCTTGTGCAAGCCCTTGCGGATGTAGAGGCGGTTGGAGGAGTGGCATGCGGTGGATATGGCCTCGGCCCATAAATATTGGGGAGAAGAATACTCCGCCAACATGGTCCTTGCCATATCCAAGAGAGTGTGATTCTTCCTTTTGGCAACACCATTTTGTTGAGGAGTGTAAGTGGCGGAGTATTGATGAAGAATGCCTTCTTCACTAAGGAATTCATTCAAAGTGTGGTTCTTGAACTCCGAACCATTATCACTCCTAATAGCCATGATTTGCACATTGTGTTTCCGTTGCACTTCGTTGGAGAAGTCGATGATGGTTTGTTGAGTTTCACTCTTGCACTTGAATAAATAAACCCAAGTGTATCTTGAATAATCATCGAAAATCACCAAGCAATACTTCTTGCCACCAAGACTTGCCTCGGGCACGACACCAAAGAGATCAACATGGAGAAGCTCCAAGATCCTCTTTGATGAAATAATAGTCTTGGCCTTGTGCGAGATATCATGCATATTTCCTTCAACACACGACCTACAAACGCGATCTTTGGAGAAGGAAACATTTTATTTTAGTCCAACAATAAGGCCACCTTTGTGAAGACTTTGCAAAGTTCTCATGTTGACATGGGATAAGCGGCGACGCCACAACCATCCCACATCCACCTTTCTGAAAAGACACATTGATTGAGAGTTGGTAGACTTTGAAAAGTCCACCACGAACAACTCATTTTCAACATGTCCCACGTATGCAACGTCAAGAGTCTTGCTCCTCAAAAGGACCACAATATCTTCATCAAAAAAGACGGAGAAACCCATCTTTCCAAGAGAGCGGACGGAAAGTAAATTGAAACCAAGGGATTCGACAAGCATGACGTTCACGATAGTGATATCGGGAGCAATCACAACCTTGCCGAACCCCGATACCTTAGACGAAGATGAGTCTCCATAAGTGACAGTTGCTTGTATGTCATTTGGGCGCAACTCCGTCACAAGTTCGTTGCTTCCGGTCATATGACTAGTGCATCCACTATCAATTATCCATTTAGACCCACCGGAAGTGTCGTGGGATAATCACGGCAGACGTTACCAGGGGTAACTTACTTTGGGGCAAATCGACTCTCGTGTTTGGGAGAGGGTTTAGCTCAGGGGAAATCATGCTAGCAATCGATCTGGTAGCTCTGGCAATAATGTCGCCGAGTCTCCGATCTAGGGTTACTATTATCAACTCTCGTATTACAGGATACTCGAATATCTGGTGAAGCTCCCTGTTTCTAACCCTAGGAGCCGGTTTATATGTTACCCGGCTCCCTGGCTTCCTATACAAGATACACCCGGAATCCTACCCGGAAACCGCACACAGCCCTAAGTTTCCTAATCTTAACCCCCAAAAATACGGGTTACTAGGCCTACGCTCCTTCTTGGGCCTTCTAGAAACTCCTCCTCCTTGAGCCGGGTTTTGCGCGATTACCTTTGGGCCGGGTTTCACCTTGGCATTAGCCTACCGGGTTATCATCCCTCCATCAGTAGTCCCCAGAATAGCTTGGGCTTCTCGGGATCATCCATGAAGCGCACGTTATCTGATGGAGGGATGATAACCCGGTAGGCTAACGCCAAGGAGTAACTCGGCCCAAAGGACGCTGCGCAAGACCTGGCTTAGGATAAAGGAGTTTGTAGAAGGCCCAGGAGCATGGGCCTCGTGACCTGGATTGTGGGCTCCGGTAAGGAAGTTTAGGGTTTGTAAGCAGTGTCCGGGTAGGATTCAGAGTGCGCCTTGGAGAGTAAGCCAGGGGGTCCGGATGTTATATAAGCCGGTCCCTAGGTTAGGGTTAGACAAGCTTTTACGTGAGCAAGAACCTGATCGCTAGATCGAGAGATTTCGAGTATCCATTGTAACACCGGTATCGAGTTAATATATTTAGATCGTAGACTCGGCGACTTGATTGCCGGCTACCAGATCGCATATCACCATGGTTTCCTTCGAGCTAAACCCTCTCCCAAACACTCGAGTCGATTTGCCCCAAGACAAGTTACCCCCGGTAACGCCTGCCGTGATTATCCCACGACAGTTGGCGCCCACCGTGGGGCCTACGTCCAAGGGTGTTTACATCACGGGAGAAGCTCGGGAGAACATGAAGAACTTTGTCGTCGGCGAGATCTACACCAACCCGGAAGGAGAGAAGATGGTGGACGATTTTGGCTGGGGGCCAGAGTCGGATCTGCTCGAATCCGGATCTGTCGTGACAATCGGCCGGATCAACGTCTTCATTGGCATGGTACGTACGTCCGGTTTAGCTCCTGACGATTTTGGATTTGATTCTGTGTCAGGGGAGGCCACCTGCGTTCAGTCCGATGGGGAGGAATCAGTCGGGACGATAGATCCGGCAGAAGAGCCCACCACGAAGAGGGAACAGCCGGAGGAGCCGGCATGGACCCCGCGTGGCCGGGTTATGAGAGAAGATGACACCGAGTCTATCCTGCACCTGCTCGAGGACCGGTACGAGGAAGACAGCGATGATGAAGAAGAATACGAATCTGCGCCAAGCATTGTGCGCCAGGTCGCGGTTTACACGGCCCCCGCAATCGATCTTAATCAGGGGAACGTGACCGCGGCCAATGTCGGAACAACACAAGCATTGGCCCAGACGCAAAATCCGATTGACGAAAACCCGGTCTTAACCCGGGTCGACGGAGAATCGGCATCAGTTACCAGCCATGCGGCGGATAGCGAGTTGCAGGCAAACATGTTCGGATATCTGGCAAACCGGACACCAGGGGCGGGTCCTTCAAATCCGCAACACCCGGCCCTGTTCAACAACAACCTGATCATGGATCCCACCGTTCTAGCCACAGTCATAACCCCGGAAAACGCGGCGGAACGTGTTAGGGATCTGGATGTAGCCCGTCGTGCATTGGAACAATAGAGAAGGCAAGTGGAAGCAGAAAAACAAGGGGTAGCTGCGCGCCAGCGCGATCTAGATGCATTGGAGAACCGGCTCCGAGAAGAGACAACCAGGGTGCGTCAAAGACACCAGACCAGATTACCGGCAACGGGTGGAGTTATAAACCCGGCCACACTATTTATCACACCACAGGATCAGCCGATTCCAGCGGCAAACCAAGGAACTGTACATCAACCCGCAACTGGAGGAGCACAACCGGTAAACACGCAGGCCGGGTTACCCATATTACAGACTGGAGTTACTACCGGCAATACATTACCACCACCACCACCATCGAGGTTTCGCACGCCAGCAGGTCATTACAACAACCCCATGGATAACGTGTATGCTGCAACGTTAGCATTGAATCAGATCCCTGTAAGAGAGTCACCCCATGCGGAGCAAACCCGACGGGCGATCGATTTATTGCATACGGCAGTGGCACAGCAAGTTAATTACCCGGACAACAGAAGTGGAATGCATGGGACACCGTATATCAGCCAGCAACGAGCCAATACCGGCAATATTCAGACGAGCTCAGCGCGACGGAGGGCAGAGCAGCAGCAAATGCCGCCTCCTCCTCGCGTTCAAGCAGTACCAGCGGCATCAGCAACGCAAGCTATTGTGGATAGTTCCAGAGCAAGAAAAGCCGCGGCCGGGTCTGCGGTGCATGGACCAGCAGCGGTACCGCGTCCATCCGCGCCCCCCGCAGGATCACACGTTTCCCGAGTGAGGCCGGTTCCGACTAATCTCGCTGGGCCTAAGTGTCTGTCGGATAACATCAGGGCCGAGCCTTACCCGGATAAATTCAAGGAGCCGGGTAAAGTAGTGAATTATGAGCCGACTATGGATCCGGAAACATGGTTGAGCAGCTATGAGATGGCAATGTCGATTCGCAACGCAACTGAAAATCTTCAAGCCAAGTTCATGTACTTAATGATGTCAGAAGGAGCAGCAAAGTTATGGTTCAATAATCTACCGGAGGGATCCGTCAAGTCATGGGAGGAGTTGAAAACTGCGTTTATCAAGCACTTTCATGGGACGTGCAGAAAGCTATTTACTATTGATGACCTAGAGCGGTGTGTCCAGAAGAAGGGAGAATCGGCGCGCAGCTGGGTGCGCCGAGTCATGGAGATACTTCACTCATCTACAGATATTCAGCCCAAGGATGCGTTACAAGCGATGGCAAAGACGTGCAAGTACATACCTTTAGTGCAAAAGTTAACTCGCATGAAATCTAGTCGAAATGCTTCAGAGGTTACGATGGGAGAGCTAATGGATGCATGCAACAAGCACGCTGCAACAGATACTACAGAAGAGGATGTCGATGACAAGAAAGCAAAAGCAAACACAAGCAACAATGGAAGAACCGGCAATGGATCAACGCCGGGTAACAATGGAGGTAACAATGGGAACAACCAGAATAAGCGCCCGTTTGAAGGAAGCTCCGAGTTTGTCGCTAGCACAGAAGTCGGGTCTTCAAGACCCAGGGCGGAAGGAAACTTCAATGGAGGAAACCAGAACGGAGGAAATTATCAAGGACCGCCAAGGCCGGGTAACAATTGGGATATCTTCAGGATGGCGTGCCCAAAGCACAGCAGAAACGGTAGGCCGGCTAACCATTCATTGGAGCAATGTGCGGACCTACAGAGATGGAAGAACGAGGAAATAAACAAGGCTATGCGAGGTGCAGGTCGGGGAGGAGGACCAGGTCTAGGTGGAAACCCGGGCCACGGCCCACCCCCAGCCGGCAACCCGGCAGGCGGAAATCCGGGTAATAACCAGGGGGAGCTGGAGGTTTCCAGGCCAACCCCAAGCAGTTGGGACAATACCACGTACATACTACAGGAATTTCCAACAAGGACAAAAAGATACTGAAAAAGGCTGTAAACTCAGTTGCTTCGGCCGTTCCGAGATACCTGAGATGGTCAGAGCAGGACGTAACATGGAGCAGAAGGGATCACCCGGAAAGGATAGAACACCCGGGAGTCTTAGCATTGGTGGTTGCGCCGCAGGTCAATGGCTATGAGTTGAAAAAGGTCTTAATGGATGGCGGTAGTAGCATCAATATCTTATATTGGGAAACCTTTCTACGCATGGGTCTCAAGGAGTCCCAGCTACAGAAGAGTTCGACAGTCTTTCACGGGATAGTACCGGGTCACTCGGCGTGCCCCGAGGGAAAAATCACACTGGAGGTAGCTTTTGGAGAATCGAAGGACAATTTCCGGGTTGAGTGGCTCACTTTCGAGGTGGTCAAGTTGCGCAGCCCTTATCACGCCCTATTCGGAAGGCCGGCTTACGCTAAGTTCATGGCCAGGCCATGTTATGTGTATCTACAGCTAAAAATCCCGGGTCCAAAGCAGACCATCACCATACATGGAAACCGGGATATAGCGGCTGAGTGCGATGAAGGAGATGCGGCAATGGCTGAACAAGCCTGCAGAAAAGAGGAACTCAAGTATTACCGGTCTCAAGTAGACCCGGATGACAGAACAGTGTTAAAAAGGCCGAATACCGAAGAAGAGAGAGCAAAGTTCAAGGCAGCGCAGGACACCAAGATGGTGGCTTTTGTCGAGGGTGATCCCTCCAAGCAATTTGCTATAGGATCTAACTTGGACAGCGAGCAGGAGAAAGCACTTGTGGAGTTCATTCGTTCGAATCAGGATGTGTTCGCCTGGATGCCTAGCGACATGCCGGGTATCCCTACAGAACTGGCAGAGCACAATTTGCACGTTGACCCCAAGGCCAGGCCTGTGAAGCAGGGCCTGAGAAAAATGAATGAAGAAAGAAGGAAGGCTATAGGAGAAGAAATTGCACGGCTGCTTACAGCCGGCTTTATCATGGAAGTATTTCACCCGGACTGGTTAGCAAACCCAGTTCTCGTGATGAAAAAGACCAATGAGTGGAGAATGTGCATCGATTATACAAGTCTCAACAAGCATTGCCCAAAGGATCCGTTTGCACTACCAAGGATAGATCAGATCATAGACGTAGTAGCTGGAAGTGACCTATTATGTTTCCTAGACGCATATTCCGGGTATCATCAGATCAAGCTCAAGAAGGAAGATTGGGAGAAAACATTGTTCATAACCCCTTTTGGGGCCTTCTGTTACAAGACCATGACGTTTGGATTGAAGAACGCTGGCGCAACCTATCAACGGTGTATTCAGAAGAAAAAGTCAAAAAAAAAAACGGTGTATTCATAAGTGCTTTGAGGACCAAATTGGACGCAACGTTCACGCATACGTGGATGATGTGGTGATCAAGACCAGGAATGCGGAGACATTTATTGATGATCTAAAAGAAACGTTCAAGAATTTGAGAAGGTACCAGATGAAACTTAACCCAACAAAGTGTGTCTTTGGAGTCCCAGCCGGGAAATTACTTGGCTTTATCGTTTCTGAGAGAGGAATTGAGGCAAATCCAGATAAAATCAAAGCTATCCAAAGTCTGAAAAAGCCGGAAAATTTGAAGCATGTCCAGAAGCTCACAGGGTGCGTAGCAGCGCTCAGCCAGTTTATATCCAGACTCGGAGAAAAGGCAATACCCTTGTACCGGCTCTTGAAGAAATCGGATAAATTCGTATGGGACCAAGAGGCGGACGAGGCGTTCGAAGCACTAAAGAAGCAGTTATCTGAGGCACCAGTCCTAGCAGCCCCGGGTCCTAAAGAGCCCATGCTACTATACGTTGCAGCCGGGCCCCGGGCCGTTAGCGCAGTGGTTGTTGTCGAGCGTAAGGAGGATGGGAAAGATCACCCGGTCCAGAGGCCGGTTTATTATGTCAGCGAGGTATTATCAGAGGCAAAACAGCGCTACCCACATTGGCAAAAGCTGGTTTTCGGGGTCTTCATGGCCAGCCGGAAACTGAAGCCGTATTTTCAGGAACACCCCATAACAGTGGTTAGCTCTATACCAATGTCGGATATCATCAGAAACTCGGATGCCACGGGTAGAATAGCCAAGTGGGCGATCGAGATGGGAGATTACCACATCAACTATGAGCCCAGGTCAGCAATCAAATCTCAAGCTCTGGTTGATTTCATTAACGGTTGGACTCACACAGGCATGCCCACCATGGCTCCAAATTCCGAGTCTTGGATAATGCACTTTGACGGTTCCAAGCAATACGAGGGATCAGGAGCTGGAGTGGTGCTAACATCACCCAAAGGAGACAAGTTAAGTTACGTGTTGCAGATTCATTTTGATTGTTCCAATAACGTGGCCGAGTATGAGGCCCTATTGCATGGCTTAAAGGTAGCCAAGGAGATGAACATTAAGAGGATACGATGCTTTGGAGATTCGGAACTTGTGGTACAACAGGTCTCAGGAACTTGGGATAGAAAAGACGCAACTATGGCAGCATACCGCAGAGAGGTGGACAGGGTTGCCGGATGTTTTTCCGGGTATGAGGTGGAGCACATAGACAGAAGAAAAAACGAGGCAGCAGACGCACTCGCCAGACTCGGCTCGTGCAGAGAGCCGGTTCCACCTAATGTTTTCCTGGACGAGCTATGGCGACCATCAGTCAAAACCGAGTCTGAGGAAGACCTGGCAAATCAAGACCCGGATTTGGAGCTCGTGGCCACAGTACGTGTTGTTCCCGAGTGGACAGAGCCGTTCTTGGCCTACCTATCACGGGGCGAGTTACCACAGCAGGAGGTATTAGCAAGACAAATTCTGAGGCGAGCAAAAGGATATTCTATCATCAATGGGGAGTTGTACAAAAGAAGTGCAACAGGAGTCTTTTTGCGCTGTGTAGCACCAGAAGAAGGCCGACAGATCCTCAAGGTAATCCATGAAGGTGATTGTGGGCATCATGCATCCACAAGATCCCTTGTGGCCAAAGCTTATCGACATGGTTTCTTCTGGCTCACGGCCCTAGCAGACGCGGAGCGCTTGGTGACAAGGTGTGACGGATGTCAAAGGTACGCTCGCCAAACCCATGTGCCGGCTATGGAATTGCGGACTATCCCGCTAACTTGGCCGTTTGCGGTTTGGGGTATGGATATGGTTGGCCCCTTCCACATGTCACCTTGCAAAAAGACACATCTCTTAGTGGCGGTTGATAAGTTTACCAAGTGGGTTGAGGTAATGCCAGTTACCAATTGTGAAGCAATTACAGCAGTCAAGTTCCTGAAAAGGATTATCTATCGGTTCGGATATCCCCACAGCATAATTACCGACAATGGAACCAACATGTCCCTTGGCGAGATGGAGAAGTTTTGTGGAAACAATGGCATCCGTTTGGACATAGCCTCAGTGGCCCACCCACAGGCTAATGGACAAGTGGAAAGAGCGAATCAGGAATTGCTTCGTGGATTAAAACCACGGTTACGAGTCCCGTGTATCAGAGCCGCTGGTGCATGGGTAGAGGAGTTACCTTCAGTAGTTTGGGGTATCAATACCACACCTAACATATCTACTCAGATTACACCGTTCTTCATGGTTTATGGCGCAGAAGCAGTGTTGCCAAGTGACATTATGCATGATTCGTCTCGAGTATCGTCTTATGTTGAGGTGGAGAACGAGAAGACCCGGCAAGACGCCGTGGATATGCTAGAAGAAGAAAGGGAACAAGCTTTGGAGAGATCAGCCATATATCAGCAGGATTTGCGAAGGTATCATAGCCGGCGCGTGAAAACCCGGGTCTTCCAGGAAGGAGATCTGGTTCTGCGCCTGGTGCAATCAAAGGAAGGAAAACACAAATTATCACCGCCATGGGAAGGACCGTTCATCATAAGCCGGAATCTGCACAATGGATCATATTACTTGATAGATGCAAGGGAAGAGTCGGCTACGGTTAATGACACCGCTCATACCACTTCATCTATGCAAGCGAAAGAAAGACCATGGAACGTGGCTCAGCTGCGTCCCTACTATACCTAGCATAGCCTAGATTCATAAAGTGGAATTGCACGATGTAACAGGCAGCAGGTTTCAGACGCACTCTTTTCCTATCCAGGGTACCTAAGGGGACTGGAGGGTTTTTATCAGAATGAGAATCCAGATCATAATTATCAAGTTAGCAATCGTACCAGCCAAAGCACGATACGTATCGGCAATTTGAACAGAATGCTTTGTCAGCTCATCTTCTGCTGCATGAGCCCTCCTCCTATACTTCCTCGTGATCTTCCCACTCCTCCTAGCTTCAGCTTCAGCCGACTCACGCAGAGCCGCCTCCTTCTCAACGAGCTTGGTGGCCTTCGCCAATTTTTTCTTGGATTGGGTCACGAACGCCTGAGTGGAGACACAAGGAAGGATTAGTCGGATATACTACGAAGTTCCAAGCAAATTATCAATAAATTCACTCGGAACTTGGGGACTAGATAAGGATACAGGCAATATTATTCGGGTTTACCTCATGTTTAGCTATCAAAGCTTCTAAGATATTTTCTTCATCGGCCCTCAAGGTGTGCAGGGCATCAAGCATCTGGGAGAACGTCATGTCTTCGGGCCTGACACCAGAAGAGCCGGCAGCTTGATCGCCTGGCGGGTGAACTTTCACCGACTTTGGGGTCGAGACCCGGGCTGACTGGGTGTCCGGGTTTGGAGAACCCGTCTTTGTTTCCAGGATCTCAACCTCCTCGTCCTCAGACTCTTCAGATGGCTTCGGAGACCCGGCTTCTTGGCGAGCTGGGTCACCCAAGGGGCCTTGTTCCTGGTTATCTTTAACATCATCGTCAGTCGCGGCGTCCATATCATCAGTCGGCCCCTCCGTGTCCCGGTTATCTGTCTCCATGTTCTCCGGGTCACTAAGTGTGACTTGGGCGCTAAGGAAAAAAGAGAGAAATAGTTAATGACAATGGATGAAAATTATCAAGTATACAAGGATATCATATAGCAAAGACTCACCCGGTGTTCACAGCGTAATCTGGTGGGAGCTCGCTGCTGGAAACGGATGAAGCTGTCACGGGAACCGATAGCGGAACCCGGAACTGCCCGGCCAGTGGATGGTTGGGGGAGGGGTGACGTCGAGGAGAGTTGGAAGGGTGAGGTGGAGGAGTACCGGCACGGCGGACTGGTGAGGTGGAGATGCCCGGGTTGAGGGGATCGTCACCCGGCGAACTCCGGGTCACCCTGCGCTTGGCCGGAAGAGATTCCTTCAAGTGTGATGATTTGGACAATTGTTGGTTAACTTTACGCATGTTATCAAAGGAATAGGGTTTGGAGGACATAAAGGAGAAGGGAACCTTGGATACCACCCCTCTGGTCTTCCTCTTGTTCCCGACCGTTACTTCTTGTTCGGATTCGCTTTTATCGGACTCGGGGGCCTCCGGGTCCTCCTCGTCCTTGTCATCCTTGTCCTCCAATCCTGTAAGCCGAGTACGTATAGTCGGAAAAAGTTAGACGTGTGAGCAAAATGATGCAAGTGAAGCTCATAGAAGACCCGGATGAATACCTTCATCATTATCAGCCGGTTCCTCGTCCTCATCCGGGTCTCCGGAAGAAGGGGAGGTCTCAACATTCCAAAAGACGTTGTCGGCCTGAGATAAAAGCATAAGAATGAGAGTTAGTAATTGTATCGAGTCAAAGTGTAAGGATAAGTGTTTAAGTATCGGGTCTTACCGCTGGAGCCGGGTTGTCCCGGGTAAACGGCGCTAACCCGGCGATGTTCTTGATCACCTCCAACTTTTCCGTCAAGAAACTCTTGATGGTCTTGTTGGTATCCCCAGCTGGATAATTTTTAGAGGAGTATCGGAGCACGTCCGTGACGTGCCCCAAGTAATCGCACATCAGCTTGGTGCGGATGGAGTTGGCCTGGATCCGGAAGTCCACTCATGTCTTGACCAAGTTGAGCCCAAGGAGACCTTGGGTAGAAAGGACGGCTATTTTTGAGAGGAGGGGCTGTATTGCTTCCCTATCCGACTCAGAGGGGAAAGCGTTGAAGGTGTCGGAGAGATCCAAGAGACCTTCCGAGTAACCCGGTAGTTTCCTCTCGCCGGGTGGGGAGGTATCTCGGCAGTAGAAAAAAGAAAGTTGCCAATGCTTGACATGGGAATTGAGAGTGAGAGTCGGCATGGGGGAGTTCTTGCGGAGCTGGATAGAGACCCCGCCGCAAGCTAAAAGCGCCCCGTCACCGCTTTCGCGGCACGGTTTGCATTGGAAGAGTTCAATGAAAAGAGCCAGATTTGGCGGAATGCACAGATAAGACTCTCAGAGGACAACGAAATGGGTTATGTTCAACATAGAGTTAGGCCCTATGTCGAACACCCGGAGGCCATAGTGGCGGAGGACTTCGCGAAAGAAAGAGTGACCCGGGGGGCGAAACCCCCGGATCACGTGTTCGACAAAGCAAATTACCTCGTCCGGGTTAAGGGAAGGCCGAGTCTCGTCACCCGGCACCCTCCAGTGGATCTCCTTTTGAGGGGGAAGGACACCTAACTCGGCCAGCTCCTCCAGCTTAGCCTTCGTCACAGAAGATCGCGCCCAGTTGGCGGATATTGATTGGGTCATCCTTGGCTTGGCCGTCTGCTTCCCTTTGGTCTTGGGCGCCATCAGTTCAGTCTGCAAAAGCACAAGACAAAAGGACACAAAGCATAAGACTCGGAAATCATGGATTCTCCGAGTATCGACAAACAGTATGAGAATTACGAATTATCCGGGTATCGAGTATCAGTACAGAAACTATGGGGTACTTACGTATTGGCAAGCATTTGTGGAAGAAGGTTGATTGCCCATGTATCTAATGCAGGTAAAAGAACCGGAAGAAGTGGATTTTCCGGGTATCAATGACAGCCGCGGAAAATTTGGGCGAAATGAATCTAGATTGGAAAATTTGCGGACGATTCTGCGGAGAAATTTATGATTAACAGTGATAGGGGAGTGATGTGTGACCATCTATCAAGCTATTGGACGAGCTAGCGTGGAACTATGCGACTTAATCCGGCGCGGAACGGGAAATGGCCCGCGGAAGACCAAGATCCAATCTAGGTCGAAACAGAGAAATTACCCATTAAATCAGGGGGAGTAGGAACCTTACCGGCGCGGATTGAAGCAGAGCGCGACGGCGGCAAATGGCGCAGTCCTGATGCCCCTTTGCGATTCCCGGCGGACAGATCAGGGGCGCGGCGGCGGAGCTTGGCGGCGGCGCGGAGCGGATCATGGACGAACGCAACCGGCGGCGGCTTTGCTCCGGCGGTGAGCTCGAGGTCTCCGTGGCGGTGTTGCGCAAGCGCGAGTGAGAGAGCGTTGGTGAGGAGGGAGAAGATGGAAGGAATGACCGTTGGGGTTAGGTTACCCCCTCGGGTACCTATTTATAGGTACAGGTGCGAAAACCTAGGCCAACGGGCGGGAGCCAAAATTTTCGGGATAAGGGATACCCGTCCGAGATTTTGGGGATATGCGTTAAGTGCCCGAGAGCGATATCCGGACAAGATAAGGAGGAAATCTTTCCGCGATATCAGGGTCAATTATCAAGTGAAGTAAGCCGGATCTTTGACATTCTCATCGGGGCATTGACCCGGAAAAGTAAACAATGGACTTAGAGAAAGCCGGGTTACTATATGGCCACCATGGAGTTAGGCCTAGCTGTTTATCAAAGCAATCTAATCCGGCCTCTATGAACTTGTATGTTTGTTATTTTTGCACGGAATAGCGTGCGCTTCAAGGAGGATCCCGTGAAGCCCAAGCTATTCTGGGGACTACTGATGGAGGGATGATAACCCGGTAGGCTAACGCCAAGGAGTAACTCGGCCCAAAGGACGCTGCGCAAGACCCGGCTTAGGATAAAGGAGTTTCTAGAAGGCCCAGGAGCATGGGCCTCGTGACCCGGATTGTGGGTTCCGGTAAGGAAGTTTAGGGTTTGTAAGCAGTGTCCGGGTAGGATTCAGAGTGCGCCTTGGAGAGTAAGCCAGGGGGTCCGGATGTTATATAAGCCGGTCCCTAGGTTAGGGTTAGACAAGCTTTTACGTGAGCAAGAACCTAATCGCTAGATCGAGAGATTTCGAGTATCCATTGTAACACCGGTATCGAGTTAATATATTTAGATCGTAGACTCGGCGACTTGATTGTCGGCTACCAGATCGCATATCACCATGGTTTCCTTCGAGCTAAACCCTCTCCCAAACACTCGAGTCGATTTTCCCCAAGACAAGTTACCCACGGTAACGTCTGCCGTGATTATCCCACGACACTATCCCTACAAAACAATAAAAACTCAAATTCATAATATACCGGGTTAGAATGCTTTGATAATAGCTACGCCTGCTCCTTTGGCGGTCCATATAATAACCCGGCATTTTCCGAGTCAAGACACCATCTCCCGGGTCAACACTCCAAGGGAACGTGACGAGACTCGGCATCCCCATCGCCGCTAGTTAATCCACATATTACGCTCGCAATCAATCATGATCTCCATCCGGATATCTCGCAACGGATACTTTGGTGCCTATCCCCAAATTACCGGACCGGATCTTTTTTCCTCAAAAATCTCGCCTACCGCCCAAACCTAAGAATTTTCCCCCGCACCTATAAATAGGGACCAAGAGGTAACCCTAGATCCCACTGGTTCATTTCTCATCTGCTCCTCTTCCTTCCATTCCGCCTCCACACCCACAAGCTCAACCCGAGCTCGCGCCGCCGGAGCCGTGCTGCCGCCGGAGTTGCGACGCCGCCGCCAGGTCGCCACCGTCTGCGCCCACACCGCCGCCGTCCACCACCGCTGCAATGCCCCCGAGCAGGCCTCCAATCGGGCCACCGGACCTCGAGACGATGCCGCCGTCGAGCCAATCGCCGCCGCCGCGCGCCTTTTCCCTCGACTCATCCGGTAAGCCTCTCTATTAATTAGATCTAGATCCCTTTTTTCTTTTGACTTTGCACGTATGCCTAAGATCCAATCTCATCTTCTAGCCTTCCACTACTCCCTCACTACTTTGGCACGATCTCATAATCCTTAAGTTCATGTCTTCCCACGGTTCTCACTTAGTTAATTTCATGTCTATGCCTCCTTGCATATTTATACTATTTGCAATCTTACATTTTTCTCTCCACGCATACTTGAATAGATCTATTTGCCTAAATCCCGCAAATACTTAGCACTTTCTTTTTCTTCTTCTCATTAACTCGAATAGTTGCACTCTCCGGGTTTCTTGATATTCACACGCTTGCTTTTTACTTCTTTTTAGATCCATATCCCATGGCTCCTAAGTCAAGCGCCAAGTCAAAGGGCAAAAACCCAGTCGGCAAGCAAAAGTCGGGTCAGTCGATTTCGGCCAACTGGGCCAAATCGACTGTCACGAAGGCCAAGCTGGACGAGCTGGCCGAGTCGGGTGTCCTTCCCTCCCGGTCTGACATCCACTGGAGGATACCCGGAGAGGAGACCCGGCCTAGATGAGGTAGTGGTTTTCGTTGAGCATGTGATCCGGGGTTTCCGCCCCCCGGGTCACCCTTTCTTCCGGGAGCTCCTGGACCACTACAAGCTCCGGGTATTTGATATCGGCCCCAATTCCATGCTCAATATCTGTCATTTCATAGTCTTGTGTGAATCCTATTTGTGCGTTCCTCCCAACCTCGCTCTATTCCTCGAGCTTTTTCAATGTAAGCCATGCCGAGAGAGTGGCGATGGATCCCTCCTAGTTTGTGGAGGCGTCTCAATCCAGAGGCGGAAAAACTCCCTGATGCCGACTCTGAGTCTCCATTCACACATAAAACACTGGCAAAAAACCTATTTCTATTGCCAAGATACCTCTCCACCCGGCGAGAAGCCATTGCCGGGTTTCTCCACCGACACTCTCACTTTGTCCGACAATTTGAACTCCTTCGCATCTGATGCCGACAGGCAAACTATCCAACCTCTCCTTCATAAACTTGATGTACTCTCCGCCCAAGGTCTCCTTGGGCTCAACCTGATAAAAACTTGGATGAGCTGCCGGATTCAGCCCAACAGCATCCGGCCGAAACTCATGTTTCACTACTCCGGGCACCTCACCGACTCTCTCCGATACTCGGAGAAAAATTACCCGGCCGGTGACATGAACAAGCTCATGAAGACTTTCTTAGCCGAAAAACTTGACGCCATCAAGAATATAGCCGGGCTTAACCCCTTCACACGCTCTAACCCGGCTCCTCCAGTAAGAACCGGTTTACTCTCTTTATCCGACTGATATTTCTTATATATACACTAATCTTTGTTTCTTCATTGCTTACACAGGAAGATGATGCGTTCTGGAAGATAGTCACTCCTCCCCCCTCGGAAAACTCGGATGGGGACGAGGAGCCGGCTGATAGCGACGAAGGTAAGTCCGGGTCTCCTGTTTATAGCTTCCTCATTAACTAATTTAAACCATCTTGTTCGCTTTACCGACAATGTTCCTCACTCACCAGAGCTGGAGAACAAGGAGGACACACAGTCGGACGAAAGTGAAGCTGAGCCAGAGGTGGAGATTGGGGCGAAGAGGAAGACCCGGGGAGTTGTCTTCAAGGTGCCCTATTCCTCCATTGCCTCCAAACCATACTCGTACGCTAATATGTGCGAACTTAACCAACGCTTAACAGATTCATCATACTTGAAGGAACCTGCCCCGACCAAACGTAGGGTAACCCGGAACTCTCTGGGTGACGATCCTCTTCACCCGGGCATCCCTTCATCACCCGCTCGCTGATCCGGTACTTCCCAAACTCATACATCCTATATACCTCAGAAATTTCCATCTCCAAACCATCCCTTAGCCGGCCAACTCCGGATCTCACTCTCTGACTCTTTATCAGCATCTTCTGGGTCTAGCAACGATCTCCCACCGGATTTCGTCGTGAATACCGGGTAAGTCACTTTCCTTGCTAATCAATACACTACTATCATCCGCGTCTTTGTTATATGCTAACTGCCCCCTTTTTTTTCTTTCTTAGAGCTAAGGTCACACTTAGTGATCCTGAAGATATGAACCTAGACAATCCGGCTATGGAAGACCCGGAGGTTGTTGTGCAGCCCGCAGCTGGCGGCGCAGGAGAAGAAGAACAAGAAGATTTGCTTGAAAACCCGGTCGGGCAGGAAGCCGAGTTTCCTCTGCCTGGAGACGAGGACATCGAGTTCCTGGGATCACGGAGGGGTGACCCCAATCCTAACACCCAGGCAACCTGGATCAACTCCCCCAATCAGGAAAGGACCCCACCTCCGGGTAACCAGAACCCCAGCTCCTCCAGGCCAAGACTCGATGATCTTGATTTTGAAGGGAAGTTAACTGAGCTCTTCTCTCTGAAGACCATTGAAAGGGATATCCTTGAATCCCTAGCAGCTGAGCACCAAGTAACTTAACCAATGTTGCTTATGTATTCATCCAGTCTCCAAGTTCCGAGTTACCTATATCAAGTTGACTTGGTACTTTCATAGCTGTACAACTTTTGATACCCGATTTTACCCTGCATCTGACTAATTTTTCCTTGTCTACTTCCGCAGGCGCACGTGACCCGGTCCGAGGAGATGTTGGCAAAAACCAACGAGCTCCTTCAGGCGGAGACCAAGCTGCGAGAAGAGCTGGAAGACGAGGTGAAGGACCTTGCCAAGGATGTCAAGAAATACAAGAAACGATCTCAAAATGCTGAGGGCACGCTGAAGAGAATTACAACCCAGATTGCCGACACTTACCGCTCTCTTCTTGGTAAGATACCGTAACTTTAGTGAGTATAACCCGGACTTCTCTTTTTGCAAGGTTTGTAACCCGGATCTCATTGCTTTAATTTTTCTGGCATCCTGTAGCTCCGGGTGAGCAGGCTATGGATGAATATGATGTTGAGAAGCTAAAGACGCTCAAGGCCGTGATCCGGCAATTCTCTGTGGGAACCAAGTGGACCCTAGAGGCTTTGAAGTGGCCTGGGACTCCTGGCGGCGCGAACAAGATGCTCGAGGCGTGGTCAACTATCCCCGCTTGGATTGAGCACTGGAAACACTCAGCCTGCCGAGTGGGAGTAACCCGCGGCCTTGCCTTGGCCAAAGCTTATTTTCCTAAGCTTGAGCCTGCAACGCTCGTGGGCGGGTTCCCCGAGTTTAACAACGATGGCTCAAGGTTCACTGGCAAGGACTATAAGGTTATCCATACTCAGGTGCGTCATTCAGCAAGCTTGATAGCCGACAATCTGGATGTTAGCAAGATCACCCCGCCCTACGATGCTGATGACAAGCCGGTTCCATATGATCTCCCTCAACCCTTCGATATGCTGGCTCGGTGGAAGGAGGAAGTTACCAAGAAGAAAGCTGAAGCCGATACTGTGCCTTCCTCCTCTACTCCGGTTGTTCCTCCTCCAGCTCGCGCCGATACTGCGTCTAACCCGGATATGGGAGCAGGGAAGACCACCGATGAGCATGCTGAAGACCCGACTGCCAAGGACACTGTTGATGACTCGGCTATGGATGCCGAGTGAAGTTTTATTATATCTCACCCCAAACACTTATTCGGCCAATAGGCATTGTGTAATATGCCTGATACAATTATTCTTTTAATAGTGCGCCTGTGTACTTTTCGATACTATTTCCCGGTTTGTAATACATTTAAACTTTAATAGTGTTTGGCGGCCCCTCTGGCCATTTCGCATTGATATGCTGTTTCCCAGTCTTAAACTTTTTTCTGCTTTTCTGCTTTTCGCTCTTTTTTCTTCTGTGAGACTCGGTTTCCGGGTCTCAGGATTTTTTTACCAAGTGGAGTTTATTTCTTAAGTCCCCAAGTCCCCAAGACTCGGATTTTTTGGTTTTAAGCTGATAGCTGAACAATTTGTTGCTTTTCTCAAATTCCCAAGTCCCCAAGACCCGAATGTCCGAGTCTAAGGATTTGTAATTTTCACAAAGCTAATTGATTTTGCTAAGGCCCAAACATAGAGTTACTCACGTAGGTTTGAAGTTATGCTTAATATATTGTGTGTTTTCCGACTGTCAACCTTTTGCTCCGCATAACTTGTGGTTTGGATGACCCTTTTGATCTTCTTTGTTGTAAGCCGGCTTTCACGTGGATATTCAGTGTTGCTATAACTTTACAAAAACAGGGTCAGGCAAGTCCCAATGGGCATCATGACTGATTGTGATTAGACGTTAGCAAAGCACGCCACATTATTGCGAGTCGCATCAAGCTTAAACAAGAGAAATCAAGAAAATTTGGCTCTATTGTCCAGTTATAAGATTGCAACCGTACTTATTGCAAGTATTCGGTCCTTATAACTTAATGGCATCGTGGCCGGGTCTTGAGATTATAGCTGTGATATTCAAGCAATCAGCCCCCAAGGCCTACATATACAATCTAGAAAAAATATGAAAACTAGTGTACTATAAACAAACAACTAATACTTACCTGATAAAGTAAAAAACGGAAAGTAAAAACAGAAAGATTGAAACCTAACAAAAATAAACAAGAAGGAAACAATATCATAGTTTAACCATATCTTTATTGATATAAGAAAAGTTAGGTCAGCAAGCCGCCTCATTAAAAACCCTCCAGTCCCCTTAGGTACCCTGGATAGGAAAAGAGTGCGTCTGAAACCTGCTGCCTGTTACATTGTGTAATTCAACTTTGCAAACCCAGCCTATGCTAAGTGTAATAGGGACGTAGCTGAGCCACGTTCCATGGTCTTTCCCTCTCTTGCATAGTTGACGTGGTGTGGGCGGTATCGTTGACAGTATCCGACTCTTCTCTTGCATCTACTAAGTAATAAGATCCGTTGTGCAAATTCCGGCTTATGATGAACGGGCCTTCCCATGGTGGAGATAACTTATGATTTCCCTCCTTCAACTGTACTAAGCGTAATACCAGGTACCCTTCCTGGAAGACCCGGGTTTTGACCCGCCGACTGGGGTATCGCCTCAAATCCTGCTGATATATGGCTGATCTCTCCAAGGCTTGCTCCATGTGCTCTTCTAGCATATCCACGGCATCTTGCCGGGTCTTCTCATTCTCCACCTCAACATAAGCCGCCACTCGGGGTGAATCATGAATAATGTCACTTGGCAACACCGCCTCTGCACCATAAACCATAAAAAAGGTGGTCATCTGAGTAGATCTGTTAGGTGTGGTGTTAATTCCCCAAACCACTGATGGTAATTCCTCAACCCATGCTCCAGCGGCTCTAAGGCACGGGACTCTCAGTCGTGGTTTCAACCCACGCAGTAACTCCGGGTTTGCCCTCTCCACCTGTCCATTAGCTTGTGGATGGGCTACCTAGGCTACGTCAAGGCGTATGCCGTTGTTTCCACAGAATTTCTCCATCTCTCCTAAGGACATGTTGGTACCATTGTCTGTTATTATGCTGTGGGGGTATCCAAACCGATAGATAATCCTTTTCAGGAATTTGACTGCTGTGATTGCTTCACAATTGGTGACTGGCATAACTTCAACCCACTTGGTAAACTTATCAATAGCCACAAGAAGATGAGTCTTTTTGCAAGGTGACATGTGAAAGGGGCCTACCATATCCATACCCCAAACTGCAAACGGCCAGGTCAACGGGATTGTTCGTAACTCCATAGCCGGCACATGGATTTGGCGAGCGTACCTTTGACATCCGTCACACCTTGCCACCAAGCGCTCCGCGTCTGCTAAGGCCGTGAGCTAGAAGAAACCGTGCCGGTATGCTTTAGCCAGGAGGGATCTTGTGGAGGCATGATGCCCACAATCACCTTCATGTATCTCCTTCAGAATCTGCCGGCCCTCTTCTGGTGCTACACAGCGCAAAAAGACTCCTGCCGCACTTCTTTTATACAGCTCCCCATTGATGACAGAATAGCCCTTTGCTCGTCTCAGGATTTGCCTAGCTAAAACTTCCTGTGGTGGTAACTCGCCCCGTGATAGGTAGGCCAAAAACGGCTCTGTCCACTCGGGAACAGCACGTACCGTGGCCACGAGCTCCAAATCCGGGTGTTGGTTTGCCACCTCTTCTTCATATTTGGTTTTGACAGATGGCCGCCATAACTCGTCCAGAAAAACATTAGGTGGAACCGGCTCTCGGCGCGAGCCGAGTCTTGCGAGCACATCTGCTGCCTCATTCTTTCATCTGTCAATATGCTCCACTTCATACCCGGAAAAAGACCCGGCCACCCTGTCCACCTCTCTACGATATGCTGCCATCGTTGCGTCCTTTCTATCCCAAGTTCCTGAGACCTGCTGTACCACAAGATCCGAATCTCCATAGCATCGTATTCGTCTGATGTTCATCTCCTTTGCAACTCTCAGTCCATGTAACAATGCCTCATACTCGGCTACATTGTTGGAGCAATCGAAGTGAATATGCAACACGTAACTTAATTTATCTCCTTTAGGCGATGTAAGTACCACACCTGCCCCTGATCCCTCGTACTGCTTAGAACCATCAAAGTGCATCACCCAAGATTCGGAACTTGGCATCATCGTGGGCATGCCTGTGTGAGTCCAATCATTGATAAAATCGGCTAAGGACTGGGATTTGATTGCAGACCTGGACTCGTAGTTGATGTGATAATCTCCCATCTCAATGGCCCACTTGGCTATTCTACCTGTCGCGTCTGAATTTCTGATAATATCTGCCATTGGTATAGAGCTGACCACTGTTATGGTGTGTTCCTGAAAGTATGGTTTCAATTTCCGGCTGGCCATAAAGACCCCGAAAACTAACTTTTGCCAATGTGGGTAATGCTGCTTTGCTTCCGATAGGACTTCGCTCACATAATAAACCGGCCTCTGTACCGGGTGATCCTTTCCATCCTCTTTGCGCTCAACAACAACTAATGCGCTGACCGCCCGGGGCCCGGTTGCAACGTATAACAACATGGGCTCTTTGGGACCTAGCGCTGCCAAAATCGGTGCCTCAGATAACTGCTTTTTCAGGGCCTCGAACGCCTCGTCCGCCTCTTGGTCCCAAACAAATTTGTTGGTTTTCCTCAAGAGCCGGTACAAAGGTATTGCCTTTTCTCCGAGCCTGGATATAAACCGGCTTAATGCTGCTACACACCCTGTAAGCTTTTGAACGTGCTTCAGGCCTTCCGGCTTTTTCAGATTCTGAATGGCTTTGATCTTGTCCGGGTTTGCCTCAATTCCTCTCTCGGAAACGATGAAACCGAGTAACTTTCCTGCTGGGACTCCAAATACGCACTTTGTGGGGTTAAACTTCATCTGATATCTTCTCAAATTCCTGAACGTTTCCTTTAGGTCATCAATGAATGTTTCTGCCTTCCTTGTTTTAATCACCACATCATCAACATAAGCATGGACGTTGCGTCCAATCTGGTCCTCAAAACACTTCTGAATGCACCGTTGGTACGTTGCGCCAGCGTTCTTTAGCCCAAAGGTCATGGTTTTGTAACAGAAAGCTCTAAAGGGGGTTATGAACGACGTTTTCTCCCAATCTTCCTTCTTTAGCTTGATCTGGTGATACCCGGAATAAGCATCCAGGAAACATAATAGGTCACTTCCCGCCACTGCATCTATAATTTTATCTATTCTTGGAAGGGCAAACGGATCCTTTGGGCAATGCTTGTTGAGACTCGTGTAATCTATGCAATCCTCCACTCGTTGCTCTTCTTCATCACTAGAACCGGATTTGCCAGCCAATCCGGGTGAAAAACCTCCATGATAAAGCCGGCTGCAAGGAGCCGAGCTATCTCTGCTCCTATAGCCTTTCTTCTCTCCTCATTCATTTTTCTCAGGCCCTGCTTCACAGGCCGAGACTTGGGATCACCATGCAAACTGTGCTCAGCTAATTCGGTCGGGATACCCGGCATATCGCTAGGCGTCCAAGCGAAAACATCTTGATTTCCACGAATAAACTCAATGAGTGCTTCTTCCTGCTTACTGTCTAGGTTAGATCCTATAGCAAATTGCTTGGAGGGATCGCCTTCGACAAAAGCCACCATCTTGGTGTCCTGGGCTGCTTTGAACTTTTCTCTCTCATCCTCCGTATTCGGTCTTTTCAATGTTGTTCTATCTTTCGGGTCTACCTGAGACCGGTAGTATTTGAGCTCTTCCTTCCTGCAAGCCTGTTCTGCCATTGCCGCGTCTCCCTCGTCACACTCTGCGGCCACAACCCGGTTGCCATGTATAGTAATGGTTGATTTGGGACCCGGGATCTTTGTTGCAGGTATACGTAACACGGCCTGGCCATGAACTTGGCGTAAGCCGGCCTTCCGAACAGCGCGTGATAAGGACTGCGCAATTTTACCACCTCAAACGTGAGCCATTCCACTCGGAAATTATCCTTAGACTCTCCAAAATAAACCTCTAATGTTATCTTTCCTTCAGGGCACGCCGAGTGACCCGGTACAATCCCATGTTCATAGGGACACTCCGCAATGAAGTGGTGCTTATCTTGAAAATTTAAGCAAGACCTCACTTTTTGAGCCCCATCATTGCCATAGCGAGACTTGGTCTGCTCCTCAACAAATTTCTTGGCCTTAGGAGGATTCCTCCAAAACTTTTGCACGGTGAGAGCAATGATATCCTTGAGCGCGGGATCATACTCTTGATCCTTCAACGGAGACAAAACCTCATTGCCTTCTTCTTCATACTCAACTTCTTGAGACACAACCTTGGCCTTCAAAGCAACCGATGCCCCTTTGTGCATTCCTATGGACCTAGCACGGTTGTCAAGAGCATTCTTGGTTTGCACTTGATAGGAGCATATTTCTTGCATGACTTGAGTTGAGGTCATAGTAGGGAAGTCATGTCTTCCTTGAATGCTCTTCAAGTCCGTGCCCTCAAATGGCACGAGGGCAATCATGTACTTCCTTTTGATCCAAGCATCATCAATGTACTTGGGACCAACATTAGTGAATGCGGTGGCAAGTGTCTTGAGCCTTCGGTACATGTCTTCGTGGTTCTCTCCATCATGCATATAAAACCCTTCGGCCTCATTGGTTAAGGCATCATATCTATTCCTTTGCATGCTCTCATTGCCCACAAACATGACGACAAGAGCGTCCCATGTTTCCTTGGCGGTGGAATATTGTTGAAGATGCGGCATGTGGTTAGGACCCACGGCTTGTTGAAGAATTGACAAGGCGGTGTAGTTGAGTTGACAATCTACGACTTCTCTTCTTGATAGGTTCTTGGGGTCATGAGGTTTGTATCCATCACGAGTGACTCTCCAAAGCTCTATAAAAGAAGAATTCAAATGAGTCTCCATGTAATATTGCCATTCACGAAAAGAAAATGCATCGGTATCCTAATCTTCACCCATACTTAAACTCTTAGGCGGTTAAGCCCGATAGAAGAGCCGAGGCTCTGATACCAATTGAAAGTAAAGTATAGGCACCTAGAGGGGGGTGAATAGGTGCTACAACCAATTTTAATTTTTCATTAACAATTAGGCTTGACACAAAGGTAAATTCTCTATAAGATGCAACTATGGTGAATTTACCTATATGACAAGGTAAGCACAATAATAATACAAGCAAGAGTAAAGGAGGAAAGGAAGGAGGTAACCAATATGAAGCACATAGAGACACAATGTATTCCCGAGTTCCTCCTTGTTAAGGGAGTACGTCTAGTTGGAGGGGTGTGATCTCGCCACAAAGGCCTACTCAACGCCACAAAGGCCTCACCCTATTCTCCGATGAACCCCGCCACAAAGGCCTAGTTCACCTTCCACTATTGATCCCCTTTGAGGCGGGAATCGAGTCCTTTACAAACAACTTGGGGCACACACCCATAACCAAATTGGGGGCTTCCAACACTTCTTGAATAACCTACAAGTAGCAAGATGCCTAGGTTCTCCACAAGAGGAAACCCTAGGCTAGATCCCTCAATATAGAGAGGGGGAAATGAAGAACGACTCGGTGAACATGTAGATCGGGGCCTTCTCCTTCAATCCTCCAAGTATCAACAAGTTTGGGTGGAGGGGTTGGGAGAAATATAACTTTGGAGTCTCAATAAATGCTTGTCTTTAATGTTGGAGCGAGCAACCACTTGGGGAAGAAGGGGATGGGGTATTTATAGCCCCCTCCCCAAACTAGCCGTTTGACCATTTTTCGTGCCTAGCGGTACTACCGCCGGGGCCAGCGGTACTACCGCTACCTGGCAACGTGAGCGGTACTTGGGAGTCCTAGACACAGGGCGCGAGCGGTACCACCACCAGAGTACCGTGGTACTCCGGCAGCGGTACTACCGCGAGTGCACACCGGTACTACCGCTTGCCACAACTTCGAATTAAATCGAAGTGGCTGGCGGTAGTACTAGGGCACTACCGCCCTAGTACCGTAAACGTTCCCGTGAGCATATCCTTGCCAGCGGTACAAGGGCCGGTACTACCGCTTCCTGGAAGCAGCGATACTACCGCCAGCCAGTAGCGGTACTACGGTTGAGCAAGGTTTTGCTCGAAGATCAATATGACCACAACGGTACTACCAAGCCAGTACCGCTGCAGTACCGCTGAAAACAGTACACATTTTCATACTGGCGGTACTTCTGGCGGTACTGGGCGCGGTACTACCGTTTGATGTGCAGAGCGGTACTACCGTTGTCGAGCCCGGTACTACCGCTGGATCAAATTGATGCAACTATGCAACTATGCAACCAATTTTAATTTTTCATTAACAATTAGGCTTGACACAAAGGTAAATTCTCTATAAGATGCAACTATGGTGAATTTACCTATATGACAAGGTAAGCACAATAATAATACAAGCAAGAGTAAAGGAGGAAAGGAAGGAGGTAACCAATATGAAGCACACAGAGACACGATGTATTCCCGAGTTCCTCCTTGTTAAGGGAGTACGTCTAGTTGGAGGGGTGTGATCTCGCCACAAAGGCCTACTCAACGCCACAAAGGCCTCACCCTATTCTCCGATGAACCCCGCCACAAAGGCCTAGTTCACCTTCCACTATTGATCCCCTTTGAGGCGGGAATCGAGTCCTTTACAAACAACTTGGGGCACACACCCCATAACCAAATTGGGGGCTTCCAACACTTCTTGAATAATCTACAAGTAGCAAGATGCCTAGGTTCTCCACAAGAGGAAACCCTAGGCTAGATCCCTCAAGATAGAGAGGGGGAAATGAAGAACGACTCGGTGAAGATGTAGATCGGGGTCTTCTCCTTCAATCCTCCAAGTATCAACAAGTTTGGGTGGAGGGGTTGGGAGAAATATAACTTTGGAGGCTCAATAAATGCTTGTCTTTAATGTTGGAGCGAGCAACCACTTGGGGAAGAAGGGGATGGGGTATTTATAGCCCCCTCCCCAAACTAGCCGTTTGACCCTTTTTCGTGCCTAGCGGTACTACCGCTGGGGCCATCGGTACTACCGCTACCTGGCAACGTGAGCGGTACTTGGGAGTCCTAGACACAGGGCGCGAGCGGTACCACCACCAAAGTACCGTGGTACTCCAGCAACGGTACTACCGCGAGTGCACACCGGTACTACCGCTGGCCACAACTTCGAATTAAATCGAAGTGGCTGGCGGTAGTACTAGGGCACTACCGCCCTAGTACCGTAAACGTTCCCGTGAGCATATCCTTGCCAGCGGTACAAGGGCTGGTACTACCGCTTCCTGGAAGTAGCGATACTACCGCCAGCCAGTAACGGTACTACGGTTGAGCAAGGTTTTGCTCGAAGATCAATATGACCACAACGGTACTACCAAGCCAGTACCGCTGTAGTACCGCTGAAAACAGTACACATTTTCATACTGGTGGTACTTCTGGCGGTACTGGGCGCGGTACTACCGTTTGCTGTGCAGAGCGGTACTACCGTTGTCGAGTCCGGTACTACCGCTGGATCAAATTGATCTTGGTGGCTTTGACTTGGAATTCTCTTTACCTTTTTGCGTCTAGTTGATATTCTCTGAAATACTTGACGCACGGTTAGATGCTTAGTAGTGTTGTTATCAACTCCAAAACCTAAGAGAGATCAAAGATGCAAAAT
The DNA here is from genome assembly GCA_028641055.1 of Alopecurus myosuroides. Taxonomy (NCBI): domain Eukaryota; kingdom Viridiplantae; phylum Streptophyta; class Magnoliopsida; order Poales; family Poaceae; genus Alopecurus; species Alopecurus myosuroides. Next base: position 570,263,330 of record CM054057.1, read on the forward strand.
GCACTTTCAACGGGCACTCACACCGCTGTTTTCTCCCTAGTGGCAACAGCACATCCTCCCCCATGACGTTTCTGTCACTCGAGCACAGGCGAAAAGGAAGCATGAACTCAACTATCAAGCATAAATACTCCCTCTTGGAGTCACTAGCAACTATTTGGCCAGAGCAACCACTAGCAAAGGAAATCATGCAAGATCACAAATAACATATACAATAAAGACTATAATCAACTTGGCATAAGTTCAATATTCATCGGATCCCAGCAAACACAGCACATAGAATTACATAAGAACAATCTCGATCATGTTAGACAGCTCACGAGATCTAAACATTGATACATAAGAGGAGAAGACAACCATCTAGCTACTTTTATGGACCCGTAGTCCAAGGATGAACTACTCACGCATCACTCCGGAGACATGCATGGTGATGAAGAGGCCTCCGGTGACGATCTCCACTCCGGCAGGGTGCCGCGAGACAGCTTCAGAACCCCCCTGATATAGGGTTGACGACGACGGCGACTGCGGAATTTTTCGAGGATTTTTTATCAGGTACGTAGGGTTTTCCTTCGAAAGGGAATAAATAGGCGAAAGAGCGACGTCGGTGGGCCACCAGGGTGGCCTCATCACCCCCAGGCGCGGCCAAGGGGGCCGCGCCTGGCTATGGTGAGGGCCCCCTGGTGCCCGTCATCGACTCGTCCTCGGACTTTTGAATGCTTCTGGGGAAAATAGTAAATTCGGGATTCGTGGGGTCCAATTCCGAGAATATTTTCAGAACAACTTTTCTGAAATAAAAAAACAGCAGAAAACAGGGAATTGACACTTGGCATCTTGTTAATAGTTTTAGTCCCGGAAAACGTGTAAAAAATGCTATAAAGAAGGGAGAAAACATGTAGCAATTGGCATAATATCAACATGGAACATCAGAAATTTTGGAGACGTATCACAGGGATGCGGTTCGGGCCAGGAAACCAAACAGGCCAAAAACAGGTCTCCGGAGACTCTTTGGGCTATCCGTGGGCAACCAAACACGCCCAAACATGCCCATTCTTCTAACTCGCCTAGGACGGATGAAGCATGCCAAGATGGGGATGCAACACGGAGCTTGCCTCACCACAGGCTAGCCAACCTCTCCATCGGTGTCCCCACTACACCTTTTTTATCCTCTTACGCATCCTGTAGCAACGCCTTGTACGTGTTGTGGACTTGTCGGGCTCCTAGAGCTGTATGCCTACACCATCGTGCAACATGGCTTGAGGTCCTCGTCGGTGATCAGTGGAGGCTGCGATGAGCTCCAGAGGAGTCGACGAGCACGTGGTCGGGGTGTGGCCCGAGGTCCAGGAGTGCTAATAGGGCGGAGGAGATGTGAGCGACGGCGTCTGCGCGATAGACGGTTGCTCGATGTCAAAGTCGCCTCCAGCTGCACCTCGGCAAGCTCCAGCCCAACCAAGGTCGAAGATTAATTCTGCCTGTGGATGTAGACACCGGGTTCACTACACCGACACCCAGCTTTATGGAGCAGGAGCAAGACAATTAGGATCTACTGTATGAATTCAAGAGATATGCAATGATTGCAAATATCTCGACTCATATTTTGAATGTGCCGTGAGATGCAAAATATAGCCGGCCGCCAATATTATTGTGGCTAAACTTGTCAAATATGCCTGACATCTTGTGTGAGCCTTTTCTACACTTATATCTTAGAGGTGATTCTAGATTCTATATCTCTACTATATAATAGAGCTTACCGTGGCGGTCGTACGTCGCGGCGTATTTGCACAAACACACCTATTTAATTTGGAAATCAACCCGTGGTCCCTTTTTAAGTGGCAATACCCGTTCGTCTTATTCGTTTACTTTTACTCCTCAACTGGACCAAGGTACCAATCCTTTGAACAGAAGCAGAAAAGACGCTTGCCAGAATCCCTCATGGCTCCCATCCTCGCACGCCGCCGGCAGGTCGCTCACCCGCTCCCTATCGAACCACGCGTTGTCCATCCTCATACGCTCTTGGCCAACACCTCTGTGTGGCCGTGTGCGTCCAGGGGGATTCCAATTTCAGCTAGATGTTCCTTCGGGCGTGCCAGATGTTCAACCTAGGCGACGCTCGACGACCTCGAATTGGCTGAGCCGGCAGGGGGCAGCAACGACGCGCCCAGCAAGCCGAAACTGGTGGCGACGTTCGCGGACTGGCCTGGACGGCGTTTGTCCAGTCCAACGGGCTCGGCGCGGGACGACACATAGCTGATATTCCTCGCCAATATGCGCGCGCGGCATCATCCTGGAGTTCGCGGAGCCGCTGTAGACGGGCGACGGCCACCGCTACCTTTTCCTTCACGGTCGTCACCCCAGAATCGTCGACCTAGGGGCCCTGACCATGGAGACATCGCTAGGAATCAGCAAAGCTGCAGCTCTGCATGGCAGGAGAACACCATGGGGCGGCGGATCTGATACAGGTGGAGCTGCTCCCCCGTGGCTGCCGCTCGTGCACTTGCCGCCATGATGGAGATGTCGCCCCTAACTACCGGAGAAAGCTGCACGCTGACTACCGGAGAAAGCTGCGGTGCGCTGGACGAGTCGTTTCATGGCGTCCAATGTGAGCGGCCACATGGACCTTTGAAGCAGACTATATTTCCTCACGCCCACATCACTCGACATTAATTAGCACCAATACACGCGCGCAGAACTGGTCGGCCACAATCTCTGTCCCTCCAGATGCTTTTCGTGATTTGGTTTCCAGCTATCGAAAAACGGAAGTGCCTCACGTCCGATTTTTTTACGTCCGATACACGTACGACTTGACGTGGCTCCAAATGATTCCTTCGATGCCTCTTTTTCTGGGGCCACCAAGGAGATCGATGCAGGTTTGATACGTGTGATTCCTATGGATCGTACGAACGTCGGACACAAAGTGTCGTACGTATAGCATTCTCCATCGAAAAAAATAACATAGTGCGGTGCTATAGCTAGCTTCGTATATCATCAATGAAGGGCAAACAATGTGTGTAGGCAGCCGGCGGCGGCTGCGTGCACGCAGCGCGCATTCTGCAGTGAACTCGGCATGACAACCTTCCAGTCGAGGTTTTCTTTGCAGATTTGACAATTCTCAAATTGCCGATCAATCAGGTGAGCTTCTAGCTTAGTTTCATACATGTATTTATTTTATTGAATAATATAATAAGCTCGCTTTTCTTTGTACACAACTTTTTTTAATCACGTGATTTGCTAGATTTGCAGGCACGGCGCTTTGTTCAAAGCTCATGTCTCTTTCTTTTCTCTAATTGTGTTAATTTGTCAAAATAGCAAAATTATCATGTCATCTCATTGACGATATATCGATATATAAACCGATTCAATGTAATTGTAGAACTAATAGATTTGTTCGTATTTTTTTAGCCGCATAAATGGACAAACATGGCAATCGAAAAGTCATTCAGGATGCCGTTGACGGGGCGAAGAGTGTCTATGTCGTGTACCAGCTCTTGTCATTACGCATAGTTTTTAGCTCTACACGTTTGGCGATGGTCATCGGTTGTGAAATCATGGGCATAAAACTAGGTATATAGGACACACCAAATAAAATCTCGGTATATAGGATTTTTTTCTCCCGTTGCAACGCACGGGCATATTTGCTAGTATTATATGGTTCCAGATGTTATATATTGTCTGGTTCATACATATCTATCTTCGAAATACCATATCCTCTAGAATTGTATGGTATGGGTGACAGAGCCCACAAGTGCTGGTTTTTAATACATCATGCCGCCGTCGCCAGCCCAGTAGTCGATGTGCCATAGTGGCATTTTGACGAGTGGGCTAATTTGTGGTCAAATGAGCTAATTGTGTTTTTTTGTTCTCTACAATTAAAATTATCCTAAATACTGGTGTTCTGTAAAAAATATCAGGAGTTGTGGTTCTGTGAAAAAAAACTCCAACGACTGGAGTTACGTGCCAAAACCTCCCGGGAAAATTGGTTCTCTTTGGTATCCGAACAGGGCCTGTGGGGGTTGGGTCACGACTCACGGCTCACGAGGGGAGGGGATCGACCAAGGCTGCAACAGGGCCTCAGTCGGCAGAAATTACGGCTCCGCTTCTAGCCCCCCGCCGTACGCCGGCGGCGGCAGGCCAAGGCTCTTCCCACACAGGACAGCCCCCTCCCTCCCCCCTTCCCCGGCTTCTGCTCGCATACAAATCCTCACCGTCCGCCGGCGGCACACCCGGCCGCTCTTCTTCGTAAGCCGGATTTCACGCATCCCGTGATTCCGATTTCCCCCTTCCTCCTACTTCGGATACGGAGAAGACCGCCGGAGGAGCTTTCGCGGCCGCTCCTGCTATCTCCCTCGGTACTGAATCTTCGAAGGCCGACGCTATGGGTAAAAGCCTACCCTGATTTTTTCTTCCGCAACGCCTATACCACTAGTCTTCCCGTGAACACACCTAGGCCTCAGCCGTCAGTTAAGTCGCACGAATCGAATTGCGATTCTATGGTGTTGTTGCTTTGATCTTCCAAAGGGTCAGTTACAAGCATATTTTCCTTCAGAAGCAACCGAGAGCTTATAGGAATCGAAATCGGTTTCCCCAATTGGAGCTGTATGGAATCGAAATCGGTTTCCCAATTATATCTGCTTACATGTATTTTTTGCCTCTTCATATAAGGTCTTACATTTTTTTTTTCTGTAAAGATAAACACCACCTTAACGTGACTTGTCCACAATGGCAGGATTTTATGCAAGTTCCGGCTGGTCAGACCTCCCCATTGATCTCCTGATCCGCATTCTGAATCTCCTTGAGCTACCCGAAGCTCTCGCCTTCCGAGCTGTCTGCCCGTCATGGCGCTCTGCTTCTACCGCGGGCGCCACCAGTGTCCCACCTCGCCGCACTCCGTGGCTCGTGTCCTTGGTGAAGGATCCACAACCGCCTGCGTGGCCTGGGTTATCGGTACCTGCTGCGGCTTCTGAGATCCGAAGCCTCCTGGACGCTGAGAGAACCTTTAAGTTCAGCTTTTCCCACGGCCAGGTTGTGGCCCTGTGCGGCGCCTCCCACGGCTGGCTTATAATGGCAAACAAGCTCTCTGACCTTGTCCTCTACGACCCCTTCACCTCAGTGTTGGTCCCACTGCCGCCAATCATCGGTTTTGATCAGTGCATTGAGGGGGTCTATGGAGACAACGAAGAGAAGACCCTCGTGGGGTATCGCTACGTGTATTACAAGAGTGCCCTTGTCTGTGATTCGCACAGCGTGGGCGGGTATTTCTACGACAAGGTCGTGCTATCTGGTTCTCCGTCTGCTGGTTGTGTAGTTGCTTTGGCTATCCACTTGGATGGCAAGCGACTCTCCTCTGCGAGGGTAGGAGACAGGTGTTGGCAACAAATTTCAATGATTCCAAGATCGCGAGACAGTTTTGCCGATTGTGTCTACCACCGCGGAAGGTTCTACACAGTGACGATGAGAGGGATATTGAAGTGTTTTGACTTCGATGGACCCGGTGAACCAAGGGAGGAAACGGTCGTCGCCAAGGGCGATGGCAACTTTGATGTTATCACGAGGTACTTAATTTCGACTCCTTGGGGTCGTCTCCTGCAGGTATGTGTCATTCTCGACAAACACCAGGAAAACAACGTCAGGGTGGAAGTAGGCAGGTTGGATATGAAGAGTCAGAAAATGGTAGGTCTGAGCTCGGCGGAGGCCCTGCGGGGGCACTCAGCTTTTGTCGGACAGAATAACCCAGGTCTCTTGTCCACCAAGCAATTCCCTGAGCTGAAACCAGACTGTATCTACTTCACAACTCCCCGTCTCAGAGAAAGCACTGTTTTCGATAAACGCCGTAACGAATGGAACGGTGTGAAGGTGTATGACCTGAAGAAAGGGACCCTTGAGGCTGCTTTCCCAGCAGGTGGAGGACACTACGGAACGTGGTGTCCCTCGGAAATCTGGCTGACACCGAGTCTCTGATGGCCAAGCAGCCGTGTTGTAACTTGTAAGTGCTGTTTCAGCATGTAATCAACTTTGCATTAGAATTAACAATATTTTTCCGTGAGCTTCTCATTGTTATTAATCAGGGAAAAAACCTGCATTCAGTTTGATGCTTTTCCCTTTCAGATCTTGAATCATTTATCTGTATTTACTGTTTCTTCTTGTTGTTTTGGTATGTGAGTAATTTGGCAGGTGTTCGTCTTATTACAGTGTAGCATGTGTTTTCTTTCAGATAATGTCGTTGCATGACTTGGAAAATGCGAGTCGTGTGCTTTACCTAGCTCAAGAGAAGGTCAGTCAGTTTGTGTGATTGTGCAGCTTGTGGCTATTGTTACAGTAAATGCTCTGCTTATTGTTCAGGACACTGCCGTCAGTTAACTCTGCATGAATGCAAAAAAAATGCGGCTCTGTGGTGCTAGCTGTAGAATTTGATTTGTTCCTGTCAATGTCTCAATCAACCACAGTTATATTTTCTTCGAACCCAAGCAAGAGCTTACATGAATCGAAATCACTTGGTATTGATACTTGATAATTTTAGAAGCTTCAGTGCGCTAGTTTCAGAGTAGTGTGCTTCAGTGTGTTGTGGCTCATGTCTTTTGCGGTGGAGCCTCTTCCTGGAGACGAACGAAGATGCTAGGGTTAGGTTGTGGGATCCCACTGCTGCTTGCAAATTCCATAACTTTCCAGCTCAGCCTTCCTCCTGGGCAAGGCCATTGCTCAATTTTTTTTTTGATAAAGGGCTTTATTACTTAAAATGTTTTAAGTATTACAAGGCCATTGCTCATGAATGTGCATTTTATGTTCATGTTCATTCTGCCTCTAACATGTGGCTAGGGTTAGTCCGTTCCAGAAACATTGTCTCCAGGCTAATGGAATTTCACTTGTTATAAGTAAATAATCTTGGCTGGTTGCCCTGAAACAGGGATGTATGTGATTCAACTATTGAGGGAAAAACATTGTATCCGAGCCTACGATTCAAGATCGGACAGCGCTGAGCGTCCCCCGGGGGATCAAAACGTCCCATCCCCCGGGTCGCTGGCCGTACGATCAAAGAAAGTCTGACCGTCTGATTAAAAACTGTCCGCGCGCACGACAAAAGGAAACCGACGACGCATTCCCACCGCATGTGGGAGCACCACTCGACGACGCCTTGCTGGCACCACTCCACGACGCATTCCCACCGCATGTGGGAGCACCAACCTCAGGCTGTCAGAACCGCCGCCCAGCCCCGACTACGACCGACGGCACCCCATTGCAGCATCCCAAAACTCCGGTCGTCGCTGGCACCACTCGCCAGAGCATAGGAGGGAGGAAAAATTGCTACTGAACTTCTCATGATCAGCACCTCTTAAAAAAAATTTGCATCACACAAAAATAAGAAATGTGCTACGACAGATCTAAAGATTTGCATTAAACATGATTTTTTTGCTACAACAGATCTCAAGATTTGCATCAAAAATGAAAATAATAGCAAATTATTTTTGCTATTGTAGCAAAAACAGACATCATAGCAAAAATATGTACAAAAATAGCAAAAAAGAAAAACTATTGTAGCAAAAAAAAAGTTGTGATGAGCAAAACATTCTTGTGATGAGCAAAACAAATGTTATATTGTAGCAAAAATAGACAGACTATTGTAGCAAATAAAATCTTGTGATGAGCAAAAAATTCTTGTGATGAGCAAAACATTCTTGTGATGAGCAAAACAAATGTTATATTGGAGCATTATAGGCAGGCTGTTGTAGCAAAAAAAAATCATGTGACGAGCAAAAAATTCCTGAGATGAGCAAAAAAATTTGGAGATAGAACTATTGCAGATCACCGCCGGTAGCAACTTATAATCACCGCCGGTAGCACTATCACAGTCGTCGGTAGCACCATCATCCACCCCTTGCAGCGCTGGTAGCAACTGCTCCCGCTGGCCGCCGCGCTCTCTGCACTCTCCGTGAGGCGGCCATGACCCCACCGGAATGGGCGTGGGCGTCAATGGCGGAGTCCAGCGTCGCGTCCTCCCTGTGGCGCCATAGATCTGACAGCGGCGCCGCCCTTTTGGGCGGAGTGGTTCGCCGGTTGCAGCCCCACAGGAGCAGCGACTTCAAGCTGTGGAGCGACATCCCGGCGTCCTTGGGAGGCGGTGGAGCAGGGCGCCGCGAGTCTGAGAAGGAGATGGCATCCCCGCGGGCGGTGGAGCAGGATGCAACGCCGGCCATGGCGCGAGGTCGAGGCGGCCGTCGGTTGCCCCCCGGAGCAACGCCCGGCGCCTTGGGAAGCACCGTCGGGCGCGGCCGGGAGCATCGACGAGTGCCGCAGCCGCATCCGCATCCGCAACCGCATGAGATGATGGTGGCGGCGGCGGCGCCGGCCATGTCGGGCGAGGCGTCGGCGGTCCGCGTCGGCAACCACCTCCCCTCGCGTGTGAGGTTGCGGAGGAGCTAAGCACGAGGGCGCGGACGTGGACATGGACGCGGCGGCGCCGGCCATAGATGGGAGATGGGGCTCGACGGCAGTAGGGCCTGGTTCCGCGGCCTCCGCGGCGCGCTGGCGCCCGGGACCGGCGACTGGAGGTGTGGGTGCCGTGGTGGTGCCATGTGATGTGCTGAAAAGGGGATCGAGTCTGTGGAGAAGGTCGACGATACGAAGGGATAAGGCAGGGGAAAGGGAGCGTCGTGGGTGGGGTCCATTTGGACACGCGTCGCAAGGGGGAGGCGGAGGATGCGAGGCACGGAGCCCCCGGGTGATGCACAGCCTTTTCCTTCAAGATCATGTTGTTATACAGAATATCCGGTTTTTGGATGTATAATTAGTATTTGGCGTTGTCATTTATCGGTGAGCTTCTCCATGGTTGCTATCATTTCAATTCGAGGGAAAAACCGTATCATAATGATTTTTCCTCACTCAGATCTTGAATCATTTATCCCTATTCTTCTGTAGATCATTGATCTCTTCTTTTTTTCCCATTGTGAGTCGTCTGAAAATGAGCTGGTTTGGTATCGTGCTGGAAGAAGCTGCCAGCTGCATGCCTAAACCGGTGCTTCGATCTGTGTGTTTTCTTCCAATAAACAGTATGTATTTGTTTGTTTCAGATAAGAGTTTGTTCCAGGCTGGAAGAAGCCTGTGTGCATGCTGGCGGTCATGAGTTTGTAACTTTGTATGATCATGCAGTTTAGTTTTTGTCCTGCCCCAACAGAAGTTTCAGTCGGCCAAAACAGAGATGTCCATGATGCTTAAACACCACTGCCTCTGAATTTAGAAGGCCTGGCTTGTTTATTTCTTCGCAGAACGTGTAGAATAATTCAGAAAACAATTGTGCGGCAGATTGTTGGTCACTTATTTGGCCATTGGCACAAAGATGTGTTTTTTTTTTTACATATCGTACGTGTGCGTTCTGTGAAATGGTATAGGTGCCGGGGGTGTTTGATCCTCTGATTCCAAATCGGTTTCTCAATTCGTATTGTATCCCTGTTCTTTCACTGCATCTTAAAATAACTTTCTGTCCTGGTAATTTTTTTTTTTGACTTTCTGTCCTAGTTTGTGACGTACATGGACGTGTTCCTATATAAATCTGCTCAGATCTATCTGCAAAAAGAGTAGCATAACGTGAGTTATTATTCACAATGGCAGGAAGATCCGATGCAAGTCTCGGCTGGTCAGACCTCCCAAACGATCTCCTCATCCACGTCTATGGGCTCCTCGAGCTCCCCGGAGCTCTCGCCTTCCGCGCCGTGTGCCCGTCATGGCGCTCTGCCTCCATGGCTGCCGCCGGCGCCCCACGTACTTGCCGCACTCCGTGGCTCCTTTCCTTGGCAATGGACTCACCTCGCGGAAAGGAACAAAGTTGTAGGCAATTGGATCCAAGCCTTTCTTCCAAGTTCCGTAGCCTCTTGGACGCGATAACCGCCCGGGTCAAGGCCGTGGCCTTGTGTGGCGCCTCCCACGGCTGGCTGATCGCCGCCAACGAGCTCTCAAATCTCGTCCTCTACGACCCCTTCGCCATGAAGACGATCCCGCTGCCCCCGATCACCACCTTCTACAAGTGCATCGAGGGGGTGTATGGAGACGATGGGAATGTCGCGGGCTACCGTTATCTGATTCACCCTCGCGGGGACTCTATTCACGATGCGGTGTCTACGGGCAAGAACTTCTATGACAAGGTTGTGTTGTCCGATTCTCCTTCCGCGGGCGACCCCATTGCGTTGGTCGTCCACGTAACGGGCAAGCGACTCTCTTTCGCGCGGGTAGGAGGCAGCTCTTGGCAGCAAGTTTACACGATCCAAACAAGTTGTGATACTTTTGCCGATATTGTCCACCACCGTGGAAGGTTCTACGCCGTGACGATGAAAGGGGTGCTTGTGTCCGTGAACTATCGCGGACGGAAAAAACCGAAGAGGGAACCGATCATCGCCGAGGAGAACAACAATTCACCTGATGATGTTATCACGAGGTACCTAGTTTCGACTCCATGGGGACAGCTTCTACAGGTGCGTGTCATCCTCGACACGGCAAAGGAGAACTACATCAGGGTCGAAATAGACAGGCTAGACCTCAAAGGACGCAGAATGGTAGGACTAGCCCCCACGGAGGCTCTACAGGGACACGCTGTCTTCGTCGGACAGAATAGCCCGTATGTTCTATCCACGGGCGAATTCCCGGAGCTGAGACCAGACTGTATATACTTCACAACTCCACGACTCAGGAACGAAGTCACTTACCAAAGCCGCTATAACCGATGGAGCGGTGTAAAAGTCTACGACTTGAAAAAACAGAAGTTGGAGGCCGCTTTACCGTCGGGTGGTGGTTATTACAGACAAACCTACCCGTTGGAACTCTGGTTCACGCCAAGCTAGCTAGCCTCCTGTTGCCATTACAGAACATTCGGTGTTTATCTTACTTCTCTCTGTAATTAGCAGTAGACCCTAATCATTTATTGGCAAGCTTCTGTATTGTTGTTGACGTTTCTTTTTTCCCACATCTTGGACCATTTTTTTTTTCTTTTTCAAGTGTGAGTCGTGTGTGTCTTTTGCATAAGGATGCATATGCTGGTTTCGTTATCTGCAATGCAACCCGGGTGCTTAATTAGCCCTCTGATTCTACCCAAAATATGATGGAATTTTTGTCTTCTTAATGTGAACATGCTTGCATATTATCTACTATGCGCCAGCGGTCAGTTACCTGAAGGCAGGGTTTCCCCCATGATTATATATATAATAACAAATTAACAATAAGAAGCTCACGGAAAATTATTATTGCGCCTGATGAAAGTTGATTACATAATGAAACGCCTCTTACAAGTTGCAACAAGGTTTGCTTAGCCATCGTCAGAGACTCGGCGTGAACCAGACTTCCGACGGGTAACATGTTCCATAATGTCCACCTGACGGGAAAGCAGCCTCGAGGGTCCGTTTCTTCAAGTCATAGACCTTTACACCCTTCCATTTATTACGGCGTTTATCGAAAAGATTCCGTTTTCTTAGACGGGGAGTTGTGAAGTAGATACAGTCCTGTTTCAGCTCAGGAAATTCTTTGGTGGACAGAAGACATGGGCTGTTCTGTCCGACAAAAGCCGAGTGCCCCCGCAGAGCCTTCGCCGAGCTCAGTGCTACCATTTTCTGACTGCTCATATCCAGCCTGTATACTTCCACTCTGACGTTGTTTTTTTGGGCCCTGTCGAGAATAACACGCACCTGCAGGAGACGACCCCATGGAGTCGAAATTAAGTACCTCGTGACAACATTTTCATCGTCATCATCATCCTCGTCAATGACCCTTTTCATCCACGGATTGCCCGGTTCACAAAAGTCCCAACACTGCAATCTCCCTCTTATCGTCACCGTGTAGAACCTTTTCCGGTGGTAGACACAATCGGCAAAGCTATCATCCGTTCTTGGTATGTTTAAAACTAGTTGCCAACGGGCATCCCCTACCCTCGCGAAAGAGAGTCGCTTGCCATCCAAGTAGATGGCCATCGCAACTCCGCCACCACCAGATGGAGACCCAGACATCACAACCTTATCGTAGAAAGACCCACCCAGCTCGTGCAAACCGTAGACATGGCCATCCTTGCGATACCCGACGAGGGTCTTCCCTTTATCGTCTCCATAGATGCCCTTGACGCAGGAACCAAACCCGGTGATCGGTGGGAGTGGAACCAACGCCGCCGTGAAGGGGTCGTAGAGGACGAGATCCGAGAGCTTGTTCGCCATGATAAGCCAGCCGTGGGAGGCGCCGCACAGGGCCACGGCCTGACCCCGGGAAAAGCTGACCTGGAAAGTTTTCTCGTCCAGGAGGTTACGGAGCTCGGAAAAGACGGTGGGATCCCATAGCTTACGACCTTGCTTGCTCCCAGGAATCGGCTCCGGCGCCAGGGACATGAGCCACGGCGTGCGGCGGGGTGGGACACTGGTGGCGGCCTCCATAGAGGCAGAGCGCCATGACGCGCAGACAGCTCGGAAGGCGAGACCCTCGGGTAGTTCAAGGAGATTCAGTATGCGGATCAGGAGATCGATGGGGAGGTCTGACCAGCCGAAACTTGCATCAGGTTCTGCCATTGTGAAAAATCACGTTGTGCTTTTTCTTTGAAGGAAAATACATGTAAGGTATATATAGCCAGGCAAACAAGCTCGTGTCCGTTGCCCTCACCGACTAGTAAGTCCCCTTCATCTTCGATTCGTAAAAGCTTTTGGGTCAGCGTCCGTCGCCAACTCGGACCTGGACAGGAAGAGCAAGTATGGAAGGAGATTTGGAGGCGGACACTGCTGGCGTCCCCCAGGATCAAAATTTTCCGTGCTGACACTTATCCCGTTTTTTCCCCAAATCATGTTTTTCTCCCGTAGCAAAAAAAAAAAAAAAAAAAAAAAAAAACGTTTTCGCTCCTATGTAGAAAAAAAGTTTCGTATCAGAAAACAAAAAAAACGACACACCTCGTCGGAGACTCGCCGGAGACCCGTAGCAAAAGTCGATTTTTGCCGGACACATGGCCTGTATACTTTCGCTCGCCGGAGAAACTCATAGCAAAAAAGTTACACTCATATAGCAAAAACATAGACTCATTGTAGCAAAAAGGTTATTCTGTTATAGCAAAAATTTGATCTCGCCGGAGATATCGGCAGAGTTCTCGTAGCAAAAAAATTGTACAAAAATAGTAACAAAAAATAACATGATGTAACAAATCTTCGTCGCCACCGTAATTTTCGGAGCAGCTGCTGGCGGCCTTGAGGAGTACCGTCGCCAACCCACTGCCGCTGCCCGGGGGCACCACCACCATAGTGTGCTCGGACTAGAGGCAAAGCCGGTGGCTCGGGTACAAGCCTATGGTGGGGAGCTCGAGCTTTATCAGAATTTTCGGAGCACCGCAGCTGCCAGCCATCGTCGCGGACGCCGGCGACCTCGCGCCTTCAAGCCCGTCCTCCCTGGACGCCGACAACGCGCCTTCGAGCTCGCCCTCCTTGCACCTCTCCGGCCTTTTCCATCTAGAGGGATGCGGCGCCCAGCTCACGACGCGTTGGACCCTCGTCAGTGGCGACTGGTCGTCGGAGCAAGAGAGGATGGGGGAGTACGATGGGAGGCCGCGCGGAGCTCGGCGGAGGACCGTGGGCAGAAAAAGGGTGGCGCCGCGCGCATGCGCGTGAGGGGAGAGGTGGCGGCGCATGGCTATGGTGTGGCAGTGCCTGGCGGGAATAAACAACGACGGAGTTGTTGAAATTGCCTACGTCTCACCGAGTGGAGGAGAAAAATCGTGATTGGATAAGAGCAAGTGGTGGGACCCATGTTGCTGCGCGCGAGCAGCGAGGGCCAGTGGATGATGCACCATCGTACGACCAACGAGCAGGAGGCTGCGAGACGCGCGGCCCCCGGCTGATCGTTAGCATTTCCCTTTAGAGGCGGGGACTGCGTGTATAATTAAGGTTGTGCCATCGCGAGCAATTGATTCAGGTACTTCCTAACTAGATGGGAAGACGGCCCGTTTATGTATGGAAGGAGTCCTGAGATTAGATGGCCCATTGTGGCAATATATGTCTGCTATGTACTTTCTTTCGAAGAGCTTTATTACTTTTAAGCATTATAAATCATCTCTGCATAATTAGAATGTGCATATCCGCCAACACCAACAGTTCGATACAAAAAAAAGGAAGCAGGCGGCGAATTACCAAACACAAAGGAAGCAGCCGGGTCTCCCAAGCCATCAGATGGACCTGAGTACGACGACGTCGAGGTCCTGGGCGCAAGGATGGGCACTCCCAATCCTGATACCCAGGCAACCCGGGTTTCGCCCCCAGAGCCGGAAAAGACTCCTCCTCCAAGCTACCAGGACGCCGGCTCTTCCGGTACAAAACCTGAGGACATGAGCTTTGCCGAGATGCTTGATGCTCTGCACACCCTGAGGGCTGATGAAGAAAACATTCTGGAAGCCTTGATAGCCAAGCACGAGGTAAATCCGACTAATATTGCCTGTATATTTGTCTAGTCCCCAAGTTCCGAGTGAACTTATTGATAATTTGCTTGGAACTTTCATAACATATCCGACTGATAGTTAGTTTTTATCCGACTAACCCTTCCTTGTGTCTCCACGCAGGCATACGTGGCCCATTCTGAGAAAGTGTTGGCTAAAATCACCAAACTCCTCGAGGTGGAGACGAAGCTGCGCGAGACGGTTGAAGCTGATGCCAAGAAGACAGGGAAACTTGCAAGAAAGTACAGAAAGAGAGCTCATGCTGCAGAGGACGAACTGGCCAAGCTATCAATCCAGATTGCCGATACTCACAGTGCTTTGATTGGTAATACTTCCCGACTGACTAATAGTAACCCGGATTTTCCACTCTGATAAATACTCGGAATTCCTTACTTAAACCTTTATATTTTCTGCAGGGCCGGATGACGAAACTCCGGATGAAGACGACATAGCGAAGCTGAAGATGATAAAGAGCACAATCCGGCAACTCTGTGCCGGGACCAAATGGATTCTGCAAGCGTTGAAGTGGCCGGGTACTGGACATGGTAGCTTGAAGACGTTGCTTGATGTGTGCTCTACCATCCCCGAGTGGATCGAGCACTGGAAACGCTCGTCATGCCGGGTTGGTGTAACCCGGGGGCTTGCTCTGGCGAAAGCATACTTCCCCAAACTTGAGCCGGCAAAGCTCGTTGGCGGGTTTCCGGAGTTCAACCATGACGGCTCCAAGTTTTCAGCCAAAAACTACAAGGCCATCCAAAAAGAAGTTCGTCACTCGGCTAGCCTGATTGTCGATAGCCTGGATGTCAGTTTGATTGTTCCACCATACGACGCTGAAGACAAAGCAATTAAGTCGGATCCTCCAAAGACGTATGACATGCTGGCACGGTGGAAGGCGGAAGCTGCTCGGGCGAGGGAGGAGGCCGCGAAGAAGAAGGCTAAAGCCGATACTGCGCCTGCTACCTCTACACCGGCTGTTCCTCCTCCCTCGCGCGCCGGTACTGGTGCTGACCCGGATGCTGCTGCCGCAAAGAGCGTTGAAGAACAAGTCAAGGATCAAGACCCGGCTGCCAAGGGCAAGGGGAAGATGGACGACTCGACCCAGGAGGCCGAGTGAACTTTTATCTGCCACCGTCTCAAACACATCATTCAGCCAATGGGCCTTTTAAAACAATTATTCTTTTGATAGTGCGCTTGTGCACTTTTTGATACTACTATCCTGGTTTGTAATACGTTTAAAAACCTTAATATCTTTCATGGCCCTTCTGGCCTTTGCTTGAATTTGATATTTCTTAACTTTGAGCTTTTTCATTCCTGGTTTTCCGACTTTCGCTATGGTTCCTTTTGTGAGACTCGGTTCCCGGGTCTCATAGGTTTTGACAAGTGGACTTTTTCTAAGTCCCCAAGTCCCCAAGACTCGGATTTTTGGGTTTTTGAGCTGAATAGCTAGATAATTTGTTTCTTTTTTCAAATTCCCAAGTCCCCAAGGCCCGAATGTCCGAGTCTAGGGTGTTGGGTTTTTAAAAGAACAAATTGTTTCTGCTAAGGCCCAAACCCTAGAGCCGTTCACTTAGGTTTGAAGTTATGCTTAATATGCTCTGAGTTTCCGGCTATTAACCCTGTACTCTGCATAACTTGTGGTTTAGATGACCCTTTTGACCTTCTTCTACTATAAGCCGGCTTTCGCGTGGATAATCGATGTTGCTACAGCTGTACGAAGACAGGGTCAGGCAAGTCCCATTGGGCATCATGACTGATTGTAATCGTACGCTAGCAAAGCATGCCACTTAGTGCGAGTCACATCAAGCTTAGGCAAGAAAAGTCAAGAAAATTTGGCTCTATTGTCCGGTTATAAGCTTGCAGCCGTACTTATTACAAGTAATCGGTCCTTATAACTCAATGGCATCGTGGCCGGGTCTTTGAGTTTGCAACTGTGCTATTCAAGCAATCAGCCCCCAAGACCTAGATATATGCAATTTACTAGAAAAACTATTATACTAAGAACAATAAATAATACTTACCTGGAAAAATAACAGAAAAATAACAGAAATATAAAAACTTGACAAAAGACACACAGAAAAGGAACAATATATTGTTTAACCATCTCTTTATTGATATGAGAAAAGTTAGGTCAGCAAGCCGCCTCATTAAAAACCCTCCAGTCCCCTTAGGTACCCTGGATAGGAAAAGAGTGCGTCTGAAACCTGCTGCCTGTTACATCGTGTAATTCCACTTGTGAATCTAGCCTATTCTAGGTATAGTAGGGACGCAGCTGAGCCACGTTCCATGGTCTTTCTCTTTCTTGCATAGATGAAGTTGTATGAGCGGTATCATTGACAGTAGCCGACTCTTCCCTTGCATCTACCAGGTAATACGATCCATTGTGCAGATTCTGGCTTATAATGAACGGTCCTTCCCATGGTGGGGATAACTTGTGTTTTCCTTCTTTTGACTGTACCAGGCGCAGAACCAGGTCTCCTTCCTGGAAGACCCGGGTTTTGACTCGCCGGCTATGGTATCTCCTCAGATCCTGCTGGTATATGGCTGATCTTTCCAAAGCTTGTTCCCTGTGTTCTTCTAGCATATCCACGGCGTCCTGCCGGTTCTTCTCGTTCTCCACCTCGACATAGGCCGACACTCGAGGCGAGTCATGGATAATATCACTTGGCAACACTGCCTCTGCACCATAAACCATAAAAAACGGTGTCATCTGAGTAGACCTGTGAGGTGTGGTGTTGATTCCCCAAACTACTGAAGGTAACTCCTCAACCCACGCGCCAGCAGCTCTGATGCATGGGACTCGCAATCGTGGCTTTAATCCGCGAAGTAACTCTTGATTTGCCCTCTCCACTTGTCCATTAGCCTGTGGATGGGCTACGGAAGCTATATCAAGCCGGATTCCGTTGTTACCACAGAATTTTTCCATCTCGCCAAGGGACATGTTGGTTCCGTTATCCGTTATTATGCTATGAGGATACCCAAACCGATAGATAATCCTTTTCAGGAACTTGACTGCCGTGATTGCTTCACAATTGGTAACTGGCATAACCTCAACCCACTTGGTAAACTTATCAATAGCCACCAAGAGATGTGTCTTATTGCAAGGTGACATGTGAAAGGGGCCAACCATGTCCATGCCCCAAACAGCAAACGACCAGGTTAAAGGAATTGTTTGCAACTCCATAGCCGGCACATGGATTTGGCGAGCGTACCTTTGACATCCATCGCACCTTGCCACCAAGCGTTCCGCGTCTGCTAAGGCTGTGAGCCAGAAGAAACCGTGCCTATATGCTTTGGCCACAAGGGATCTTGTGGATGCGTGATGCCCACAGTCGCCTTCGTGGATCTCTTTCAGGATCTGTCGGCCTTCTTCTGGTGCTACACAGCGCAAAAATACCCCTGCAGCACTCCTTTTATATAACTCCCCATTGATGATGGAATATCCTTTTGCTCGCCTCAGAATTTGCCTTGCTAGTACTTCCTGCTGTGGTAACTCGCCCCGTGATAGGTAAGCCAGGAACGGCTCTGTCCACTCGGGAACAGCTCGTACTGTGGCCACGAGCTCCATATCCAGGTCTTGGTTAGCCACCTCTTCCTCAGACTCGGTTTTAACTGATGGCCGCCATAGCTCGTCCAGGAAAACATTGGGTGGAACCGGCTCTCTGCGCGAGCCGAGTCTTGCGAGTGCATCTGCTGCCTCGTTCTTTCTCCTGTCAATGTGCTCCACCTCATACCCGGAAATACACCCGGCAACCCTGTCCACCTCTCTGCGATATGCTGCCATAGTTGCATCCTTCCTGTCCCAGGTTCCTGAGACCTGCTGCACCACAAGATCCGAATCTCCATAGCATCGTATCCGCCTGATGTTCATCTCCTTGGCTATTCTTAATCCATGCAATAATGCTTCATACTCGGCCAAGTTGTTGGAGCAATCAAAGTGAATTTGCAATACGTAGCTCAGTTTATCTCCTTTAGGTGATGTGAGTACCACTCCAGCTCCTGATCCCTCGTACTGCTTGGAACCATCAAAGTGCATTACCCAAGACTCGGAACTTGGTGTCATTGTGGGCATGCTAGTGTGAGTCCAATCATTAATGAAATCAACTAAGGCTTGAGACTTGATTGCTGACCTGGGCTCGTAGTTGATATGATAATCTCCCATCTCGATGGCCCACTTGGCTATTCTACCTGTTGCGTCCGAGTTTCTGATGATGTCTGACATTGGTATAGAGCTAACCACTGTTATGGGGTGTTCCTGAAAATAGGGCTTTAATTTCCGACTGGCCATGAAGACTCCAAAAACCAACTTCTGCCAATGTGGGTAGCGCTGCTTTGCCTCCGATAATACCTCGCTGACGTAATAAACCGGCCTCTGGACCGGGTGATCTTTTCCATCCTCTTTGCGCTCAAAAACAACCACTGCGCTAACCGCCCGGGGCCCAGCCGCAATGTATAGTAGCATGGGCTCTTTGGGACCTGGGGCTGCCAAAACTGGTGCCTCAGATAACTGCTTCTTTAATGCCTCGAACGCTTCATCCGCCTCTTGGTCCCAAACAAACTTATCAGATTTCCTCAAGAGCCGGTACAGGGGTATTGCCTTCTCTCCGAGTCTGGATATGAACCGGCTCAACGCTGCCACGCACCCTGTGAGCTTCTGGACGTGCTTCAAGTTTCCCGGCTTTTTCAGACTCTGGATGGCTTTGATTTTATCAGGGTTTGCCTCAATTCCTCTCTCTGAAACAATAAAACCGAGTAACTTTCCTGCTGGAACTCCAAATACACACTTTGTGGGATTAAGCTTCATCTGATATCTTCCCAGGTTCTTGAATGTTTCCTTTAGATCATCAATAAATGTTTCCGCTTTCCTGGTCTTGATCACCACATCATCCACATAAGCATGAACATTGCGTCCAATTTGGTCCTCGAAGCACTTCTGAATGCACTGTTGATAAGTTGCGCCAGCGTTCTTCAATCCAAAAGTCATGGTTTTGTAACAAAAGGCCCCAAAAGGGGTATGAACGATGTTTTCTCCCAGTCTTCCTTCTTAAGCTTGATTTGATGATACCCGGAATACGCATCCAGGAAACATAATAGGTCACTTCCAGCCACTGCATCTATGATCTGATCTATCCTTGGAAGGGCAAACGGATCCTTTGGGCAATGTTTGTTGAGACTCGTATAATCTATGCACATCATCCACTCGTTGCTCTTCTTCATCACCAGAACCGGGTTTGCCAACCAATCCGGGTGAAATACCTCCATGATAAAGCCGGTTGTCAATAGCCGGGAAATTTCTTCCCCTATAGCCCTTCTTCTTTCCTCATTCATTTTTCTCAGGCCCTGCTTTATGGGCCTAGACTTGGGGTCGACGTGCAAACTATGTTCCGCTAACTCTGTGGGAATACCCGGCATATCGCTGGGCGTCCAAGCAAAAACATCCTGATTCGAACGAATAAACTCCACGAGTGCTTTCTCCTGCTCATTGTCCAGGTTAGATCCTATAGCAAATTGCTTGGAGGGATCACCTTCGACAAAGGCCACCATCTTGGTATCTTGTGATGCCTTGAATTTCGCTCTCTCATCCTCCGTATTTGGTCTTTTTAACGCTGTCCTGTCATCCGGGTCTACTTGAGACCGATAGTATTTGAGCTCCTCCTTTCTACAAGCTTGCTCCGCCATTGCCGCGTCTCCTTCGTCACACTCGGCCGCTATATCCCGGCTTCCATGTATGGTGATGGTCTTCTTGGGACCCGGGATTTTCAGCTGTTGGTATACGTAACACGGCCTGGCCATGAACTTGGCGTAAGCCGGCCTCCTAAACAACGCGTGATAGGGGCTGCGCAACTTTACCACTTCAAACGTGAGCCACTCCACCCGGAAATTATCCTTTGATTCTCCAAAAGCAACCTCCAAGGTAATCTTTCCCTCAGGGCACGCCGAGTGACCCGGCACAATCCCGTGAAAAACTGTTGAACTTTTCTGTAGCTGAGACTCCTTCAGACCCATGCGTAAGAAAGTTTCCCAATATAAGATGTTGATGCTGCTTCCGCCGTCCATTAAGACCTTTTTCATCTCATAACCATTAACCTGTGGCGCAACCACCAATGCTAAGACTTCTGCTCCATGTTACATCTTGTTCTGACCACCTCAGGTATCTCGGGACAGCCGAGGAAACCGAGTTTACTGCCTTTTTTAGTATCTTTCTATCCTTGTTTGAAGTTCCCGTGGTGTGAACGTGGTACTGGCCCAATTGCTTGGGATTGGCCTGGAAACCTCCAGCTCCTCCCTGGTTATTGCCCGGGTTTCCACCTCCTGGGTTGCCCGCTGGGGGTGGGCCGTTGCCCGGGTTTCCACCCGGACCCGGTCCTCCTCCCCGGCCTGCACCTCGCATAGCTTTGTTTATTTCCTCGTTCTTCCATCTCTGTAAATCCACACACTGCTCTAGTGAGTGGTTAGCCGGTCTACCGTTCCTGCTGTGCCGAGGGCACGGCATCTTGTAGACGTCCCAGTGGTTTCCCGGTCTTGGCGGACCCTGGTAATTTCCTCCATTAAAGTTTCCTCCGTTGAAATTTCCTTCTGCTCTGGGTCTCGAAGACCCGGCTTCTGTGCTGGTGACAAACTCGGAACTCCCCTCAAACGGGCGTTTATTCTGGTTGTTTCCATTATTTCCTCCATGGTTACCCGGCGTAGATCCGTTGCCGGTTCTTCCATTATTACTCGTGTTTGCTTTTGCTTTCTTGTCATCAACGTCCTCTTCTGTGGTATCCGTAGCAGCGTGCTTGTTGCATGCATCCATTAACTCTCCCATCGTAACTTCTGAAGCATTCCGACTAGATTTCATGCGAGTCAGCTTTTGCACTAAAGGTGTATACTTGCATGTCTTGGCCATAGTTTGTAACGCATCCTTTGGCTGAATGTCCGTGGACGAGTCAAGTATCTCCATAACCCGGCGCACCCAGCTGCGCGCCGACTCTCCCTTCTTTTGCACACACCGTTCTAGATCGTCGATAGTAAACAACTTCCTGCATGTTCCGTGAAAGTGCTTGATAAACGCAGTTTTCAACTCACTCCATGATTTGATAGATCCTTCAGGTAAATTGTTGAACCACAACTTTGCTGCTCCTTCTGACATCATTAAGTACATGAACTTGGTTTGAAGATTTTCAGATGCGTTGCTAATCGACATAGCCATCTCATAACTGCTCAACCATGTTTTTGGATCCATAGTCGGCTCATAATTCACCACTTTACCCGGTTCCTTGAATTTATCCGGGTAAGGCTCTGCCCTGATATTATCCGACAGACACTTAGGCCCAGCGAGATTAGTCGGTACTGGCCTCACCCGGGAAACATGTGACCCGGCGACGGGTGCGGCGGGGGGTGCAACCGCTACCGGCCCTCGTACCGCAGACCCGGCTGCTGCGCGCCTGGCTCGAGAGATGTCCACGATAGCTTACGCAGCTGATACTGCAGGTGTTGCTGGTCTACGGGGAGGAGGCGGCATTTGCTGCTGCTCTGCCCTCCGCCGCGCTGAGCTTGTCTGAATATTGCCGGTGTTTCCGTTATGCCGGCTTATATACGGCGTTCCGTGCATTCCACTCCTATTATCGGGGTAATTAACTTGCTGAGCCACCGCCGTGCGCAATAAATCTATCGCCCGCCGGGTCTCCTCCGCATGGGGGGACTCTCTTACGGGGATGCGATCCAATGCCAACGTTGCTGCGTATACATTGTCCATGGGGTTGTTGAAGTGACTTGGTGGTGTACGAAATCGTGATGGTGGTAGCGGTGGTGCTGTGTTGCCAACAGCAACCCCTGTCTGCAACGTGGGTAACCCGGCTTGTACGTTTGCCGGCTGTCCTCCCCCAGTCGCAGGCTGATGTACGGTTTCCTGATTCACAGCCGGAATTGGTTGATCCTGGGGTGTGATAAATAACGCGGCCGGGTTTATGACTCCACCCGTTGCCGGTAATCTCGTCTAATATCTTTGATGCATTCTAGTCGACTCAACCCGGAGCCGGTTCTCCAAAGCTTCCAGCTCACGTTGGCGCGTGGCTACCCCTTGTTTCTCTGCTTCCATATCTCTCCTTTGTTGCTCCAGCGTGCGGCGTGCTACCTCCAGGTCCCTGGCGCGCGTTGCGGCGTTTTCCGGGGTTATCAAAGTAGCTAACACTATTGGGTCCAAGATCATATTGTTACTGAACAGGGTCGGGTGTTGTGGATTTGAAGGACCCGCTCCTGGCGTCCTGTTCGCCAGGAACCCAAACATGTTTGCCTGTAACTCGCTATCTGCCGCTCGGCTGGTGACTGAAGCCGACTCTCCGTCAACCCGGGTCAAAACCGGATTTCCGTCAGCCGGATTTTGCTGCTGGGCCAGTGCTCGCGCCGCTCCGACCGCGGCCGTAGTCACGTCCCCTTGATTGAGATTGGTTGCAGGGGCCGTGTAGACCGCGACCTGGCGCGCGGTGCCTGGTGAAGACTCGTATTCCTCCTCATCACAGCTGTCTTTCTCGTACCGGTCCTCCAGCAAGTGCAAGATAGACTCGGTATCATCTTCTCTCATGACCCGGCCACGCGGGGTCCATGCCGGCTCCTCCGGCTGTTCCCTCTTCGTGGTGGGCTCTTCTATCGAATCTACCGTCCCGACCGATTCTTCTCCATCCGACTGAACGCAGGTGGCCTCCCCTGACACAGAATCAAATCCAAAATCATCAGGGATTGAACCAGACGTACGTACCATGCCGATGAAGACGTTGACCCGGCCGATTGTAACGAAAGATCCGGATTCGAGCAGATCCGACTCTGGCCCCCAGCCAAAATCGTCCACCATCTTCTCTCCGTCGGGGTTGGTGTAGATATCACCGACGACGAGGTTCTTCATGTTCTCCCGAGCTTCTCCCGTGATGTAAACACCTTTGGACACAAGCCCCACGGTGGGCGCCAACTGTCGTGGGATAATCACGGCAGACGTTACCAGGGGTAACTTAACATGGGTAAATCGACTCTGGTGTTTGGGAGAGGTTTTGCTCAGGGGAAATCATGGTGGTGAAAGCGATCTTGTAGCCGGCAATCAAGTCGCCGAGTCTCCGATCTGAATATATTATTTCAACTCTCGTGTTACAAGTGGTGCTCGAATAGCTAGTAAAACTCGTCAACTCGTGTCTAACCTAACCCTAGGAGCCGGCTTATATAATATCCGGACCCCCTGACTTACTATCCAAGGCATACTCAGAGTCCTACCCGGGTACTGCTTACAAACCTTAAGCTTCCTTATCGGAACCCACAAACCGGGTTACGAGGCCTACACTCTTGGGCCTTCTAGAAACTCCTTTTCCCTAAGCCGGGTCTTGCGCAGCTCCCTTTGGGCCGAATTACACCTTGGCGTTAGCCTACCGGGTTATTATCCCTCCATCAATACATATCAGCCATACTCTTCTCACGCCGAGGTCTGTTCATCATGCATACGATGACCAAGTGGAGGATGAGAGCGGTACTTGTAGCCAAGAACCCTCCCAAGATTTAAGAACTGAGCCTCACATGGAGTGGACTGGGTCATACACTTCAAGCCGCAATCATCACCTAAATCAAACGCCAATGTAGACATGAACTGAACCACGAGATTGGTGTTGTAAGGGCAGAAAGTCTCCATGAGCTTCACAAGACCAAACTTCTCAAGAATACTAACTTGGTGGGATTCATCGGGCGGACCAGAAACTTGTAGTCAGAGTAGATGTTAGCAAAGATGTAGGAGTACTCCAAACACCAAAAGCGAGCATCATCGATCTCCATGACTTTGGGTGGTGTACCACTCCTTCCGGCGAATCTGAGAAAATTCCTGAGTGGTCACATCATACTTATAGTTCTTCCTTGCATCCTTTCCTTTCTTCTTCCTTGATGATGGCTTCATAGCAAGAAACTTGGCTTTCCCCTTGGCAATGGCTTTCCTTGGAGGCCGGGAGTCACCGAGGTCCTCGTCACTAGTGTCCTTGTAGGACAGACGCTTGTGAGTGCTCAACTTGTCTACCTGAGAACCACTTGTGAATGAAGCATATAGACGGAAGCAAGGGGGTAAGTGCACACAAGTCAACAAGGTGGAATCATACAGTAAAAACAATAGGAGAGCATCCAAAAAAATTGATCAAGTGACAATTCTAGAAACAAGCAAAAGAGTGCTAAATTTTTTGGGACAGAACACAACCGAAAATTCCGGTTCAGTTCTGAATGGTATATCCCGGTTCCACGAATCCAGCACTAAGTTAGTTTTCAGCTAGGTTCAAAACTAGATCGGAGATATGGGGTGCCAACCTATTGTCTCTAGTATGCAACAGATGGCCTAGGTAACAATCACAACTAAGCATGAACCAAGAAAACATACATCCAAGAAGGGGTAGGGTTATAGGGCACCAAGATTCAAAGAAAACGAAGATTACCCGCATCCATGGATGAAAATTCTTCGATGAGATTGATCCCACGGAGATGGAGCACGAGATCCGGCCAAAATCTTGCAAATCTCGTGGAGGAAGTGGCCCGGGAGGCCAAGAATCCAAGAGGCGGCGTTTTTGGAGGAGGGAGAGGTTGGGGATGAATGGAAAGAACTGCCAATCCATCGTGCTCCTTAGATTTGAGGGAGATTTGTCGGATCGGATATTTCGGTTCAAGTTTGAACCGGATATTCCGGGTCCACCCGGAAATTCCGGTACAAAACTGTACCAGAAATTCCGGCTGCCTTCTGATCCGAAACTTCCAAGTTTCAAAGGAGTGAGTTGAGTGCTAGAAAGACTTTGGTTTTTAGATAGGAAGGCTTAGGATAGAAACACCAAACTGAAAGTAGTACTTATCCCCCCCATTTGCAAGAATCAAACAAAACATCCAAGTGAGGGAGATATTTCTACGAAAACACTTAGCAAGGGAAAACAAGAGAAATGAAATGAAAATCAAATAAACACCGACTAAGATCCAACTCTTCACAAAGAAAAGGCTTGTGTCCTAAGCCACCATGTAAGAGATCATGGTATGCAACCGCGAAGATATATCTTGGGTGCATTGCCAATTCTCGACATTGAAGCTCACAATTCAACATTAGAAAAAGAGAGATAACAACGAATTTTTGCTTTGGGCATAACGGGGGGGAGGGAGAACACAATGTGTTGGGATAACACTCCCCCTATGTCCATGCCTACACCTAAACCCAAACACGTATCAACTAAAGGGGTGTGTGCAAGATCTTCAAGTCAAACTCCTAGAATCGATGATATTTAGCTCATTCCTCAAGAACATGAATCTTGCATCATCAAGTGGCTTCGTGACGATGTCGGCGCGATTATCCTTGATGGGGACATATGCTAGCTAAATATCACCTCTTGCCACATGATCCCGGATGAAATGATGACGAATCTCAATATGCTTCGTCCTTGTATGTTGCACGGGGTTGTAGGCGATCTTGATGGCACTTTCATTGTCACACATGAGAGGCACCATATACAAGTGAACATCATATTCTTTGAGGGTTTGCCTCATCCATATCAATTGGGTGCAAGCACTAGCGGCCGCCACATACTCGGCTTCGGCGGTGGAGAGAGATATACAAGTTTGCTTCTTGGAAGACCAACTCACCAAGGACCTACCAAGAAATTGGCAAGCCCCGGAAGTAGACTTCCTATCATCTTGATCAATGGACCAATCCGAGTCTGTGTATCCCTTGAGAGAAAATTGTGCCCCCTTTGGGTACCACAAACCAAATCTTGAGGTATGAACCAAATACCGAAAGATCCTATGGACCGCCACCAGGTGGCTTTCCTTAGGAGCCGCTTGATACCTTGGACACACACCTACACTCAAAACGATATCGGGCCATATCTTGAGGTATGCACAAAGGTAAAGCAAAGAACCAATCATAGAATGATACAACTTTTGGTCCATATCTTTACCATCCGGTTTGTGCTTGAGGTGTCATTTGACTTGCATAGGAGATTGCTTCTATTTTTCACCTTGGAAATTAAACCTCTTGGGCATGTCTTGGGTGTACTTGGCTTGAGAAATGAAATTCCCACGATCCAATTGCTTGATCTCATAGCCAAGGAAGAATTTAAGCTCTCCCATCATGGACATCTCAAACCTGTCAGTCATAAGCTTTGAGAACTCATTATTAAAAGTTTGGTTAGTTGAGCTAAAGATAATATCGTCCACATAGAGTTGGCATATGAAAAGCTCTCTCCCTTTATCCTATTTGTGAAAAGGGTGGGGTCGATCTTCCCAGGTTCAAATCCACGGTCATCCAACAACTCTCTAAGGTGCTCATACCATGCACGTGGTGCTTGTTTAAGTCCATAGAGTACCTTATCGAGCTTGTAGAGATGGTTAGGGAAGTTGAGGTTCTCGAACCCCGGAGGTTTCTTAACATATACCTCCTCTTTGAGTGGACCATTCGAGAAAGCACTTTTGACATCCATTTGTTGCAATTTGAAATTATGCGAAGATGCATATGCAAGAAGGATACATATGGACTCAATGCTAGCGACGGGAGCATAGGTTTCATCAAAGTCAATGCCTTCCAGTTGAGTGTAGCCTTGAGCCACCAATAGTGCCTTGCTCCTTATGACAATACCATGCTCATCTTGCTTGTTCTTGAAAATCCACTTGGTGCCAATAACAATGTGGCAATATTTGGGCTTCTCAACTAGCCTCCAAACCTTGTTGCGCGAAAGTTATTGAGCTCATCATGCATAGCTTCAACCCAATCGGAGTCCTCAAGATTGGTTCCACCATGGATATGTGAGCTTGATGCTCACTAAAGTTTGCCAATTACCTTCTTGTGTATCTTCTAGCTTGAACATCTTCTAACACTTTGTTGTTAGATGCATGAATACACTTCAAAGCTCTTCTAATCCTTCTAGTACGACGGGCTTCGATCTCATCATTATTGCAAGGAGGAATCACTTGATCATATTGATCACTTGGGTCCCCGCCTTGACCGAATTGTTGGCCTTGTTCATCATCATCATCATCCGCACTAGCTTCAAATTGAGGTGAGGAGGATGAAGAAGGTTGATCTTGGCCTTGACCTTGACTAGCTTGAATGATAGGAGTGACTGCATCTTGCAAAGTAACTTGGTCAACAAAATGAGGGTCTTGAACATGTTCTTGGGTAGGTGCATCACTTGGCTCCTTGGCGTGTTCTTATATTGTAGAGGAGGGCTCCACATGAGTAGAGAATAGTTCTTATCGAGTTTCCATAAGGTGTCCCTCAATGGGGCGGAAAAATCCCACACCCATCCTTCCTATGGCTTCTTGATGCATTTCAACATCTAAATTAGAAACATGAAATTGCGCCACTTGGGAGCCATCATTTTCCTCGAAAACCACACTACAAGATTCTATGAAAATCCGTGAGTCTTTGTCAAACACTCTACTAATGTGGGATTCGGCACCGTAACCAAAAAATATACCCTCAATAGTTTTATATTGGAATTTAGGCAACCGAACACCCTTGATCAAATAGAAGCACTTACAACCGAACACATGGAAGTAGGAGACGTTGGTTTTGTTGTCGGTGAGGATCTCATATGGAGTCTTGTCCAAGCCCTTGCGGATGTAGAGGCGGTTGGAGGAGTGGCATGCGGTGGATATGGCCTTGGCCCATAGATATTGGGGAGATGAATACTCCGCCAACATGGTCCTTGCCATATCCAAGAGAGTTTGATTCTTCCTTTCGGCAACACCATTTTGTTGAGGCGGGTAAGTGGGGGAATATTGATGTCGAATACCCTCATTACTAAGGAATTCATTCAAAGTGTAGTTCTTGAAATCGGAGCCATTGTCACTCCTAATAGCCATGATTTGGAAATTGTGTTGACGTTGCACTTGGTTGGAGAAGTCGATGATAGTTT
The DNA here is from genome assembly GCA_028641055.1 of Alopecurus myosuroides. Taxonomy (NCBI): domain Eukaryota; kingdom Viridiplantae; phylum Streptophyta; class Magnoliopsida; order Poales; family Poaceae; genus Alopecurus; species Alopecurus myosuroides. Next base: position 570,291,629 of record CM054057.1, read on the forward strand.
GTTGGGTCTCACTCTTGCACTTGAAGAAATAAACCCAAGTGTATCTAGAATAGTCATCGACAATCACCAAGCAATACTTCTTGACACCAAGACTTGCCTCAGGCACGGCACCAAAGAGATCAACATGGAGAAGCTCCAAGATCCTCTTTGATGAGATAATAGTATTGGCCTTATGGGGGCCATCATGCATCTTTCCTTCAACACATGACCTACAAACGCGATCTTTGGAAAAGGAAACATTTTCTTTTAGTCCTAGAATAAGGCCACCTTTGTGAAGACTTTGCAAAGTTCTCATGTTGACATGGGATAAGCGGCGATGCCACAACCACCCCACGTCCGCCTTTCCGAAAAGACACATCGATTGAGAGTTGGTAGACTTGGAAAATTCCACCACGACGAACTCATTTTAGACATGTCCCACATATGCGGCGTCAAGAGTCCTGCTCCTAAAAAGAACCACAATATCAGGATCAAAGAAGACGGAGAAACCCATCTTCCCTAATGAACAAACTGGAAGTAAATTGTAACCAAGGGATTCAAAAAGCATGACGTCCACAATAGTGATATCAAGAGAAATCATAACCTTGCCGAACCTCGGTACCTTAGACTTGGACTTGTCTCCCTAAGTGACGGTTGGATCAATTGTATTTGGGCGCAAATCCGTCACAAGTTCTTTGTTGCCGGTCATATGACTAGTGCATCCACTATCAATTATCCATTTAGACCCATCGGAAGCATAGTCCTGCAAGAGATCATTGACTAGAGTTAGGACCCGAGGAGGGCCCCTTCAAGTTAGCAACAAGGGTCTTTGGAACCCAAATAGTATAGTCAATGAAACCATCAATAGGACCAACATATTTAACTTGCACAACACCATAATAATCAACATATAAGAAATGGTGTGGATTGTTAGTTCCCGCGGGGTTACTACGAGTAGTGTCGTCCCTAATGACAATACCACTCGAAGCAACACTCTTCTTTGTTAGTGCGGGTTTGTCCTTGTTCTTGTTCTTATTATTCTTCTTGGCAACATATGCAAGACCTTGCTTGTCAACTTGTGGCCTAGGAGCACTCACTTGTGGTCTAGAAGAAACCAATTGTGGGCTTGAGTCCACAAGCTTCTCAACTTGAGGTCCCTTGCCCTTGAGCCTTGCTAGCTCATCCTTAAACCTAGCATTTTTGTCGAGACATCGTAGTAGTTTTCATAGACGGGGGTGCCATGAGACTACGGTAGAGACGTGGGGTAACGGGATAGCGTAGTAACACAGAACACGGGATTTTACCCAGGTTCGGTACGTCGCGACAGTACGGCGTACCTACTCCTGCACTTCTCACTAGTTGGGACTAAAGCCCGTATAACAGGGTTACAGTGTGAGGGAATAGATCTGGCTACTCGACGAGGATGAACTTCTCGGCGAGTTGCGTAGAGCTTGAACTTGTGTCTAACTTAACTTGTTTAATCTATCTCCCATCCGGCTTTATATAATAGCCAGATTAGGGCTTACAGAGCAGGAAACCTAGAAGACTACGTTTAACTTGTAACTTGGAAAGTAAGGAATCCGTCTTCTCCTCCAAGCCAGATCACGCGGGCCGTGATCCGGGTTCTTCTAGAATCCGGCTTCTGCGCGTCGGACTACTGGGCCGCCCAATGGACCTAAGCCCATTACCATGTAGGCCACCCCGGCAGTCCGGCTCTTTGTCTACCATCTTCTATACCCCTATTCAGTATATATCCGACAGTAGCCCCCAGGAAGGATCAAAACTCCGATTCTCCGTCTTTCGTCAAATACATTTTGTCCGGGAAATCTTGATTCAGCAGTCTTGATTCTTTCTACTTTCCTTTTGAAGGAGATGGTAACATAAAACTCGGAACTATGAAAGTCCGGCTTTTCTTCTCGCGATCCTTCGCGGAAAAGGAACTTCTAACGTCAGCGCTTTAATCATGCTGACGCAGGCGACGCTTGGTTTCACGCGGGAAACCCTGCAACGTATCTCTGACAGATTCTCACGGGAAACGAGGAGATAGCCATCATTCCCCCGTCGTTATATTTCCCGTAGTTTCCGGCGAGCGACACGCGTCGAACATCCAACGGTCGAAAGAGCCGTTGGCACGTATCTAAACGGATTTCTGGCTATAAATAGCCTTCATCGTCCTCCTCCGAAACTTTCCTCACTCCCTCACTGCCCACACCATTGACGCGCACGCGAGCTCGAGAGCAAGTCCTTGTCCCAACGCACGTATCCGTCGCACGCTGAACGCAAAGCGCCACCAAAAAATGGCCTCTTCGCCGCCGTCACCGACCCGCGCCGCCATCGACGAGCTCGTCAGCGATCTGGATCCACAGCCGGGATCGCAGAAGCACACCGGCGGCGAGACGGAGAAGACCGCGGCTTCCGCGGCGGGTGGAGAAAACACTTCCGTCGCCGCGGACATTGCGGGATCGAGCTCCGCAGCACCCCCTCCGTTCATCCCAACGACGGAGAGGGTCAAGATCCATTCCCGTGGCGATGAGCGCTTTGCCACCGGAGCCAACAACGGAACAGAAATTGTCGGCAATTGGAGTCCGAGTAATACTTCTCTCGTCCTTCTTCGTCGGATGTCAAAGGAGGGATACATAGTTAAGGGCAAATGGCGAATCTCGAAAGATGAACCCGAGCCCAAGCCAGAAGTCGGAGAACGCGCATCCTTACCTCTCATGTTGCGAGAGGTATGGGTTTTCCCCCTTCCGCCTTTTTTCTAGACGTTCTTAACTTTTATGGCGTTCAGCCACACAACATTTCTCCGAATTCCATCCTCTACTTAGCCAGTTTCCAAGCCCTTTTCGAAGGATATCTCGGGAAAACACCTGACCTAAATTTCTGGCAATATTTCTTTGAGGTAAAGCATAACATCACAAATGGCGTTTCGCCCATTTGCGGAACCGTATCTTTCATCCTCAGAAAATCTAGGGAGGAATGGTATCCAAAAATAGAAATGCCGGAACCTAACCAATCTTGGCTAGGTTCTTTCTTTTATCATCAGGACATTCCATTCCCAGGTAGGGCAACCGGGGTTCCTCCCTTTGTTAATTCTGCCGCTATTCCTCGCGATAGTTGGACAGCCGCAGTAGGGGAAAATTTGCCAGAAAACCTGATGAAGATAAAGCGGCGCATCGCCAAGCTCTCTTCCTCTCAACCTTCTTTGGTTGGGAAGGATACCGTTATGTGCTGGTTTGGACGCCGTATCCAACCTCTCTCTTTTCGTTCTCGACTTCTTTGCGAATACCAAGGACCAGAAGATAGCATGAGAGGAACAGATAAGGCCTTTACCAGAAAGGATTTTATAGGACGACTTCATGAACTGGTCGCCGTCAGTAATCAGATTGAGGAAAGTCTGGCGATTTATCACGTGGAAAATCTGGTCCCTAAGGTATTTATCTTTCCTTGTTTCCACGTTTTTCTTCAGATTGTCTCCTCTCTCCGCTTTTTAACATATTGTTAACTCCTTCCCAGTTTGATGAACTTGGAGAAAATGATCTTGCTTCCAACGCTGAACTCAACAAATTACATGCCGAGTTTCACAACAATCGGAAGCGCAAAAGGCAATCAGCTACCAGAGAGGAATCTATTCCCAACCTGGACGATATCCGGATAAAAGAAGAACCATTCGACGAACTCGGATATATTCGTCCGGAGGCAAAGAAATTCTTTGCTCCTGCGCCTCTGATTCGCCCTTGGCCACAAAATGGATTAGTTATTCGCAATGATATCGCATTTTCGCCTCGTCAGGTTATACACGATGGCCTTCATCACGTTGGAATTCTCTTCGCAGAATATGCCAAAGAATTCAACGAGGTCTTGATCGATTTGCGAGAAATGAGCCAGGTAATACTTCTAGCCCCCAAGCATTAAGTTGAAATATGAATTCTTCTTAATGTTTCTTCATATGCCTGTTAAAACTTAAGCATCTGGCTTTCATTTCCATGTTTTAGCATTCCGCAGACGCCATCAACTTGGAAGTTTTTAAGAAGCTTAGTCTCAAGAGCAGAGAAGTAAAAACCCTTCAATCTGTTATTGAGTCTAAAAGCAACGAACTAGCGTCATCTCAGCGGAAACTATCAAAAGCCACCGGTATTTTATTTTGTACCATTTGTTTTCTCTGGAGAATTATTCGGAATTGTTTTGTAAACTCAAATGAATTTCTGCCCTCCAGCTGCTTTAAACAAAGCCAACAAATTAGCAGAAAACACTGTCCATGTTTCTCAGCTTCGTGAGGAGAACTCAAACCTCCGAAAGGAACTCTTGAAAGCTCAAGAAGACCTAGAAGCCAGTAATCTGGCCCTTGGGATTGCTCAATCCAAGGCCTCTTTACAGGCAGCGGAAGACAAAGCTGTTATCAATGATTTGGAAAGTATGCTACTCCCGCGCATGAAAGAAGACGACGAAATTGACAAGGTTCTTGGTAAGTTAACTTCTTTTTACCAATTTTCTTCATGTCTTATTTCTTGTATCTTTCCATGTAACCTTTACTTTTGTCGACAAAGCAGGAAATTTTCCAGGAATTTCTCGGACTGAAAAGATCCGGGCTTTTGGGGAAGTGTGGAATTTAATCAGGAATGCAGCTGATTAATAAATTCCTTCCCACAAGTACTATATGCTTTTCGGAAGTCTACCGGCTTCCGGGTGCCATCACAGAAGTAGCAGAATCGAAAGAACCCCTCCTTCGTTCTGCCGCCCGAGGTGGTGCACGCATGGCACTTGGCCTTATGCGTCTTCATTACCCTAATGCCAGATCTTGGCGCGTAGCATCCGGTATCCCTCAAGGATACACAGAAGCGCAACGAAATGCGATTTTTGATGAAGTTAAAGGGCACGCTTCCAAGATTGCCTCTATGGTCAACCTTTCCATTACTTATCCGGAAGAAGAAATGCCTGCAGCCCCCGAGAATGATAGCAGTGATGAAGACTCGGATGCTTGAGGGAATACACTCGACCCGAATGATGGATGTGTATAAGAGCATTTTTACAATGTAATTCATATTGTAATGCTTCTATATCTTTTGTCGAAACAAGAACTCCGCCTTTTGCAATTTAAAGTTTCTTGCAAAGTTTTTCCGGGTTTGACTGTTCCTTTATCTTCTAAGTAATCTGGCATCTGTGTTTTAACTGCTCTAGTGTTTAAAAATGGCTCAACTAGCAATATGTATCGTCATGTCGAGTAACTGGGGACGAACCAAACAGTTTTAAAACTCAGAAACATGGATCATGCTAGAAGCATTTTTACTGACTAGTTTCAGTAACCCAACACATACTCAATCAGATAAAATTTAGAGAAAACAAGGAACTGCTCTGAAACTTGGGCACGCAGGCACAATCCGAGTTTCCTTTAACCTTTAACAGGCCGAATCATTCAGCTTTTAAACACCGAGCACGCAGGCACAATTCGGGTTAACATTGAGTATTTGTAAGATCATTGGGAAATAGATGAGGCGGAAATATTTTGTACTTATAATGAAATATGAATGACAACATTCCGACAACTTTATTTCATGATCTCAAAGATGTTTACATAGAAATTGAACTAAGTATAGAAGGGGCGTAATTGCTGGATACTCCAAGGCCTCTTTGTCTCTCCTAGTTCATCATCTATTTTTCTCTTTCTTTTGCGATTCGGCTTCTCGGGATCATCCTCCGTATCTCGAATGTCAACAAGATAGTATGATCCATTCTTCATGGCTTTACTGATGACAAATGGTCCTTCCCATACTGGGGCCAATTTGTGCTTCCTTTGCTGCACCAATCTCAGCACTAAGTCACCTTCTTTAAAAGAACGATGCCTGATTTTCCGACTATGATAACGTCGTAAACCTTGCTGGTAGATGGCAGATCTTTGAAGCACAAGTTCTCGTTCCTCTTCTAAGAGATCGACGGCATCCTGTCATGCTTCTTCGGCATCTGAGTCGTCAAAATTCTGCACTCTTGGGCTATCATGGATCATGTCCGTTGGAAGAATAGCTTCCGCACCATAAACTAGGAAAAACGGGGTTTGCTCAGTTGACCTATTTGGCGTCGTTCGAATACTCCATAACATGGAAGGTAGCTCTTCTACCCACGCTCCAGCTGCTCTATGGAGAGGAGTTTCGAGTCTTGGGCGTATTCCTTGCAGGATTGAACTGTTCATTCTTTCAACCTGTCCATTAGACTGCGGGTGTGCCACAGATGCAAGATCTAAGCGGATTCCGTTTGCTGGCAGTATTTTGCCAACTCCCCAATGGAGAAATTTGTCCCGTTATAGTTATTATGCTATGTGGGACGCCATACCTCATTACTAAATCAATAATGAAATTTCTGGCAGTTGCACCATCCAGCTTTTTGATGGGTTTAGCCTCCACCCATTTTGTATACTTATCCACCGCTACGAGTAGATGTGTAAGTCCACCTCTTGCAGTTTTGAACGGTCCCATCATATCTAGCCCCCAGACCGCAAACGGCCATGTGATAGGGATAGTTTTAAGTGCTTGGGCCGGCAAATTGGTCTGCTTGGCGTAATATTGACATCCTTCGCATGTATTCACTATGCGTTCGGCGTTGACTTGGCTGTTAGCCAGAAAAACCCCGCCCAGAATGCTTTTTTGACTATGCTTTTTGATTGAGCATGATGTCCGCAATCGCCGGCGTGGATTTCTTCCAGTATTTCTCTTCCTTCTTCTGGTGAAATACACCGCTGAAAAATTCCGGAAGTACTGCATTTATACAAGTGGTCATTGATCACCACGTATCCTTTGCACCGACGCTGTATTTGCCTTTGCAAGACTTCGTCTGCTCCGGGTACTTCTGATTGACTAAGAAGTTTAAGTATGGAATTGTCCAATCCGGTTTAACGAGCATGACCTCGATTGTTTCAGATGCCAGAGGGTAATCAACGTCTCCACCTTTTATGGATGGTTCATACAAGTGCTGGACGAATACCCTGGTGGTAAAGTTTTTACTCTCTCTGATCCATGCGGGCTAATGCATCCGCATTCCAGTTTTCCTCCCTTTTTATGTGGAGGACTTCGAACCCGAAGAAACAAATGGCAAACTCATCCACCGTCCTCCGATTCAGCCATTATAGGGCTTTTCGCGTCCCAGGTTTGGTTGAGCTGATGCTGTACCAAATCCGAGTCTCCGTAGCATAAGATGCGTTTTACCCCTATTTCTTTTGCAATATGCAAGCCATGAAGCAGAGCTTCGTATTCTGCCACGTTGTTACTGGCGTTGAAGTGTATTTGTAATACGTACTCCATTGTGTCTCCCTTGGGAGATTTTAGGACTACACCAGCCCCAGCTCCTTCCTTCATCTTGGATCCGTCAAAGTGCATGATCCAGTACTCGGATTCTGGCATCGGTGTATTTCCATTGCTTCTGTCTAGTCTGCGACGAAATCTGCCAAAACTTGGGATTTTATTGCCGTCCTTGGCTGGTTAATGTCGAAGGCTGCCAGCTCGATGCCCATTTAGCTACTCGGCCGGTTGCCTCCGCATTGTTTATAATATCCCCTAGTGGTGCTTTACATACCATGTTATGGAATGCCCTTGGAAGTAATGGCGCAGTTTTCTGGATGCAAAAATACGCCATATGCCAGTTTCTGGTAGTGCGGATACCTTTGTTTGGATTCGGAAAAAACTTCGCTTATGTAATATACCGGATGTTGATGGTATGCTTTGTTCTTCTTTTGTCCGTCCACAACGATTACCACACTAATAACCCGACTTGTAGCCGTAAGGTATAATAACATGGGTTCTTCGTCTTTTGGAGATGCCAAGATGGGAGCGTTCATCAAGGTTTCCTTCAACTGGGCCAACGCTGCATCAGCCTGTTCTGTCTATTCGAACTTGTCGGATTTCTTCAGCAGCTTGTAGAGTGGTAAGGCTTTATCCCCAGCCGACTGATAAATCTGCTGACGGCTGCAGCGGAACCCGTCAATCTTTGTACATCTTTTACACATGTAGGTTTTGAGATGTTCAAGATTGCCTTGATCTTTTCCGGGTTAACTTCTATTCCTCTGTGGGAAACAATGAAACCCAGAAGTTTTCCTGAGGGAACCCCGAATACGCACTTAGATGGATTCAACTTCATCTTGTAAGTGCGCAAGTTTTCGAAAGTTTCTCGCAGATCCTCAAGGAGTGTATCTTTTTCCTTGGTTACAACAGCGATATCGTCCACGTAAACATGAACGTTTCTGCCAATTTGACTATGCAAACAGCGTTGCATGCAACGCTGGTAGGTTGCACCTGCGTTCTTCAGGCCAAAAGGCATGGTTATGTAATAGTACGTCCCATACGGGGTTATAAAAGAAGTCTTGATTTGATCTTCCTTTTTCATGCGTATTTGGTGGTACCGGAGTATGCATCCAAAAAAGCATAAAAGCTCGGAGCCTGCAGTGGCATCTATTATTTGATCGATTCGCGGCAATGCGAACCTGTCTTTCGGACACAACTTGTTCAATCCTGTGTAATCTATACACATTCTAAGAGAAGTGGTGTCTTTCTTCGGCACTAATACCGGATTTGCGGACAATCAGTATGGATTACTTCCTTGATGAAATCCGCTGCTAAAAGCCGGATAATTCCTTGCCAATAGCCTTCCGTCTTCTTCCGTCAAATCGACGGAGACCTTGTTTGACGGGTTTTGATCCGGGAATAACCTTGAGTTGGTGCTCAGCAAGTTCCCTGGGTACGCCTGGCATGTCAGCTGGACACCAGGCAAAAATATCCCAGTTCTCACGGAGGAACTTGATGAGCTCGCCTTCTATTTGTCAGTCATCCCAGTCCTACGACGACGAATTTTGTCGGATCTTTGGGATCTAGGATTACCTGTCTTGTATTCTCGGACGCCTTAAAGCTATCTGTTGGCTTCCGAGTTTCTTTTCCTGTCGGCATTTCTTTCGGCGATACCTCCTTGGCTAATTCCTTCAGTTCCTCCTTTGCTATAACTCTCTGAGCGCAAAGGGTTTTCTTTCTCCAACTCGTTTGCCAGCTTGAATCACCGGCAATGGTGATTACTCCTCCTTTGGGTCCTGGCATCTTCAGCTTGTTGTAGATATAGCAAGATCTTGCCATAAATTTGGCGAAAGCCGGACGTCCGAGTATTGCGTGATACACGCTTTCGAACGGCACTACTTCGAAGGATACTTTTTCCTGGCGGAAGTGATCTTTATCTCCGAAGGTGACATCTAGGGAAATTTCTCCTAGGGATCGTGCTTGCCTGCCAGGAACAATGCCATGGAAGCGTATATTGCTGTAGTTGAGCTGGGACTCGGAGATCTTCAAGTGCTTCAGTGTATCCAGATACATTATATTGATGCTGGAGATCCTCCATCCATCAGCACTCTTCTTAGCCTAGTGTTTTGGACAATAGGGCTTACAACAAGAGCTTGTGTGCCGGGTTCAGGGATATTTCCGGGATGATCAGACTGATCCCAGATTATGGGTGTGTTGGAGTACTTCAAGAATTTCGGGGTCGCAGGAACAACTGCGTTTATCTCCCGAAGTGTTCTTTTGGCCACCTTTGCTGACGGGTTGCTAAGAAAGTTAACATTGCTTCTCCGTCAACTCTCGGAAATTTGGGTTCGCCCTTTCGCTGTTGTTCTTGGATTTTATCATCAGTGTCCGATTCACTGTCTTCTTTTTCAGCTTCTGGCTTTTGTTTGGCAGGTTTCCTTTTGGAACCCTTCCCATTATTTCCGGATCCTGCATTGCCTTTCATATGCTTGTTTAGCCGGCATTGCGCGTTTGTGTGGGTTGGTTTCCCAAATTGCGAGTGGTGGACGCAGGGTTCCGACTTAATTCTCTCCCATTCTTCGGGAGTGTAATTGATTGGATCTGGAATGCGACCTTTCCACTTATTCACCTTTTCTCCTCCAAAGGCTATGTTGACCTCCTTGGGCTTTGTCGTTGACTCTGGAGTTCCTTTTTTGTCAGAACGAGGGGTTTTCTTGGCGAGTATTAGTGACTCAATATTGCCTCCTCTTGCTCTGATATCATCTTCGGCTGCAGCATGCTCATTAGCGGTTGTAAGCATAGATCCGAGATCTTTGTGCTGTTTAGAACCAACCATGAACGGTACAAGTCCGGGTTTTAGGCCATTGACGAAAGCATGCATTGCTTGTACGTCAGTTACTCCAGAGCAACTAATTCTTCATTGCAGTCCATCTGGAGATGAAATCCACGTATGGTTCGTCCTCAAATTGGGTGCAACGGTTCAGCTGGTTGATGCTATTTGGGCGTTTGTATGTTCCCCGAAAATGCTGAGTGAATCTCTCGCCATATCATCCCAACTGTCGACAGTTCTTGATGGTAAACCATTGATCCAATCTCTGGCTCCGTCTAGCAACATTAGGGGAAGAAACTTGACAGCTTCCAGGTCTGTCCCATTGTTGATTTGGACGGCTGTATAATAATCTGAGAGCCAGGTATCCGGGTTTGTACTGCCGGTATACTTTTGGTAGGTTGGACCAACTTTGGCGAAGCCAGAATGCAGGGTTATCCTTCGGATCCTGTCAGTAAAACACTTAGGACCAAAGTATAGATCATCCTTTTCTGCTCTATCAATGTGTGCAGAATATCTCCCGGCTGAATGGACAGAAGGGGATCTGCTCCTTTCTTTTCATTGTTGCGCGGACGCGCTTTTCCGAGGTTATCTCTATCTCTTCCGTGTTCACGTCCTTTAGGCGGAGTTCTGCTTCTATGCCTTTCCTTATCCTTAGGAGGTGTCCGGGATCTTTCACGTCTGTGAGGTATATCATATCTTCCAGCTTTTTCAGCTGGGTTTCTCGGAGGCGGCATTATCTTGCCGTCATTCCGGTGTTTGTCTTCCCGATCGTGTGGTTTATATCCATCTTTCGGGAGTGAGGTCCGGTTCTAGACGCTGCGTCCCGGTTGTCGGGGTTTTTCTTGTCTTTTCTCGGATCCTCTTTTTTATCCGAATCTCCGGGTTCTTCCGGTCCAGGTGCTCCAGCAGCGCAAGTAACTGTTTTGCAGAGGGCGGAATTATCATGCAGCCTCCCTGATCGCTCTTGGCCTTGCTGCTGCTGCTGCTGTAATGCTTTTCCTAGGAAAGCATACACCCCTTGGAGTTTTTCCCCGTTGGAGTACAGATCGTTGTTTAGGATGGCGAACGCTGCTTCCGCGTTTTCTGCTGCGGTTTTGTATATTGGTTCGCCCTTGGCATCTTTGCCGTTTAACTGCTTTTGCCAAGATGTGTTATAAAACCTTTCTTTTGGCGGCAGTTCTTCCGGTTTTGCGATTCCGGGTAGCCTAGTAGGTTTTAAGGCAGAGCTATGCTTTCTCTCGTACTCCTCTATTTCTTCCTTCATGACTTTGATGTCATTATGGGTTTGTTGGAGATGTTGCCGAGATCTAAGCAGATGTTGCTGTTGCCGTTGGAAAGCTTGTCTCCTGGCTTCCAGCATCTCAGGGGGTTCATCTGGTCCCACTGGTGTTTGTAATAGCTCTTGCTCTTCCAGTTCTGTCATTGGCGGAGCAGTGATTTCCTTAGATTTCTTTTCCGCGGGCTTTGTGCCGCTAATATCTCCAACTTCCAGGTTTTCATCAGCGAGATCGGCTGATTTTTTCTTCCGGAGTTTTTATTGGAGTTTTTTAGAAGCACGGTGCTTTTTCTTGGAAGAAGGAGGTTTTTTGACAGGCTCATCTTCTGTCATCTCCTTAACATTGGGGAATATCGGAGAAGTTTCTCGTCTTCTCTCTCTTCCACTGGCGGAGGGGTTTTAGGGCTTTCCTGGCTGTCGGCACCCGTTGTATCAGCTGGTTTTGCCATTAGCACTTCATGGAATCCCCTTGAAAGGACTTAACCTTTCTTACGAAGGCATCCTCGTCTTCGTCTTCGGAGTCGAAGTTATCCGATCCGGTTTCCGACTCCAATCTCGCCTCAATGGCGGCAAGCACGGACTCTGCTTCCGAGTTCATCGTCTGGTTGACGGATGTCAGATCTTCCGTCTCTGTGACGGGTATTTGTTCTTCCGTCTCTACGACGGGTAGGTTGTTATCTGCCTCTTGCACGGGATTTCCGTCATCCGTGTTTTCAGCGATTTCGGATTGCACCATGCCGATAAAGTGTGTATCACTGTTTTGTCGGCGATCTGAGCAGAATCCGAGATCATAGTCGTCTTCGACTGGGTATAGGGCGGGTGGGATAAATTTGCTTCCACCGCAAAACCCCATTGCTTCTGCAGTTAGTCCGATAAAGATGTTAGCGGATCCAATCGGTAACACGCAGGCACTTACCAGGTGGTTTTGCGCCGGTATGTAGGATCCGTTGTCGAGGAAGCGCCCGACGTCGTCGTCGAATTCCAAGCTTCCGACAGTGATCGATCTTCCAATTCCGCCGAGTATCCCAGACCGGAATTTCACGCCTGACGTCGTTTGCCCTACGGTGGACGCCAACTGTCGAGACATCGTAGTAGTTTTCATAGACGGGGGTGCCATGAGACTACGGTAGAGACGTGGGGTAACGGGATAGCGTAGTAACACAGAACACGGGATTTTACCCAGGTTCGGTACGTCGCGACAGTACGGCATACCTACTCCTGCACTTCTCACTAGTTGGGACTAAAGCCCGTATAACAGGGTTACAGTGTGAGGGAATAGATCTGGCTACTCGACGAGGATGAACTTCTCGGCGAGTTGCGTAGAGCTTGAACTTGTGTCTAACTTAACTTGTTTAATCTATCTCCCATCCGGCTTTATATAATAGCCAGATTAGGGCTTACAGAGCAGGAAACCTAGAAGACTACGTTTAACTTGTAACTTGGAAAGTAAGGAATCCGTCTTCTCCTCCAAGCCAGATCACGCGGGCCGTGATCCGGGTTCTTCTAGAATCCGGATTCTGCGCGTCGGACTACTGGGCCGCCCAATGGACCTAAGCCCATTACCATGTAGGCCACCCCGGCAGTCCGGCTCTTTGTCTACCATCTTCTATACCCCTATTCAGTATATATCCGACAATTTTCCTCAATAATATTTGCATGATCACAAGAAGAAGTAGAGGCGCTAGGGGTGTTAAATTGATTAAGTTGAGTTTGAAGTTGTTCATGTAACTCTTTGAGGGTAGAGTGTTCACTCTCCAATGCCTTGTGAGCTTTTGTGAGATTCTCAAACTCCTCGGTTAGTTTAGCATGACCAACCCCAAACTCAACCTTATCCTTTTTACCCTTTTTGTATTTAGCAATTTCAAGCTCACATTCTTTAGTCATATTAGCAACAAGTTCATTATGTGACTCTTCAATAGATTCAAGTTCCTCCTCAAGAGAAACTCGACCCTCATGCACTTCCTCAAGGGTCATAGAGAGAGATGCGTTTTCATCCGCATCTCTTCTTTCAATCTCACCTTTCTTCTCAAGAGCTTCATGGGCCTCTCCCAATTGGCTCGTGAGGAGCTCAAAGTACTTCTTGGACTCTCCTTGCATGTTAGACATAAAACGTTCCAAGGAAGAAATTTCATCTTCTACTCTAAGACTATCATGGTTAAACAATTCATTTGGAGTCTTAAAGATGGGAGAAGGTGATACCTCCGAGGCCTTGGCCATGAAGAACTTGGCATTGGGTTGAGGAAGGTTCTCATTAAGGGATTCAAAGAGTGATGAAGATGATGGAGTTGAGGAAATATCAAGATCATCCACTTCACTTGTGGTTTCTTCTTATTCATCACTACCGGAATCATACTCCTCTTGAGTCAGTAGCACAAACTTGGTGGGAGACTTCTTGTTGAAGGGTTTCCTCTTGAAATGAGGCTTCTCGTACTCAACCTTGGACTTGTCCGTGCGAATGAGTTTTCCACCATATGTTCCCTATTATCAAAGGGACACTCCACAATGAAATGGTGGTTGACTTGACAATTGAAGCGAGACTTGGTCTTCCCTTCAACATATGCCTTGGCCTTGGATGGATTCTTCCAAAACTTTTGCACGGTAAGAACAATGACATCTTTGAGCATGGGGTCATTTTCTTGATCCTTCAACGGGGCCAACTCCTGAATGCAATCTTATTGATAATCAAACTCCCTTGAAACAACCTTGGCCTTCAAAGCAACTGAAGCTCATTTGTGCATTCCTAGGGCTCTAGCAGTGTTGTCAAGAGCATTTTTTGTTTGCACTTGATAGGAGCACACCTCTTGCATCACTTGTGTTGAGGTCAAGGAGGCAAAGTCATGTCTTCCTTGAATGCTCTTCAAGTCCGTGGGATCAAAAGGCATAAGAGAAATCATGTACTTCCTCTTGATCCAAGCATCATCAATGTACTTGGCACCAACATTGTTGAATGCGGTGGCAAGAGTCTTGAGCCTTCGGTATATGTCTTCATGGATCTCACCATAATGCATATAGAATCCTTCGGCCTCATTGCTCAAGGCATCATACCTATTCCTTTGCATACTCTCATTGCCCACCAACATGATGACAAGAGCATCCCATGTTTCCTTGGCAGTGGAATATTGTTGAAGACGAGGCATGTGGTTTGGACCCACGGCTTGTTGAATGATGGACAAGGCGGTGTAGTTGAGTTGGCAATCTAAAGCTTCTCTTCTTGTCAAGTTCTTGGGGCCATGTGTCTTGTATCCATCTCGAGTGACCCTCCAAAGTTCAATACAAGAAGAGTTCCAGTAAGTTTCCATGTAATATTGCCACTCACACAAAGAATGTGCATCAATTTTAGGAGGTTCTCCTTTAGGAATTATATGAGTATGTGGGATGGGAGGATTGGGAGAGTAGTGTCCTTCGACGGAGTGGTATCCTCCTTTCTCTTCTGTACCCTTATCGGTGGAGTTCTTAGCGGAAGCATCTTTAAGTGGAACACCATTAGTACCATTCTTGGCACCCTCCGGATCTTCATACGAAGGAGATGAAGTGGAAGTCTCCGGTTCCTTGGCTTTCATGAATTGCAACATGAGTGTTCGCAACTCATCGATTTTGCTCTCCATGGATGAGGTCAAGTAATTTTTTAAATCCTTCAAATCATCCATAGAGACATGCACCACCGAACCGACGACATCCTGATCATCGGGCATACTAAACTCTTAGGCGGTTATTCCCAATAAAAGAGTCGAGGCTCTGATACCAATTGAACAGATAGTATGGGCACCTAGAGCGGGGGTGAATATGTGCTATGACCAATTTTATTTTTTCTTCAAGATTAGGCTCGACACAAAGGTAAATTCTCTAGATAATGCAACTACGGTGAATTTACCTATATGACAAGAACAACAACAAATACAATACAAGCACAAGTAAAAGGGAAGGGAACGAGGTAACCGATATGAAGCACACGGAGACACGATGTAATCCCGAGTTCCTCCTTGTTAAGGGAGTATGTCTCGTTGGAGGGGTGTGAGCTTTGCCACAAAGGCCTACTCAACGTCACAAAGTCCTCACCCTATTCTTCGATGAACCCCGGCGCAAAGGCCTAGTCCACCTTGCACTATCGATCCCCTTTGAGGCGGGAATCGAATCCTTTACAAACAAGCTTGGGGCACACACCCACAACCAAATTGGGGTCCCCCATCACAAAGAATCACCAAGTGTAGTAAGAGATCTAGGTTCTCCACAAATGGAAACCCTAGACTCCAATCCCTCAAGTGAATGAGGGTGAAATGATGAACGACTGAGAGAAGATGTTGATCGGGGCCTTCTCCTTCAATCCTCCGAAGATCAAAAAGTTTGGGTGGAGGGATTGGGAGTGAATGGGGATTTGGTAAGCTCGATAAATGGTATTAAATGCAATGGACAAACTAGAGCTCAAGGAGGAATAGGAGGGGTATTTATACCCCCTCCCCAAATAGAGTTGTTTGAGCAGGAAAAGTGAACCGGAATATCCAGTTCAAACTTGAACCGGAATATCCGGTTGGCTTCAATTCTTCAGATCTGGATTTCGACTGGGTTGACTTCTTCCAGAATGTCCGATTGGAATGAATAATCCGGTTTGAAATATCCGGCTGGCTTCTGTCCTGAATAGGCTCCAGAACCTGATATTCCGGTTGGTATGGAATAATCCGGTTGGAAATATCTGGTTGAATTATGCGTCTTCAACTTCCAGTCCTTAGCCATTTGAGTCCAAACTTCAACAACCGGAATATCCGGTTGTTCCAGAATAATCCGGTTGGAAATTTCCGGCTCATCTCTATCTCAAACTGGGCTGGGATTTTCCTAACCGAAAATTCTAGTTGCCCTAGAATAGTCCGATTAGAAATATCCGGCTCATCTCTATCTCAAACTGGTCCGGTATCTTCCTAACCGGAAATTACGGCTGCCCTGGAATAATCCGGTTAGGAATATCCGGTTCCTCTCGGTCCCAAATCTCAATGATCTATCTTCACCGATCTTTTGGTGATTTGTGGAGACCCTGCACACCACTTCATGTGTAGTGCGCAAGTCGGTGACATAATACTCACAGAAGGACTTATCCGTGAATATTACATCTCTCAGAGTGGTACAACAGAAACACAGCGGTCCAAGCAAAACTATAGGATACAAACTTCATTACAAAATCTTGAGAATCCACTTGATGAATCAAGAAGATCTCCTGCAAATGAAACATCAGAAGAAGCAATAGGAAGCTCCAAGCCGGAGAAGAACTCTAGCTCAGAACTAAATCTACTACGGCTGATGCCAGCCCTAATTTATGGCTTGTAACTGCTAAGTTCAAGAATGGACTCCACCTACACCTTGATAACTTCTCCTCCACCAGCGTTGTTGATGACGATGCTTCACTGGCTAAGTAGTACAAGACTTCACCTAGCTTCACGAGGTAACGATGTCTTCACGATGACGACTTCCATAGGCTTCAACTCTAAGCAGGGGGTCAAACGGGAACGAATGAGTAACGAGCGTTACTCAGCAAGCTCATGATATATAGTGGGTATTTTGATGCACTAACTACAACTTTAGATTCAAAAGAGTCATAAGCTAATGCAAGGTTTTTGTAAAGCTTTCTTCAAGAGGTTGCTTCTAATTCTGAAGACTATGCCCGCCAGATCTTCACAGGATTAGAACTTTCATGGAGTTGCCTTTCCTGCGGCGTTCGCAGCTCCTTCCCGGAACAAGGGGTAACATGCCACATCATTTTACACTCTGCAGAGGTGCGTTACTTTACCCATGGACGACCAAGACCATGTTGCACAACCAGGTGTACATTCCTGTCCACTCCCACTCAGGTGTGGGGCCCGGTTGTTGGTCCAAGCCAAACCGTGCTTCTCCGCACAACGCATGCCCACCCATTTCTGCCAGCAGGTTGAACTCCTGATTCCACCCCTCACGATGGATATCTACGCGCCCCTGGCAGACCATCATAGACCCGCAGAGTCCGTGGGAATTAAGGGATCCCACCCATGTGCATGTAGTCCCGCAGAACCTACAGCGTACGTCTCTGGCAGCCCGTTGACATGCGAACGAGAAAAGTATCATGGCTGACTTACTCCCCCCCATAGAAGATTCATGGTCAACGTGAATTTACGGCGCAAGAATCCTGACGGCAGTTGTGATTAACTCCTAGGTAATACGTTCCCGTGCAGATGGAACCTTCCTTTTACCTATTCATCTTACCATGGTTCCATCCGCCCACCAAACAGAACACTACCACTCGGGTAGTCATTCATTTAGTCATATTATTATAAAAATAGGATCATGCATTCTTTTGAGAACAGGTGGTAATACGATAGGGTTTTTGCAATTAGTTTGTTATGAAGTACTGCAAAGGATATGAGCAAGTGATGAACTTGCCTGAGATTGGAATAATGACAATAATAATCATTGTCTCCAGAGTTCGAGGTCTCGTAGAAAATCCTGACATCTGAAAGATAGCAAAGTAGTCCTGGTAAGGACTACAGAAAACAATGGCAACATGATACATGCATAATAATGAGATGCAATCGTGAAATACCCTGGAAAATACCCCAGCTTACAAATGTAAGCCACGTTTGATATGATATCTCAATCACACATGTTTTAGGTGAATTGTTTCATTACTTGAGGTGATGTGTTTATTACTTCTTTCAGAGTTAGATGTGTTTCACTGTAACTTAGCAAATAATTGTTATCTTGTTTAGGTAAAAGTGTTTATTACTTGATTAGATAACAAAACAACAATACATGGAAAATCATTATTGAATAAATAACAGACAGATTTTATTTTATGTTTGAAAGTGTAGAGCTAATGACAATGAGTTTAGTGAAAAACGATGAGCTAATAAAACTACTTCATCATCACACAACTTGTTAGTGACTAATGATGGTAGGTTTAGTAGGTGCGAAAACATGGGTTTTGTTAATAAGGGAAAACAATGTTTGTGGTAGTTGTTTATGGTTATAATGGAATATTACAGAATTCCATTATACCCTTTAAAACAATTCTATAAGTTGAAGAAAATGTTTTATGTTTAACATATTTTAATTGGAAATGCTTTTCTTTTTAATTTAATATATCATTCAATGCTTCTGAAAAGATTTGCACAAACTATTAATTTATTGATTTTAAAGGAATTAAATGACTAGGCAAATATTGAACACATGGGAACTTAGTCAGATGGCTTTGGAAACATCACAGATGAGTTGCATAAGTCATTTGAAACATTTTGGTATATAACTTGTATTTTTCTGATTTTATGAATTATTTATTATTTTTCAGAGTTAATGGTTGTTATTATTGCTACTATTACTTCTTTATTTTATTTAATTAATTAAGCACTTATTGGTTTCTCAGAAAACATAGGTTATGGAATGTTTTGAAATGATTAAATACAAATTTTTTGAAAGGATATAATCTCAGCTGAGTTACTTATTCTAAATAAGTTTTTATTGTAAATTACTATTTCAAAATAATCAATTTTAAGCCTATGATTATTATGGTGTTATTATGCTTAATAGTTTATATACAAAAACTTGTACTGATTTGATAAGTATTTAAATTCAACTTAATTGAAATTTGTATAATTGTAGGTATTATTTTATAACTCTTTTATTTAAAATTTTAGGGTAATTACCCATCTGCCCCTAGGGCTGACAGGTGGCCCCAGGGGTTAGGGGTGGACCTAACCCACTGGTCTGGTCGGGCCGGACCAGACCAGGCGCACACACACGACCCGAGCCCCCCATCTTCTCCTCCTCCTCCCTCTGCGCGAGGCGACGCAGAGGCGCTCCATCGCCTCCTCCACTCCGGTGATTTCTCCGCCCCCCTCCGTCCATTTCCACCACCGTGACCTAGCGCCACTGCTTCTCCTCCCTGCCCGCTACTACGCCTCCCTCCTCGATCTGAGTTTCTCCCTGTGTGGCTCCCGTGGCAACCTCAAACCCTAACCCTAGGTTTCGGTACCCGGGGTGCTCCTCCACCTCTCTGGTGATCTTGGCTCCTCGATGGGATTCATGGATGCTCCTGGAGGCTGAGGTGCTGCTGTTGCTGCTTCCGTGGCTCGGTTGCCGAGTCGACGTCGCCGGGACGGCCTCCTGGAGGCAACCGCGGCTCGCCGCCGTGCTCCCCTCACCATCCGGATGTGGTCACCACAATGGTGACCACCTGTAAGTGCCCCTCTCCTCTCTCTGACCCCTACTCTTCCCCTTGCTCTGGAGCCTAGCCCTCATGCTGGCTCACCCATGCCTTCCCGTGACCTTCTCAATGATCTGGTGATTGATTGGTTGGCCTTTGAATTCACCACATGAGTTATTTGATATTGGAGATATGGAGTTCATGCTTTGTTCTGTGATGAACAATGAATTCTTATTATGCCCCTAATTATTGCTGTTGCTAGATACTGCGAGGTATTGCTGGTCGTTGGCCTTGGGCTAGTAGTGGAAATTTACTTGGGATGTACTCCCAATGCTATTCCTATGAGATGACACCCTTTGGGTTTGCTTCCTGTGATGGATTCTTGTTACTGACTATTTGATAACAATTCCTATTAACATGTATAGAATTACTAGTGTTCTATGAGTGTGCTAAATTGTTGGGAGGTGTTACTCTGAATATCGTTCATAGAATATGCCCTCAACAATTGTTTCCAACTTATTGTTTTTATGTCATGATTCCTTGGTTCTGGGGTATCAGATCCTTGGATCTGGTGCCCAGCAACCTTGTGTGTGTGTGGCATAATACAGTGCTCCTGGCTATTGATTTGTCTCAAAATCCCTTTGTGTTTATGTTAACTGAAGAATGCCCTGTTCCTATATTTCAGTTATTTTCTGAATCTTTTTACAACCAGATGTGTAGTTGTTGTGTTGAGGTGCTCATCCGGTTGGTTAGTGCCCAGCAACAACCTGTTGGATGTTCTTGTGAGCTAGCTAATTTTATTGGTCCATTTGCTTATGATTTGTGCCCCTCTTTGCCATTAGAACTGGTAAGAACATGGTATCTACTTGATCTTGTTGCCCCTGGAACTATTATCTGATAGGAACAGATACTATTCGATTTATTGCCCCTGCCAATGATGCAAAAGTCTGAGGCCCTAGTTTTATATAAGGACAGATACTGTGCTTGAGCTAATTGCAAATCTGAGATGTTGGAGCTAATTATTGGGCATCTATGTATGCCAACTGGTGGGTGCTACTCTGAACCTTAGGGTTCAGAGGATGTGCCACCATGTCCCACTTGTGTTTCTAAAGGAATATTTGAATTGGTGAGTTGTGTTTTGGAGGTACCAATTCTTATGATTCTGGTGCCCAGCAACTACACTATTAATTGTTTGCTTGTTATATCTGATAAGAACAGATTAATGCTTGTTGAATTGCCCCAAGGCCCATGATGTTGTTCTGAGGTAATCTTGTAGATAGGAACAGATACTATGCTACCTTTTAATTCCCTGTGATGTGATTAGCATAGCAACACTATGCTAGACTGAGGGAAATAAATCCCAATCCCTCTCTGTGCATATCTTAGCAATTTCTTGCTGAGTTGTGTGTAGAGATCAACCTGTTATGTGTTGATGCTGGGATGGTGTGTTGATCTTGTGGATCTACTGCTGGGTGGTGTTGCTGGCTTGTTGGCCTTACCCCTGCAGTTCCTGCTCCCTTGATCCTCTGGCTCCAGGCTTGGCCTTGCTTTGCTTTGCTCCAGGTCTGCTTCCCCAGCTTGTGACTTGGCCTTGTTGTTATCCTACTGGATCTATGGTTTCATAGATATTTGTTGGATGAATTGATTTGTGGTGCTGTGGTTTCCTGATGGTGCTGCTCTTGTGGTATAAGCTTGAGTTGTGTACAGGGGAAAGTGAGCTTGGTCTCCTCTCCCTTGCGGCTGATGTGGTATTTATACCACAACAGGGGTCTTGACAGCACCAAAGTGTGCTGGTGAGTGTGTTGTGTGCTTGTCTACGCTGCCTAGGATATTTCCTGGGAGATGTGCTCGGTTTGCACTTGGTCTTATCCTGGTGCTCTACTTATTTTTGGACTTGACACTTGTATTTCCTGATGACTAGCCAATGAGATTATACCGAGGCTTTTTCTCTGATTTGAACAGATACTAAACTTGTCTAAGCCTAAACTCGATGATGCGATTAGTAGTGCACCTCACTACCTGGCTGAGAGTACTAACCCCCACTAATCTTCTTTTACTCTTAATTGTTTTCTTGTTTATTTTGCAGGAACAAAAGATCAATTGGAGACTTGAAGATTTGCTAGAAGTAGTTTAAGAATTTATTTTGTAAATGTCACTTGTAATAGAACATGTAATTTTCCATTTGTTGAATTATGTAATGACTTTGTATTATGGTTATATTATTAATAAAGTTAATTGTTTTCTTTTTCCTATACACAATGAAATTGGAAATGTCCAATATTTGTTATTTCTTAATTGGTTCCATTTGATTACGGTAATTGTATTTTCTTGATTATTCAATTTGAATTTCCAATTCAAATTCAAACTCAAATTTCAAATTCAAACATCCCTAAGTTGAAATAATTCAAATTTGATCCCCTCAACTCCAATATAGTCTAGAGGTCATGTCAAATTTTCCACCTCCTTCCTGTATCGATCTCTTTCTCTCTGAACTAGAATATCGATGGAGCCTCGATCACTCCAGGGTATAGTATTTGCGAATAAGTCTCCAGTTGCCACTTCTCGTCTGATGATATCTCAGAGTACACTACCAGTTTGTTCCTGTATAATCTAACCTAATGAAACTCAAATGTTTAATGCCCTCAGAAATAATCTGCTTACAAGATTGATCAGGTCCTGTACTCAAATTATTCTCGTTTGACACCAAACACCAGGATTTCACCCCCCTCAGTTGATATCTTCTTATCTTGGCTCCCTCCTGGTATGCTTCTCTTGTAGCCATGGTCATGCACGAATGTAGACAAGAGTTTGGAAGGATCACAGACAGTGATAAGGGTTTAGTATTGGTTTAAGAAGGTTTGTTTCCTCGTTCAAATTCATCCTTCATGACTGATGAGATCCTCCAGTTAATCATGACTAACTTGCAGAAGTAAGATCATCAACTGTGTTTTGGATACTCACCCCTCTTCGAGTTCGAGATACCTAGTTGATTTCTCTCAAATCACTTACAGACTTGAGGTTAGACTCGTGGAGAGTTAGTATTGGCCACAACCAATTATGGTTTGTGTAACCAGATGATTTGGTTTCTTAAGATACTTCTTATAAAGATCACTCCAAATGTACTCTTGACTTGATGATCTAGACCTATTTCATCATGTCAAGTGAAACATTGGTCACTTTGGTTTGTTTATCGCGCCAAAATTTCCCGTACTTTTAGATGCATGCTTTGCAAATACACATATTATATTTAGATCCTTATAACCTCCCAAACACTGGGATGTTACAGTATCTCCCCCTTAACAAGAACTTCGTCCCGAAGTTCAACCTCTCTCACGTAAGAATGGTAGAGAGAACTTCTGTAGACCGTTGATTCTTCACAATTATTTTCTTGTGTTGACCTTGGCATGTGTAGCCTCTTGTCTTGATTGTTCACCATCCACGGTCTTGCACAATGATCTAATACTATGCCTGTTATTATAACAACTCTGTTTTGTTACTTGGCCTTCCTAATGGTCTTACGAAGAACACGTGGTATTTCCACCATATAGTGGATACCAAGTTTCTTTCTCCGATGAATAGGTATGGTTTCCTACCTCTCAGAACTTTCTGAAGAACATTTGGTATATCCACCAGATGATGAATAACCAATATGATTCTTCCAGTACACTCGGTATTGTCTATGGTTAGATTTCCATTTGATTGAATCTAGTGGTCTCAAGAGGAATACAGCTCAAGGAAACTTGTACAAAGTAGTGTACACTGACTTAGACTCTTCTAATTAGTAAAAATATCTTCGAGTTTCCTCGAGTTTTAACTCTTTCCTAGAGGTGATTATAACCTATACCACTGGTTACTTCCTATGGTCCTTCTACATATTTGGGCTTCTACTTCTACGGGACAACTCTATAAGTTTATTTATCAAACCCCTGCATGTTTCCTTTAAGGATATAACTACTCATGGAATTTTCTTCTTATCACTTGTAGTATCTCTCCATGTGCTCATGAGGTATGTCACCAACTCCAAGCAAAATGTGGAATATGGTCCATTCCCATCAGTGCTTTCTTGATTTCTGCCTTCTTGACTTCAAGGACTTGCAGAGCTTTGATAGTTGCTTCAATCAGCTGAGATTCCAGACCGCTCTCATACTAATCTTATACCCTCTAGACCAGTAACATCAATATAGAACTCAATGTTTGCACATGCATTTGCACATCAAGTTCAATCTTCATGTACAGATCTAGTCAATCAAAGATTCAAATAAGATCCAATAAATCCCAAATGCAGTTATCACTCATGCATCAAAAGCCTGTGAAATAACAGTACCTTAAGTAAAGCATCTCAAGTACCAAGGCTCTTAAATGCTATACACTACAAGTAGGTATATATTACCTTGTAATCCTAGTCTGCACAACCACTCTTTGCCCAGGTAATTACTCCAATTGCATGCCTTACTGCAATGGAATAAACCAAGACAAAATGATCCTATAGTAGTTGTTGTCTAACTTGGTGCCCTGTAGGACTAAGTACCATGCTATTTGAAGTACTTCCTCTTGGTTATGATAAGCTTCTCCTAACATCTGTTAGTCCTTCATGGTGTTGATCATACTATACTATAATGATTCACCTCTAGACTTGGTAACTAAGAATTTGGTTATACCCCATAGTTACCAGGGTCTCATGACTCTTAATTGTTCACAAACATTCCTTCCTGAAGACTCTTATACATACTCTATACCATGTTCCACTCCATCCTATTCATTCATAGAATGGGGTAATCATTACTTTGACTTAAACATCTCTGACTATGTCAGAACTCTTTTTCTCTTCATAATAGCACCAATACATGCTAGTCTTCTAACTATTCATACCTAGGTATTAAGAAAATAGATAAGTATCTTTACTCAAGTTGAGTAAGAAGATTCTATACAAGTATCATTGCATCATTCTCAAGTGAATGATCATCATAGTTGTAGGAAGTGTGGTGTAGATAAGATGGCTTCCTATATTATTTACCAACCTACAGATCTCCTAAAAGGTTTTAGACCTAAGGTCGCTTCGCTCTGATACCATCTGTGGAGACCCTGCACACCACTGCATGTGTAGTGTGCAAGTCGGTGACATAATACTCACAGAAGGACTTATTCGTGAATATTACATCTCTCAGAGTGGTACAACAGAAACACAGCGGTCCATGCAAAACTATAGGATACAAACTTCATTACAAAATCTTGAGAATCCACTTGATGAATCAAGAAGATCTCCTGCAAATGAAACATCAGAAGAAGCAATACGAAGCTCCAAGCCGGAGAAGAACTCTAGCTCAGAACTAAATCTACTACGGCTGATGCCAGCCCTAATTTATGGCTTGTAACTGCTAAGTTCAAGAATGGACTCCACCTACACCTTGATAACTTCTCCTCCACCAGCGTTGTTGATGACGATGCTTCACTGGCTAAGTAGTACAAGACTCCACCTAGCTTCACGAGGTAACGATGGCTTCACGATGACGACTTCCATAGGCTTCAACTCTAAGCAGGGGGTCAAACGGGAACGAATGAGTAACGAGCGTTACTCAGCAAGCTCATGATATATAGTGGGTATTTTGATGCACTAACTACAACTTTAGACTCAAAAGAGTCATAAGCTAATGCAAGGTTTTTGTAAAGCTTTCTTCAAGAGGTTGCTTTTAATTCTGAAGACTATGCCCGCCAGATCTTCACAGGATTAGAACTTTCATGGAGTTGCCTTTCCTGCGGCATTCGCAGCTCCTTCCCGGAACAAGGGGTAACATGCCACATCATTTTACACTCTGCAGAGGTGCGTTACTTTACCCATGGACGACCAAGACCATGTTGCACAACCAGGTGTACATTCCTGTCCACTCCCACTCAGGTGTGGGGCCCGATTGTTGGTCCAAGCCAAACCGTGCTTCTCCGCACAACGCATGCCCACCCATTTCTGCCAGCAGGTTAAACGCCTGATTCCACCCCTCATGATGGATATCTACTCGCCCCTGGCAGACCATCATAGACCCGCAGAGTCCGTGGGAATTAAGGGATCCCACCCATGTGCATGTAGTCCCGCAGAATCTACAACGTACGTCTCTGGCAGCCCGTTGACATGCGAACGAGAAAAGTATCACGACTGACTTACTCCCCCCATAGAAGATTCATGGTCAACGCGAATTTACGGCGCAAGAATCCTGACGGCAGTTGTGATTAACTCCTAGGTAATACGTTCCCGTGCAGATGGAACCTTCCTTTGACCTATTCATCTTACCATGGTTCCATCCGCCCACCAAACAGAACACTACCACTCGGGTAGTCATTCATTTAGTCATATTATTATAAAAATAGGATCATGCATTCTTTTGAGAACAGGTGGTAATACGATAGGGTTTTTGCAATTAGTTTGTTATGAAGTACTGCAAAGGATATGAGCAAGTGATGAACTTGCCTGAGATTGGAATAATGACAATAATAATCATTGTCTCCAGAGTTCGAGGTCTCGTAGAAAATCCTGACATCTGAAAGATAGCAAAGTAGTCCTGGTAAGGACTACAGAAAACAATGGCAACATGATACATGCATAATAATGAGATGCAATCGTGAAATACCCTGGAAAATACCCCAGCTTACAAATGTAAGCCATGTTTGATATGATATCTCAATCACACATGTTTTAGGTGAATTGTTTCATTACTTGAGGTGATGTGGTTATTACTTCTTTTAGAGTTAGATGTGTTTCACTGTTACTTAGCAAATAATTGTTATCTTGTTTAGGTAAAAGTGTTTATTACTTGATTAGATAACAAAACAACAATACATGGAAAATCATTATTGAATAAATAACAGACAGATTTTATTTTATGTTCGAAAGTGTAGAGCTAATGACAATGAGTTTAGTGAAAAACGATGAGCTAATAAAACTACTTCATCATCACACAACTTGTTAGTGACTAATGATGGTAGGTTTAGTAGGTGCGAAAACTTGGGTTTTATTTATAAGGGAAAACAATGTTTGTGGTAGTTGTTTATGGTTATAATGGAATATTACAGAATTCCACTATACCCTTTAAAACAATTCTAGAAGTTGAAGAAAATGTTTTATGTTTAACATATTTTAATTGGAAATGCTTTTCTTTTTAATTTAATATATCATTCAATGCTTCTGAAAAGATTTGCACAAACTATTAATTTATTGATTTTAAAGGAATTAAATGACTAGGCAAATATTGAACACATGGGAACTTAGTCAGATGGCTTTGGAAACATCGTAGATGAGTTGCATAAGTCATTTGAAACATTTTGGTATATAACTTGTATTTTTCTGATTTTATGAATTATTTATTATTTTTCAGAGTTAATGGTTGTTATTATTGCTACTATTACTTCTTAATTTTATTTAATTAATTAAGCACTTATTGGTTTGTCAGAAAACATAGGTTATGGAATGTTTTGAAATGATTAAATACAAAATTTTTGAAAGGATATAATCTCAGCTGAGTTACTTATTCTAAATAAGTTTTTATTGTAAATTACTATTTCAAAATAATCAATTTTAAGCCTATAATTATTATGGTGTTATTATGCTTAATAGTTTATATACAAAAACTTGTACTGATTTGATAAGTATTTAAATTCAACTTAATTGAAATTTGTATAATTGTAGGTATTATTTTATAACTCTTTTATTTAAAATTTTAGGGTAATTACCCATCTGCCCCTAGGGCTGACAGGTGGCCCTAGGGGTTAGGGTTGGACCTAACCCACTGGTCTGGTCGGGCCGGACCAGACCAGGCGCACACACACGACCCGAGCCCCCCATCTTCTCCTCCTCCTCCCTCTGCGCAAGGCGACGCAGAGGCGCTCCATCGCCTCCTCCACTCCGGCGATTTCTCCGCCCCCCTCCGTCCATTTCTGCCACCGTGACCTAGCGCCACTGCTTCTCCTCCCTGCCCGCTACTACGCCTCCCTCCTCGATCTGAGTTTCTCCCTGTGTGGCTCCCGTGGCAACCTCAAACCCTAACCCTAGGTTTCGGTACCCGGGGTGCTCCTCCACCTCTCCGGTGACATTGGCTCCTCGATGGGATTCATGGATGCTCCTGGAGGCTGAGGTGTTGCTGTTGCTGCTTCCGCGGCTCGGTTGCCGAGTCGACGTCGCCGGGACGGCCTCCTGGAGGCAACCGCGGCTCGCCGCTGTGCTCGCCTCACCATCCGGATGTGGTCACCACGATGGTGACCACCTGTAAGTGCCCCTCTCCTCTCTCTGACCCCTACTCTTCCCCTTGCTCTGGAGCCTAGCCCTCGTGCTGGCTCACCCATGCCTTCACGTGACCTTCTCAATGATCTGGTGATTGATTGGTTGGACTTTGAATTCACCACATGAGTTATTTGATATTGGAGATATGGAGTTCATGCTTTGTTCTGTGATGAACAATGAATTCTTATTATGCCCCTAATTATTGTTGTTGCTAGATACTGCGAGGTATTGCTGGTCGTTGGCCTTGTGCTAGTAGTGGAAATTTACTTGGGATGTACTCCCAATGCTATTCCTATGAGATGACACCCTTTGGGTTTGCTTCCTGTGATGGATTCTTGTTACTGACTATTTGATAACAATTCCTATTAACATGTATAGAATTACTAGTGTTCTATGAGTGTGCTAAATTGTTGAGAGGTGTTACTCTGAATATCGTTCAGAGAATATGCCCTCAACAATTGTTTCCAACTTATTGTTTTTATGTCATGATTCCTTGGTTCTGGGGTATCAGATCCTTGGATCTGGTGCCCAGCAACCTTGTGTGTGTGTGGCATAATACAGTGCTCCTGGCTATTGATTTGTCTCAAAATCCCTTTGTGTTTATGTTAACTGAAGAATGCCCTGTTCCTATATTTCAGTTATTTTCTGAATCTTTATACAGCCAGATGTGTAGTTGTTGTGTTGAGGTGCTCATCCGGTTGGTTAGTGCCCAGCAACAACCTGTTGGATGTTCTTGTGAGCTAGCTAATTTCATTGGTCCATTTGCTTATGATTTGTGCCCCTCTTTGCCATTAGAACTGGTAAGAGCATGGTATCTACTTGATCTTGTTGCCCTTGGAACTATTATCTGATAGGAACAGATACTATTCGATTTATTGCCCCTGCCAGTGATGCAAAAGTCTGAGGCCCTAGTTTTATATAAGGACAGATACTGTGCTTGAGCTAATTGCAAATCTGAGATGTTGGAGCTAATTATTGGGCATCTATGTATGCCAACTGGTGGGTGCTACTCTGAACCTTAGGGTTCAGAGGATGTGCCACCATGTCCCACTTGTGTTTCTAAGGAATATTTGAATTGGTGAGTTGTGTTTGGAGGTACCAATTCTTATGATTCTGGTGCCCAGCAACTACACTATTAATTGTTTGCTTGTTATATCTGATAAGAACAGATTAATGCTTGTTGAATTGCCCCAAGGCCCATGATGTTGTTCTGAGGTAATCTTGTAGATAGGAACAGATACTATGCTACCTTTTAATTCCCTGTGATGTGATTAGCATAGCAACACTATGCTAGACTGAGGGAAATAAATCCCAACCCCTCTCTGTGCATATCTTAGCAATTTCTTGCTGAGTTGTGTGTAGAGATCAACCTGTTATGTGTTGATGCTGGGATGGTGTGTTGATCTTGTGGATCTACTGCTGGGTGGTGTTGCTGGCTTGTTGGCCTTCCCCCTGCAGTTCCTGCTCCCTTGATCCTCTGGCTCCAGGCTTGGCCTTGCTTTGCTTTGCTCCAGGTCTGCTTCCCCAGCTTGTGACTTGGCCTTGTTGTTATCCTACTGGATCTATGGTTTCACAGATATTT
This sequence comes from Alopecurus myosuroides, assembly GCA_028641055.1. NCBI lineage: Eukaryota > Viridiplantae > Streptophyta > Magnoliopsida > Poales > Poaceae > Alopecurus > Alopecurus myosuroides. The sequence goes on from CM054057.1 coordinate 570,320,979, forward strand.
GTTGGATGAATTGATTTGTGGTGCTGTGGTTTCCTGATGGTGGTGTTCTTGTGGTATGAGCTTGAGCTGTGTAGAGGGGAAAGTGAGCTTGGTCTCCTCTCCCTTGTGGATGATGTGGTATTTATACCACAACAAGGGTCTTGACAGCACCAAAGTGTGCTGGTGAGTGTGTTGTGTGCTTGTCTACGCTGCCTAGGATATTTCCTGGGAGATGTGCTCGGTTTGCACTTGGTCTTATCCTGGTGCTCTACTTATTTTTGGACTTGACACTTGTATTTCCTGATGACTAGCCAATGAGATTATACCGAGCCTTTTTCTCTGATTTGAACAGATACTAAACTTGTCTAAGCCTAAACTCGATGATGCGATTAGTAGTGCACCTCACTACCTAGCTGAGAGTACTAACCCCCACTAATCTTCTTTTACTCTTAATTGTTTTCTTGTTTATTTTGCAGGAACAAAAGATCAATTGGAGACTTGAAGATTTCCTAGAAGTAGTTTAAGAATTTATTTTGTAAATGTCACTTGTAATAGAACATGTAATTTTCCATTTGTTGAATTATGTAATGACTTTGTATTATGGTTATATTATTAATAAAGTTAATTGTTTTCTTTTTCCTATACACAATGAAATTGGAAATGTCCAATATTTGTTATTTCTTAATTGGTTCCATTTTATTACGGTAATTGTATTTTCTTGATTATTCAATTTGAATTTCCAATTCAAATTCAAACTCAAATTTCAAATTCAAACATCCCTAAGTTGAAATAATTCAAATTTGATCCCCTCAACTCCAATATAGTCTAGAGGTCATGTCAAATTTTCGACCTCCTTCCTGTATCGATCTCTTTCTCTCTGAACTAGAATATCGATGGAGCCTCGATCACTCCAGGGTATAGTATTTGCGAATAAGTCTCCAGTTGCCACTTCTCGTCTGATGATATCTCAGAGTACACTACCAGTTTGTTCCTGTATAATCTAACCTAATGAAACTCAAATGTTTAATGCCCTCAGAAATAATCTGCTTACAAGATTGATCAGGTCCTGTACTCAAATTATTCTCGTTTGATACCAAACACCAGGATTTCACCCCCCTCAGTTGATATCTTCTTATCTTGGCTCCCTCCTGGTTTGCTTCTCTTGTAGCCATGGTCATGCACGAATGTAGACAAGATTTTGGAAGGATCACAGACAGTGATCAGGGTTTAGTATTGGTTTAAGAAGGTTTGTTTCCTCGTTCAAATTCATCCTTCATGACTGATGAGATCCTGCAGTTAATCATGACTAACTTGCAGAAGTAAGATCATCAACTGTGTTTTGGATACTCACCCCTCTTCGAGTTCGAGATACCTAGTTGATTTCTCTCAAATCACTTACAGACTTGAGGTTAGACTCGTGGAGAGTTAGTATTGGCCACAACCAATTATGGTTTGTGTAACCAGATGATTTGGTTTCTTAAGATACTTCTTATAAACATCACTCCAAATGTACTCTTGACTTGATGATCTAGACCTATTTCATCATGTCAAGTGAAACATTGGTCACTCTGGTTTGTTTATCGCGCCAAAATTTCCCGTACTTTTAGATGCATGCTTTGCAAATGCACATATTATATTTAGATCCTTATAACCTCCCAAACACTGGGATGTTACAGTGATCGATGCGGATGTTTAAGATAACACATGCACACTCAACACCTTGATAAATAATGTACTTAGTATTGTTAAATAACACACAAAACCATCAGGAAAACGAAATGCACTTTCAACATCGCTAGGCTGAAGAGTCCCACGGCTAAGCTTCGTGATGGGACTGATTCCCCGTATCCCACCTTTTTCATCCAACAGAGTGAGGGTATCACGTGTTACCCGCCTGAGAGCTAACACGCACACGTCCATCAAAATCCTGCAACGCTTTGTCGTCCAGGACTAGGGACCACAGATTACAATTGAGGTGAAGTCCCAACACATGGAAAATAGAGGGAGAGAGATTAGGGCTAGTCTAATTGAGATATAATCATCATCTCCTAATTAGAAGAAGACCTAAACCAATAGAGGGTCTCCAATCAGAAGTTCTCATCCAATTAGAAAAATTCTAATTATAGATTCTAATCCAATTAGAGAGGTTCTAATTATAGGATATAATTCAATTAGGGGTCTCTAATTCTGAGAGGGGAAGAGAGAGAGTGTGTGAGAGAATAGCCCGAAAGCCAATTGTGTGTACTTTAAAGGGAGGATGGGGTGGGCATTATATAGTGGGACAAGGAGGGCACCTTCCGTGGGTGGAAGGTTGGTTTCGTTCTCCGTCCCTTGGTCGCAACAAGGCTCCTAGGGGATTTCGGATTGGACTCCCATATGGAGTCCAATCCCCCTCACTTTTTTCTTATTCCTACTTTTCCACCTCATTTATTTCTCCAATAAATTAGGGAAAATTTCTAGGGAAAGTTAGTGCATATTGTGATACCATGGGTCCCACATGGCATCCCCTAAAATTAGGGTTTTCCCACAGGAGGAAATCTGCCCCCCTTTGACACTCCCCCTTATATGGAAAGTCCTCCAGAACTCTTCTAGAACCTAGTGAACTCTATAGATAAAATCATCGACCTTATATAATGATGTGAGAAACATAATTCCGACACCCCAACACATCTCATAACCTCAGTTATATCTCATATAACATTCTGCCTTACACCGACATTATTTCTCTCTTATGGTAACTTTCCCAAAACGACTCTGATTGACACCTGACTTGTTTCTGTGATATCGTAATGACATCAAAAATTACCTATTTATGTTAGAAACATATTTCCAACATTCCTAAAAATCTCATGTCCTCCATAATCTCTCTTGAATATTTATTCTATCATGCCAGAATTACCCGAACGATACTGTACTTCTCCCCAGGACCATCCAATGCAAACATCATACTTTGAGCCTTAAGTGTGTGACCCCTACAGGTTCGGTAACTAGTAGACATGATTGGAAAAATATTTTCTTAATCAATAATCCACATCGGGACCGTGGTCCTCCATATTGATTCCTACAAGTTATACGAAGAAAACTTTTCAACCTGTTGGTTGTTAAGAAAGTTCCTATTACTTTGCGATACCAATAATACCTCGGGACGAGATAAATGATAAGACCATGATTAAACTCTTTAAACACCTTATCACAGTATTCCCGATATCTGTTATGATTCCTTTTACTTGTTACACCGTGACATAGTATCCCCATGACTAGCGGCATGGCCTTGTCTGCGTAGACTTATTTGTCGATATTGTTTCACCGAGTGGATCCTAGATGTATTTATCTATTAACTAGAGGAGTAATTCCCAATCTTGAACTATCACAATAAAAGAATAATTTTGTGACCATCCAGTGTTAGACTTTTTTATCACCGGTTTACGGTGTGATACTTGACTATACCAAAATGATCCTTATGGTAAACATCATTGAATATTCTCATGGTTAAGGAAGCAAAACAAACATTATGGGATGACAATATTTAGCAAAACTTGACTTGTAGTATCTCAACTAATTGGGTATACCCAGCCAAAATGTTGAAACAACATTGTGGTCCCATTAATATTAACATAGAAAATGTCCACAACCAGGAAAACATGGTCATCTAATATTAATGAGTTTGTCTGTGAGACATGACAAAGGGTTATAACGATGTGTTTATGTTTCTACACGTGCGTATAGGTGTTTTCTTTTGAATCTCATATTCAGTTACATTGAAGTTATAGCATATAAACATAATACATTAATCATGGAACTGATGTATTTTATTGTCTCTTGGGAATACATACAACATAACGCTCATTGTGCACCTGATGTTTGAGCAGATCTTTCAGTTCTTCTAACAGATGGTAGGGATGACAGTTGTGAAACCGATCAACATGCTCAACATCAATGCATGTGTGCAAGAGATCCTTGATAATGCACACATCACATTGGATATGAGGTCCTTTATGAACCTCATATCTAGGCATGTGACTCACAAAGTGATCCATGTTGGTGTTCCTAAGAACCACCATCAAAGCATGAAACAATTCCCGATTTTTTTTCCATTTGCAGCTAAAGGACCACGACTTATCATCATATTAAATTGATATCTTTCAAAGGGATCCATATCTACAATAAATCACATTTATTTATACTCTATAGTTCAAAATTAATTCGCACTACTTAATTCAAAACAAAATTGAGAGATCCTGCCACAGAAACCGATATTCCTAACTTTGAGTGATATGAGATCCCAATGAATTATAACTAGAAGAATGTATCCACTTCAACCAATCATAAACGAAAGGGTATGCCACTATGCCAATCACTCCATGTGATGCTCGCTCATCTTTCAATGTATGTGTTCTGAGTTCATGACTTTCATGCCTAAACGACAAGACAACTGATACGTCTCAAACATATCTATATTTCTTATGTTCCATGTTGTTTTCATGCAAATTGCTACATTTTTTCTATACATATTACATCATTTTTATGGATTTCCTGGGACTAACATATTAACAAGAGGCCACAGAGCCAGTTCATGTTTTCTGTTGTTTTTTATTTCAGTTGTTCTGGAAATATTCTTGGAATTGGACTAAACAAAATCCTAGGACCTTATAATTCGGTCACGTACACGGAGTATGCAGGAGACCCGGAGGGGGCCCTAGAGGCACCACACCATAGTGTGGCGCGGCCCCCCTTGGCCGCGCCACCAGGTGGTGTGGGCCCCTTGGGCGCCCACTGACATCGCCCTTTTGCCCATATATATACTCCTTCTCGGGTTAATCCTAAATACTCGAGCCTCCATCCACGAAATGTTACATAGTCGCCGTCATCGTAAACCCTTGTTTGGTAGGGTTCTTAAGGTCTCCCCGACACCCCGCCGGGAGGGGAAATCATCACCGGAGGGCTCTACATCACCATGCATGCCTCAAGAATGATGCGTGAGTAGTTTATCCTTGAACTACGGGTCCATAATAGTATCTAGATGGTTGTCTTCTCCTCTTTATGCCACCATGTTTAGATCTTGTGAGCTGCTTAACATGATCAATACCATTTATCTGTAATGCTACATGTTATGTGTAACGCAATCCGATGAACATTGAATGCTATGTCAAGTGATTATCAATCTATCATTTTTATGTTATTTATGATCTTGCATGCTCTCTGTTACTAGTAGATGCTCTGGCCAAGTTGACGCTTTTAACTCCAAGAGGGAGTTTTTATGCTCGATAGTGGGTTCATGCCTCCTTTTCATCTGTGCTTGAGTGACAAAAACGTAACGGATGGGGGATGTGTTGTTGCCATCAGGGAGAAAAAAACAATGTTTTCATTGTTTACATTACGCACTTTACTTAAGGAAATAATATGTTGCTTGCAACTTAATACCCGAGATCTTATTGGATTACGTTCTGAGGGTGGATTATTAGTCTGTGACGCCCCGAGATCGGGCACTAGGCAGATTTCAGCATTCCCGCCAAAATCCACATAATAACCGATTCCAGGTTGCCATTTATGATAACATTACAATAGTTCACGAATATTCCACAATTACAACAGAACAGATAGATACAAGATGACTCAAACGAGCCAGGGTTACAACTGATACATTACAAAGATCCAAATAACAGCGGAAGAAACAAACGTCCGGCTACGGACAAGATCCAAATTGGACTAAGAGTCCTGAAGATAACCGAAGGCGTCCAATCCCTGCCCAGGCCAAGCCGGAGGGATTCCCAAGCTAACGTCGTCAGACTCCAAACCTGTTGACTGCAAGTTGGAATTTGCAGCCACGAAAGAGATTTGTGGGTCAGTACGGTTAAGTACTGGCAAGGGGGATAAAACCCATACTCACAATTTACCGGCGTAGCCAATCATCACAAGATACACATACTTTAGGATCAACGGAAAGGAAGGGGGTTATTGCAAATAAGCGACAGCAGGCTGCACTAACCAACTACAGAGATTCTGTTACTTCCAACTATCAGAAAGGAGATAAGATCGAGTGATAGTAACCAACTGAAAGCTAACTTCAAGCAAACCCATCCTGGATCTCGCCCCTTATCCGAAGAAGCAATCCGAGGATAACTCACACCGTAGTCTTAAAGATGAGTCAAGTTATTGTGTGAATAACCTATTACTAGTCAAGTTATTAATCATTGGGTGAAACATGATTGATCATTATGTTTAAGTTGTCCTGAGTACTTGTTAGCCAGTACTTTCACCAAGTAATCCATAACCGCGGAAAACACGGCTTCTCGAGAAGATTATCCCTGCAGGGTTGCACCATAGTAACCGACACTCATGAATATCCCGCCAGATGGAGTGGCCACTCCACCAAGCGGGGCACTCAACACAATCCAACCCTTCTTCGCATCAAGCCCAAAGCACCTTGGGCGCACGGCTAATCAAGCCCAGAAGAAAATGGACCATCATAGCACTCTAAGACCGTGTCCCCCTATATGCCGACTACGAAAGTTCCACCCGGGTACCAAGGGCTCGCAAGATCATGCATGCAGCAAATGGAAAACCCGAACTAAATGAGGCGATTTGGACGAGATGCGAATCGAGTCAAATTGAGGGGGGCCCATACTCCCCAAATGCGGGTAGTGCGCTCATCATGGATCAGTAGACAAGACCCTTTTCCTATTAGGGTCGACACTAGCAGGCCTCAAAACCACAAAGGGCCTCCTGCCGGTGCCTTATCATCAAATTTATTATTAATAGTAACATTAGCATGATTGATTGATTGATTAAACATCGAGCCCCCAGAACATAACGGAGTAATAACATAAAGTAACGGGTAACAGACTCGAGCAAAACAACCCTAAGCAAGATAGTAAGACACAGGCTCAAGCAAAGGTTATAGGAGTGGAGGTGAGGCAATATCAGGGTTAAAGGATTCATGTGATGGGTTCGTAACAGAAACAACTACTACTAAGGCTAGCAGAAAAGAATCAACGGAAAGAATCGGTAACAAGTGATGAAAGGCAGCCATATGGCATGCAAGTGAGTATACTTGCCTGAGATCCCGCAAGGTAGCAGAACTTGTCGTTGCTCACATCATCTCAACGTCCTATCCGGGAAGAAGCAACGAACCTCGAACAAACACCGGAATGCAACAATTACTACTACGGCAAAAGATCCAGCATGATCAAGATATGGATGCATGACAATTTAATTGATGCATAGAAATAACCTAGTTGACAAGTTAAACAAATTTAAATGGACCCATATGCAATTTGAGTTGCATAGGAAAAGCCCATGAATTATGGTTAAATTATTTGTTTTCCAACTAATCAACAGGTGCTAGTGGTTTAGTATGATGCATGCAAAAGGGAAACAGCAAAATAACAACATTGGAAACAATTTAAGATAGGGTGTAGCAATTTAGAATTTTATTATTGATTTAGGGAATTTTTTGGGTGCCTTAAGGGAACACACAAGTATTTGTGGTTTTCAACCATTTAAAATGTTCAAAACAAATAACAAAGTTGATATTTGAAAAGGTTATCAAATTTTAGTTGGATTACATGTTTCACATTTTGAAATTGGACTTTGGATTAATTATTTATGAATTAAACAATATTAAACAAGTTTTAATTGAATTAAACAAGATTTAAATTGTTTAGGCAATTTTAATTATTCAAAACAGAAAACAAAAATTATATTTGAAAAGGTTATTTGAAATGGTATTGAAAACATATTTTATTTGCATGATTTGGACTTATGAATAATTAGTTATTGAATTTAGCAAAATACAATTGAATGATTTAAATTTGAATTTGAATTGCAATTTGAAAGTTCAAAACAGAACACAAGTTGGATATTTGGAAAGGTTAGAAGATTTGGATCAGAATAGATATAAAGTTTGTATTTATTGGATTTATAAAACAAAAGATATTCAATTTTAAAGTTTTGTTTCAATTCTGCTAATTAAAAGGAATTAGAAATTAAACAGAGGTGGGTTAATCTTTTTGTTACCGTGCAGTGGCCTAGCCACAGCCACTGCACGTGGGCCTGGGGGGCCAGCGTGGATGCAGCTGCTGGCGTGGCAGGGGGGAGCCACTGCCAGGTGGGCCTGCTCGCTGCGAGGTGGAAAAACAAGGGAAAAAAGGGGGGGGTGCTCCCTGGGAATCGAACCCAGGAGCTGGCGCTGCACGCAAGGGGAGCTGGACCAACTGGGCTGCAAATCGTTTCGTGACAGGTTCAGCTAGCGACGTAAGATATGGTTCAGTTAACCGACAACAATCTGACGAATCTGAATATTATCGGTGCCTGAACCTGTCGCCGTCGCTGGCTGCTGGTGACGGGCAGCGATCGGTGCTAGCAAGGGTGCTGAGGTGTGGTGGATGTGCGCTGGTGCCTCAAGGGAACAGAGGGAGAGTGGAAAGGGCTGGACGCTCACCGAGGTTGGTCGTTGTCGAGAGCAGCTGAAGCAGAGGCAGTCGCAGGCGTCAGGGTCACCGCCGAGTGCGGATGTCGAGGAAGATCGCGAGGAATCGGGGGGGTATCTGGTGATGACGCCTTCGGAGATCTTGGTGAGTGATGGATGCTTGTTCCATTCCCGGAGTCGGCTCATCCTCGTAGCGACTGTGGCGGCACCGCGATGAGGGGCAAAGGGGGATGGTGCACTGGTGTTTTCCGGTTTCAGAAACAGAAGAGAAATCGGTGGGGAGAGAGGGTGGCGGCGGCCTGGGAGGAGAGGGGATTAGGGTTAGGGTTTGGAGGGCCTCGGGACCTTCTTGTAGAGGGGGAAAAGGAGCAGCACATGGGGGAGTTGGTGGTGTTGATGCTTTTTCTGCACAGGGAAAACGACAGAGAGGGGGAAGGGGACCGTACGGAGGTGGAAGATGCTCAGATCGAAGGGGTAACGGGCCCAAGGAAGTTGGGCTTGAGGTGGAAAGGGAAAAATAGGGGGTGGGCTTTGGAAAAAAGATGATGGGGCTGCTCTCTCTCCTTGCTTGCTTTTCTTTTTATTTGTTTCCACTTATTATTTTTTTTTGTAAGAGATAATGAGAGAGAGAGAGAGAGAGAGATAGAAAAGAAAATAGGGGTTTTCTTTTTATGGACTATTTGTGTTAAATTTTCAAAACAGAGATTAAAGCAAAAGGTAACATTATTTTCCAGGGTTGAAACTTTAATTGTTTTAAAGTTGCTAGTTGAATTTCAAATAATGTTGGATTTGGGAATTTTGGAAATACACAAATTTTATTAAGTAAGTTCAAGCAATTATGAAAACATTATTAGCTTTAATTTTGTTTGCAAGATTTTAATTTTCAAACTCCCATTTGAAAAATTGCCAAGTAGGATTTGATTGGATTTGGATGTGTTACTTGCATTTACCATTAGGGTTTTGAACAATTTAATTTGTTTTGAAGTTTTGAGGGTTTTGGAAAACATGATGCAATGCTTATGATGCAGATGATGCAAACAAAAAGAAAACAAACAGGTAACACCCCAGGTGTTACATAGTCATAGATGCAGTTGGATTACAGTCTATGAATTATGTTGTAATGCCCGCATGAATCACATAATAATCATCATGTCATGCATATGCACTACGGTGTATCCTTTATATCTGTCAATTGTCCAATTGTAATTTGTTTGCCCATCATGTTATCTATCTTTTATGGAGATACACCACTAGTGAACTGTGGACCCCGGTCCATTCTTTTACATTGATAATACAACCACTGCAAACATTGTTTTCCTTTCATTCACTGCCATCATTGTTCTCTTTTCATTCACTTCAAACAAGTACCGGTTTCCACATTATACATCTAATTCTTTGTGTTAGCAAAACCGGTGAGATTGACAACCTCACTGTTTCGTTGGGGGCAAAGTAATTTGGTTATGTTGTGTGTAGATTCCACATTGTTGCTAAGCCTGGTAGTGTGCCTGCCAACATCAGTAGTCAACAACCTTCAGAAGTGATTTCTTTCTCCTGCTGGTCGATTCAACCTTGGTTTCTTTCTGAGGTAAAAACTTGCCGCTTCACTCTTCATACCTTCCTGTTGGGGTCTCCCAACGAACGTGTGTCCACGCACAATAATCAAGCTTTTTCTCGTGCCGTTGCCGGGGAGGAAGAGGATTTCTGCAAGGGGAGTCTCTCACCTCCAATCTCTTCACTTTGTTATTCTTTTTCTTAGTTTATTTTATTTTGTCTTTTTTTCTTCTCTATATCAAAAAACACAAAAAATAGTTCTTATTATAGTTGTTACTTTTGTTACCTTGCTCTTTATTGTTCATCATGTTGCTCCCTAAGTTCACCCTGAAAGATTTATCAATAGGTAGTGGTTCTATAATTGGAAAGGATAACATTGAAGAATTCTTTAATCATGTTAGCAATAATAAAGATTTTGAGGATAGATCCATAGTAGAACTTGCTCCAAATTATGAAACAGTTGCAGCTTTTTTAGTTCACATGTTAGAGTCTAGGTTTGTTAATCTTAACCTCATGATGCAGCAAATGTTTCTTAACCTAAATGATGTTGAGGACACTGAAAAGAGAGATTTTATTCTAGAAACTTTGCTTAAAGAATTTGGTGATGTTGCTATAGAAGCTAGGAAAGTCTTTGATCATTTTAATATGCTAAGCTCATGTGTAGATGTTATTGGTGCTATTGAAAAACTAGACAAAACTGAACCTAAAAACATGAAGGAAATCGAAATACCAATAACTTTTAAATGAGTAGCAATGCATGAAGCCTTGGAGAAGAATTTTGATTGGATTATTCCTGAAAACCCATTTGATGAAGGTACGTAGTAAACCTAAAAGTGTTGAAAAGGGGACATCTGAAACTTATATAGATAAAATACAATGCATTTTTGAGGTGGTTTCTTGTCTCAAATTGGATGCTTCTTCACTTGAAAATACTTGATTCTTGTTTTGTGGGCCTAGGTGAAAGGCGTTAAAAAAAGAACTTCTTGGGAGATAACCCATGTTATTATTTTTGCAATGTTTTCTTCTGTTTTCTTTGAGTCAAGGTGTTGTTTACTTCTGTAGCAACGCTTTTGTATCTTTGATTTCTCGTATTTGTTGTGCCAAGTAAAGTTTCTAGTGAAAAGGTAGTACTAGATTTGGATTTCTGCGGAGGAACAGATTTGTTCTCTCCACTGTTAATTCGTATAAACTCACAGAAAAATGGAAACGACCTGAAATTTTTTGTGCATGGTGCTCATATATTTCCGAAACTTTGTCTAGTTTTGACTTTTTTCGTTTTGATCAACATAAGGGGCTCAAAAAATATCGTCTTTACAGGTTGTTCTGGTTTTGACAGTCTTCCTTTTTTACTTTGCATTCTCTCTTCTACTATGTTGAGTGGATTTGTTTGCTCCATAAAACATCAGTGGCTATAGCTAATGTTTAGAAAGTATTTATAATGCTTATTCCAATGTAGAACATGTGATTTTTTTATTATGCACTAACCCTCTAATGAAAATTACTTCGAGTTTGGTGTGGAGGAAGTTTTATAGGGTCAAGAGAATAGGGTGATATAATGTGATCAAGAAGAGTGAAAATCCTAAGCTTGGGGATGCCCCCGTGGTTCATCCCAGCAAATTCCAAGAAGAGTCAACGTCTAAGCTTGGGGATGCCCAAGGCATCCCCTTCTTCATCATCAACTTATCAGGTCACTTCTAGTGAAACTATATTTTTATTCGGTCACATCATATGCACTTTACTTGGAGCGTATTTTTGTTTTTGTTTTGTATAATTTTCCTTGCTGCAATAAACTTAGTTGGAACCCAGCATTCTTGTGTGGGAGAGAGACACACTCCGCTTTTTCATATGAATAATTGTATTCTTCATTTATCATACTCGTATTCTTAGTTTTTCTTCTAGCTACTACAAATCATTTTTAGCTCCTTTTTTCATGCATCTATTATTCAGAGTTGTTAGTTCTTGTAGAGTAGTAGTACTCTCTTGTTTCATTTATATATCATATGGAGAGTTTTTGTTCAAATAAAATGATGGTGTTGGAAAGCAATAAAATATTTAATGCTTATAACGGTGCAAACATAAGCTTGTTTAGACTGTGCCTAGACTTTATTATGTCATGTTGGATATTATTTTCATTCTATGCTTAATAGGTATTGATGTAGCATGACTTGTCTCAAATATCTGAGAGTGCTTAATGTGCCATTGAAACAATCATGAGTTGTTTTTATCACATCGAAACATAATATTGTGGTATTCTCCTTCAAATGCTTTATTTGGTTTACTTGGCGCATGCTTACAGCATGTTATGACTACAAACTAGTCACCTCTAGCCTCTATGATAATTTATTTTTTTGACTTGTAATACAATTTATGCTTTTATTAATAACGTTTTTGTCGCTATGCATGATTATGGCCATTATTGCTCTCTTAATTTGTCGCTCCGAGTCTTTTGCTAGCCTCCACCTGTACTGAGTATGAGCTCTACTCATTCATCCAACTCCGACCAAACTTTGCCAAATGTGTCCACCATACCTACCTATATGAGGTATTTAACCGCCACTCCAAAGTAAATTTTTCATGTGCTACCTTTAAAACCTTCAAAATTATACATGTTTTATGCCCCTGTTTTAGCTCATGGGAAAGTAGTTTAAATTTTATAGTGATTTATGTCAATAAAGATTCTTCTCCCTCTTTGACCCGATGAGTGTGGAATATGTGCTCATCTAAATTGCAGAGAGCTGGTGCCAATTAATATAACCAAAGAAGGCACTTCCCCATGGATTGACTAAAGTTGGTGGGTACCCGTGGATATGACTAGCCCTGGTTTGTGAAAAGCATGGTGGGGGGAAGTGCCAAACCAAATAAACACCAGAAACCGCTCTCAAAAGTCTAAAAGCTTTGCTTGGCATGAGTTATGATAAGTTTTTCATTACCATTCGTTGACATAAGCATACACCTCTATAAAAAATTGTTTTCAATACCTCTGTTTTAATAAAATAAAAGTATCTAGCACATGAGTTAATCCCGGCTTCCCTCTACGAAGGGACTTTCTTTTACTTTTATGTTGAGTCTTCATCATCTAACTTTATGTACAATTAAGAGAGCATAGTTGTCATTCTGAGTATAATGTGCATCAGTCCCAAAGATTATTATTGATTGATTCATGATATGTTATTGCATGTTCTCAAATTATTTGTTACTAGTCACCACTTGAACATCGAAGGTATCCTAGCATTTATGTTTTTCTCTCACTTTTAAGGAAAAGCGAATACCACTTTGCTATCTTTTTTTAATGCTCGAAACAAACATATAACTTTCAAGTGCATTATTATTCATGATCTTTTGTTTGTGTTGCTTTTCATGTTGCAACATGGTTGCTAAGTTTCATTCTTACAAATGCTTTTACAAATATGATGATCAAGATTATGTTGGCATCATGTCACCTTGGAAATTTTGTTTTTATCGTTTTACCTACTCGAGGACGAGTAGAAGTAAGCTTGGGGATGCTTGATATGTCTCAAACGTATCTATAGTTTCGTATGTTCCATGTTGTTTTCATGCCAATTGCTACATGTTTTCTATACACTTTACATCATTTTTATGGGTTTCCTGGGACTAACCTATTAACAAGATGCCACCGAGCCAGTCCCTGTTTTCTGCTATTTTTGGTTTCAGAAGTTGTTCTAGAATATTCTCGGAATCAGACAAAACAAAATCACAGGACCTTATAATTATGTCATGTACACGGAGTCCAGGGGAGACCCGAAAGGGGGGCCTGGAGCCACCACACCATAGGGTGGCGCAACACACCTTGGCCGTGCCACCAGGTGGTGTGGGCCCCTCGGGCGCCCACCGACATCTCCCTTTCGCCTATATGTACTCCACCTCGGGTTACCCCTAAATACACAAGCCTCCATCCACAAAAAGTTCCGTAGCCGCCGTCATCATCAACCCTAGTTCGAGAGGGTTCTAAAGCTCTCCCCGGCACCATGTCGGGTGGGGAAATCATCACCGGAGGGCTCTACATCACCATGTCTGCCTCCGGAATGATGCGTGAGTAGTTCATCCTTGGACTATGGGTCCATAGCAGTAGCTAGATGGTTGTCTTCTCCTCTTCATGCCACCATGTTTAGATCTTGTGAGCTGCCTAACATGATCAAGATCATCTATCTGTAATGCTACATGTTGTGTTTGCTGGGATCCGATGAATATAGAATGCTATGTTAAGTGATTATCAATCTATCATGTGTATGTTATTTATGATCTTGCATACTTGTAGATTCTCTGGCCAAGTTGATGCTTGTAACTCCAAGAGGGAGTATGTATGCTTGATAGTGTGTTCATGTCTCCTTTTCATCCGTGCTCGAGTGACAAAAACGTGATGGATGGGGGATGTCTTATTGCCATTAGGGAGAAAACAATCATTGTTTACATTACGTACTTTACTTAAGGCAATAATCTATTGCTTGCAATTTAATACCCGAGGTCTGATTGGATTACGTTTTGAAGGTGGATTATTAGTCATAGATAAAGTTGGATTACGGTCTATGAATTATGTTGTAATGCCCTCCTAAATCACATAGTAATCATCATGTCATGCATATGCACTACAGTGCAGCCTTTATATATGTCAATTGCCCAGCTGTAATTTGTTTTACCCAACATGTTATCTATCTTTTATGGAGAGACACCACTAGTTAATTGTGGACCCCGGTCCATTCTTTTACACTGATAATACAACCACTTCAAACACTATTTTCATGTCATTCACTGCCATCATTGTTCTCTTTTCATTCACTGCAAACAAGTACTATTTTCCACATTATACATCTAATTCTTTGTGTTAGCAAAACCGGTGAGATCGATAACCTCATTGTTTCGTTGAGGCAAATTACTTTGGTTGTGTTGTGTGCAGATTCCATGTTGCTGCTGAGCCTGGTAGTGCATCCTGCCACCATCAGCTGTCAACAACCTTCAGAACTAATTTCTTTCTCGTACCGGTCGATTCAACCTTGGTTTCTTTCTGAGGGAAAAACTTGCCTCTACACTCTTCATACCTTCCTCTTGGGGTCTCCCAACGAACGTGTGTCCACACGGGTCGGATATATGCCAACTAGGGTATGTCCTGCATTGGCCAAAGGCCAGGTTACCAGGGTGGCCTGCACGCAATGGACTAAAGCCCATTGGGCGGCCCAGTAAAGCTGATGCACAGGAAGCCGGATTCTAGAAGTACTCGGACCACGGCCCAATACATGGCCGGCTTGGAGAAGAATTCGGATGCCTTACTTTCCAAGAATAGGAACACTTTTGCGTAGTCTTCTAGGTTTCCTTCCTGTAAGCCCTAGTCGGGCTATCCATATAAAGTCGGACAGGAGGGATCGAGAACAACAGAGACAACGATTCGAATAACTAGAAGCCAACTCGCCGGGAAGTTCATCCTTTCCGAGTTAGCGAAACCATACTCACAATTGTACTTTGTATACGTCAGGATTCAGCCCTGATTTAGTGAGATGGCAGGAGTAGGAACGCCGCCATAGTTGCGACGTACCGAACCTGGGTAAACCAGTGTCCTCGTTTCCATTCTCCCATATTTCCAGTCACGGTTCTATTAGCAGCCTTATGGAATCTCCGGCCATGAACCTAACTAAGAAGACTCGACAGTGGGCACCCACCGTGGGGCCAACAGCACCGGGTGTCACGTTTCGAGCGGGGATACTCGGCGGAATCGGCAGCACGATCACTATCGGAAGCCTGGAATTCGATGGGAACATCGTACAGTTACTCAACAACGGATCTTATATGCCGGCACGGAATCACCTGGTAAGTGCATGTGTCCTTCCCATTGGATCTGCTAACATTTTCATTGGTTTGACAATAGAAGCAATGAGATTCTATGGTGGAAGTAAATTTATCCCACCCACCCTATGCACAATTGATGAAGGCTTTGATGACGGATTTGGCTCAGATCTGCCTTATTCATACATAGGGGCAGATCAAGTCTCATTAGCTGCATATCGCCAAAGCATGATTGAATCTGCCGCTTCTCAGGAGATGCCACCAGCCAGATCACACTTTGTTGGCATGGTGCAATCAGATATCGCCATAACACGGAATACGAACATCATGTGGAAAAGGCAGAAAACAACGATCCCACAGAAAAGGTGGAAGATCTGACACCTGCCAATCAGGCGACAAACTCGGAAGCCGAGTCCATACTAGCAGCCATTGAAGCAAGGTTGGACTCGGAAACCAGATCTGCAGGGTATAACACATATTCCGATGATGAAGATGAAGATGCCTTCGAAAGAAAGGTAAAATCCATGCAGGAAAGCTTCCATGAAATACTCATGGCAAAACCAACCGCAAAATCGGACTTCAGAGAGGAAGAGGAAGCAGATCCCACAACGCCTCCTCCAGCTAATGAGGAAGAAGGAGAAGAAGAGGACGGCGAAAAAGGTCTATCTTATCCTGACGTCAAGGAATTGACGGAAGATGAACCAAACAAAAAACCTCCATCTTCCAAGAAGAAGAAAAATTCTGCCAGGAAGCTGCTCTCTAAGTCACAGAAGAAAAAGATGGAGAAATTGGTAGATATAGCCAACCAAAACCTGAAAGTCGGAGGTGGCATCGACACAAAATCAACGAAGATGAAAAAGACAGAAATCCACGTTCCACAAATGTTGGAGCAGGAAGAAATCAATCTGATTCAAACCTCGGTTGCAAGAGGTGAACCGTCGGAAGTGCTGGAAGCCAAGAGGCCAGCCATAATACGGCAACAACAACACTTATTCCGGACTCGGGAAAATATCCTCCAAACCCAGGCAGCCGTCAAAGCGCGCCAAGAAGAAATAGAGGAATATGAGTGCCGTAACATGTCTGGAATAAAACCTACAAGGTTTACCCAAAATTTTAAAACCGGAAGAACTGCCAGCCGGAAAACGGTTTGAAAACCCATCTTGGCAAAGGCAAGTTGAAAGCACAAATGCTAAGGGAGAACACATATACAAGACTGCAGCCGAAAACGCAGAAGCCGCGTTCGCCATCCTATGACGAATGGTACTCCAAGGACGAAAAGCTGCAGGGAGTGTATGCTTCCCTAGGAAAATCATTACAACAGCAACAGTGAGGATAAGCACATTTTGGAAAGTTACACAATGATTCAGCCTTGTGCAAAACTGCCACGTGCGCTGCAGGAGCACCTGACCCAAGCGAACATGGAGATTCAGGAGACTCAAAGGGAAAAAAAGAGGATCCGAAAAAGGACAAGAAAATCCCGGATAACAAGGATGCAGCGTACAGGACAGGATCCCATCCGCCAAAAGGCGACAATAACACAAAACCCTGCGCGGATAAGGATCGAGAAGAGAAAAACCGGAATGACGGAAAAACAATGCCGCCTCCGAGATACCCGGTCGAGAAAGTCGGAAGATATGATAACCCTCATAGGTGTGAGAGATCGCGAACCCCTCCAAGGAACAAGGAACGTGTAAGGAGTAGAACTCCGCCTCATTCCAAAGGACGGGATGCTGGAAGCAATTGGGATGGTCCTAGAAGAGCATATTCCCTCAATAATGGACCGGAGCGGAGCATATCCCCCTCTGTTCATTCAGATGGAATGTATTCCGCACACGCCATAAGGCGGAAAGAGACGATTTGTATTTAGGTCCAAAGTGTTCCACTGATAGGATCGAGAACATCAGCCTACATTCTGCTTCGCCAAAGTTGGGCCAACTTATCAAAAGTCTACCGGAAGCACAAACCCGGATACATGGCTCTCTGATTACTATACTGTCGTCCAAATCAACAGAGGGACAGACCTGGAAGCCGTAAAATTCCTACCCTTAATGTTGTTGGATGGAGCTCGCGACTGGATTAATAGACTTCTGTCAAGAACGATGGACAACTGGGAGGATATGGCTAGAGTTTTTGCTCAACACTTCCGTGGCACGTACAAACGACCCAAAAGCGTTAACCATTTGAACCATTGCGTCCAATATAAAGACGAGTCGTATGTCGACTTTATCTCACGATGGACAGCAATGAAGAATAGATGCTCTAGAGTAAGTGACGTTCAAGCAATGCATTCTTTCATCAATGGCCTGAAACCCGGCCTGGTACCGTTCATGATTGGTTCCAAAATGCACAAGGACTTAGGTTCTATGCTCACAACCGCCAATGAGCATGCATCGGATGAAGACGACATTAGAGCAAGAGGCGGAAATAATGATGCATTCGTATAAGCCAAAAAGGCGTCTCCCTCTGAAAACAAGTCTACTCCAAAAGCACAGCCAAAACCTAAAGAAGTAAACGCAACCTTTGAAAAGGATAATACCAGCAGATGGAAAGGCAAGGGCGCAGAAAGCAGGGAACCTATCTCCTACTGTAAGGAAGAGTGGGAAAATGAAAGGGGAACCATGTATTCATCACACGCAGTTTGGAAAGCCTAACCATACAAACCAGCAATGCCGGCTTAACAAGCACATGAAAGGGAGCGCTGGATCCGGGATCAAAGGAAAGAATTCCAAAAGGAAGTTCAACAAGCAAAAGCCGAAAGCTGACAATGACGAAAGAGAGTATTACGCTAATGACAAAATCCAGGAGCAGCAACGGAAAGGCGAACCTAAATTCCTGAGAGTCTAAGGAGAATGCAACCTAACTTTCCTTGCGACCCCATCAGCCAAACAGGTGAAGCGAACGTTACAAGAAATCAACATCGTCGTTCCACCAACTCCAAAGTACTTAATGTATTCAAAAACTCCAATTACCTGGGATCAGTCTGATCATCCCGGTAATATCCTGGAACCTGACACACATGCCCTGATAGTAAGCTCTATTGTGCAAAACACTAGGCTCAGGAGAGGGGTGATGGACGGAGGATCAAGCATCAACATAATGTACTTGAGTACTCTGACAAGACTACATTTTTCACAAACCCAGCTCAAGCATAGCAATGCATGTTTTCACGGCATTGTTCCTAGCAGGCAAGCACATTCCCTGGGATAAATATCCCTAGAAGTAACCTTTGGAACGGCAGAATACTTACGCCAGGAGATCATATCATTTGAAGTAGTACCGTTCGAATGCGTGTATCACGGAGTACTCGGACGTCCGACTTTCGCCAAATTTATGGCTAGGTCGTGCTACATCTACAACAAGCTTAAGATGTCAGGGCCAAAAGGCGGAGTAATCACCATTGAGGAAGATTTCAAGCTGGAAAATGAGCTAGAGTTGGAAAACGCCCTTTGTGCCCAATAGGTAATAAGCAAGGAAGATTTGAAAGAGCTGGCTAAAGAGGTATCGCCGATAGAAATGCCGGCAGGATAAGAAAGCGGAAAGCCCACCGACAGCTTCAAAGCATCTGAGAATACAAAACAGGTCGACCTGGACCCCCAAAGACCCCCGCCAAATACGTCGTGGTGAGAACGGGAATGACTGACAAATAGGAGAGCTCGCTCATCAAGTTCCTCCGTGAGAACGGGGATATTTTTGCCTGGTATCCTGCTGATATGACAGGCGTACCCCGGGAACTTGCTGAGCACGAATTGAAGGTTATTCGAGGTTCAAAACCCGTCAAGCAGGGTATCCATCGTTTCGACGGAAGAAGATAGAAGGCTATAGGCAGGGAAATCATCCGGCTTTTAGCAGCTGATTTTATCCGAAAAGTCATACATACCGATCGGTCTGCAAATCCGGTATTAGTCCTGAAGAGGGATACTATTGTTCTTGGGATGTGTATAGATTATACTGGCCTGAACAAATTGTGCCCAAAAGATAGGTTCGTGTTACCGTGAATCGATCAAATAATAGATGACAGTGCTGGCTCTGAACTTTTATGCTTTTTGGACACTTATTCTGGGTATCATGAAATACGCATGAAATAAGAAGACCACATAAAAACCTCTTTCATAACACCCTACAGAACATATTACTACATAACCCTGCCTTTTGGCCTGAAGAATGCTAGAGCTACATACCAGCGTTGTATGCAAAGATGCTTATATGAACAAATAGGTACAAACATCCACGTTTACATGGACGACATTGATGTTGTTTTCAAGGAAGAACATACACTCCTTCAAGATCTATGAAAAACTTTCGATAATCTACACACTTATAAAATGAAGTTAAATCCATTAAAGTGCGTATCCGTGGTTCCCTCAGGGAAAAATTCTAGGTTTTATCGTTTCCCACAGAGGAATCGAAGTAAACCCAGAAAAGATCAAAGCAATCCTGGACATCAAAAGTCCTACGTGTCTAAAAGACGTCTAGCGATTGACGGGTTTCGTGGCTGCCGTAAGCCGGTTCATAAGCCGGCTTGGCGACAAATCTCTGCCATTATACAAAATGTTGAATAAATCTGACAAATTTGTATGGACATAAGAAGCAAACAAAGTGTTAGCCCAGCTAAAGGAAACTTTAACAAAACTTCCGATTTTGGCATCCCCAAAAGACAAAGAACCCATGTTATTGTATTTAATGACAACAAATAGGGTTATCAGTGCAGCTATAATTGTGGAAAAGCGGAAAGATGAACAAATTATTCAAGATCAACACCCGGTGTACTACGTCAGGGAAGTATTCTCAGAGTCAAAACAAAGGTATCCATATTATCAAAAGCTGACATATGGCTTATTTTTCGCATCTCGAAAACTCCGTCACCATTTCCAAGGGCATTTCATAACAGGTAAGAAAAGCACCAATAGGTGATATTATAAACAATGTGGATGCAACGGGAAGAGTGGACAAATGGGGCATTGAGCTCGTGGCGTTCGACATTAAGTACCAACCACGGAGGGCAATTAAATCCTAGGTGTTGGAAGACTTTGTAGCCGATTGGACAGAAGCTATGGAAAACACCCAATGCCGGAGTCGGAATATTGGCCATGCATTTTGATGGATCCAAAATGAAATAAGGCGTCGGTGCAGTTGTGGTGCTGAAATCTCCAAAATGCGACAAAATGGAGTATGTATTACAAATTCACTTCAACGCCAACAATAATGTGGCAGAATACGAAGCATCGCTTCATGGCTTGCATATTGCAAAAGAAATAGGTGTAAAATGCATACTATGCTATGGAGATTCGGATTTAGTACAACACCAGCTTAACCAGACATGGGATGCTAAAAGCCCCATAATGGCGGAATATCGGAGAGCTGTCGACGAATTCGCCATTTGCTTCCTAGTATTTGAGGCAAATCACGTTAAACGGAAAGAAACTTGAAACGTTGATGCTTTAGCCCGAATGGGTTCAGAAAGGGTGAAGATATTACCTCCTGGTGTATTCATCCAGCATTTGTACGAACCATCAATAAAAGGTGGAGATATCGACTATCCTCTAGTATCTGAGTCAATAGAAGTCTTGCTCGTCATCCCGGATTGGACAATACCATACTTAAAATTCTTAGTCGATCAGAAGTTCCCGGATGGAGCAGAAAAAGTATTGCAAAGGCAGATAAAATGCCGATGCAAAGGGTACACGGTAATTAGTGGATGCCTGTATAAATGCAGTACTACCGGAATTTTCCAGCGTTGTATTTCGCCGGAAGAAGGACGAAAATTCCTGCAAGAAATCCACACCGAAGATTGCGGACATCATGCTCATTCAAAAAGCATAGTTAAGAAAACATTTCGTGTAGGGTTTTCTGACTCACAGCTAAGACCGATGCAGAGCACATAGTGAACACATGTGTCGGATGTCAGTATTACGCCAAGGAGACAAATATGTCGGCTCAAGCACTCAAAACTATTCCTATAACATGGCCATTTGCAGTCTGGGGGCTAGATATGATGGGGCCATTCAAAACTGTAAGAGGCGAACTCACACATCTACTCGTTGCAGTGGATAAGTATACCAAGTGGGTGGAACCTAAACCCATTAAAAACTTGACGGTGTTGTTGCCAGAAACTTCATCATAGACATATTCATGAGATACGGCGTCCCACATGGCATAATCACGGATAACGTGACCAACTTTGGAATTGGAGAGCTAGCAAAATATTGTCGGCAAATGGGAATCTGCCTAGATCTTGCATCTACAACGCAACCACGATCCAATGGGCATGTTGAACGTATGAACAGTTCAATCTTGCAAGGAATACACCCAAGACTCGAAACTCCTCTTCATAGAGCAGCTGGATCATGGGTAGAAGAGCTGCCTTCTGTGCTTTGGAGCATAAGAACAACCTCCGAATAGATCAATGGGGCATACGCCTTTTTTCCTGGTTTATGGTGCTGAGGCAGTGCTTCCAATGGACATGACCCATTATAGCCCCAGAGTGCAGGCATACGATGAGACGGATGGCGAAAGTGCGCGACAGGATGTCGTCGATCTTTTAGAAGAGTAACGAGAGCTTGTGTTGCATAGATCCCCCATTTATCAGCAGGGTTAATTTGCACCGATACCATAGCCGGAAAATCAAAATTTCTCTTTCAAGGAAGGCAATTTCGTTCTAAGGTTGGTGCAAGAAATAAAGCACAAGTTAGTCCCAATCTGGGAGGGGCCATTTGTCATTAGCAAAGCTATGAAAAATGGGTCATATTACCTTGTAGACATTCGGGATACTGAAGATGACTAGAAAAGGTCGAATCGCAAGAGGAAAAGAAGCATAGATGTAGAAGTAGGAGAGACAAACAGGCCCAGGAGCATCCAGCAGTTACGTCCTTTCTATGCCTAATCCAATTCTATGTAAACATTAGTGAGATCGTGAAATAAAGTTCTTCGGAAAAGCATGCATATAATTTTTTCTGTCTTTACTGTCAAAGCATGTTCTATCTTTTCTATTTCCCAATGATCCTTCAATTTGCTTCAATGTTAACCCGAATTTCGCCTGTGTGCTCAGAGTTAAAAAAACTGAATGATTTTTGCCTAAAAAGGCTATTGAACACCAGATTGTGCATGCGTGCCTGGAGTTCATACACTTAGCTCCTTATTTTCTTAAATATTATCTGATTGTTTGTTTTTCTAGGTCAATGGATTAGTAAGTAAAGTGCCAAAGTATGACTCATGATTCCGAGTTTAGACTGATTGGTTACTTAGCCTGGTTGCTCAGCGTAAAGAATTCATACTTTTGGAAGCACTCAAACACTAAGAAAAGTTAAAGCATACAAACCAGAGAACTTAAAATAAAGGAGACAAATTAAAACTTGCAAAGATGTTTATAACTGCAAAAGCATAAATTTTTCATACAAAATATAGAATGCATTACATATGGATATTATATATAAAAGCAAGTAATGCATTCTATCGGCTTCCAGCATTGCAGGACTTGGATTCAGACGACATCGACAAAGTCGTCATTGTCATCGTCGTCTTCGTCGTCACTTTCACTTGGATTTTCCGGAGTGTTCAGAATCTGTTCCTCTGGGTAAAAAGTGGAAATGGAGACCATCCGGGAAATCTTGGAAGCATACCCTTTTATGGAGTAAAAAACCTCCGTCCTTTGTGCCTCAGAGTATCCCCCAGGAATGCCAGTGACGACGCGCCAGGACTTCGCGGTAGGGTAGTGCATCTTGAGGAGTCCTAAGACCATGCGCACTCCACCACGGGCGGCAGACTTCATCCAGCTTTCGCGTTGGTCGATAACCTCAGCGATGGCATTAGGAAGCTTCTCCAAGTCCGAGTACTCGTCCTTCTTATCCGGAACGCACTTTTTAATAACCAACTGACTCCGTCATATAGAATGCACCTTGTATCCAAGGGAGAAAATTATAACCAGCATCCCGACAAGAAGAGACACCTTGACCCATGTATACAAGTTATGAATGCGTACCGATGCCGGTTTTGACGGTGCTACAATTGGGAGAACACGAGCTACCTTGATATTTTTTGTGAGGAATCACCCTAATAAATGACTACTACGCAATTAAGATGCAAACAACAAAGGATAAACATCAAAGGCAATTTCTAATTCGTGTGATTCGGTATAGCCTTTGTTCTTTGGGGATTCTTGATGCATCTACAACGAGGATCCTCCATCTCCGTTATTCTCACCATAGTAGAAAATCTACGGAAATTCTGGTGCGGTTAAAATTGCTTCAAGCTTTCCCAAAATATAGAACGACCACTTTCTCTTATCATGTACTTCCTCTTAGCTCCGTGATGAACGGCCGATTCTCGATGTTGAACAATGAATATCATGTGGCACTGTCCATCATATAAAAACACAGTAACAATATAGCTATAACAAACCACGGACACATCCTGCAAAACCAAGTTAGCCGCCTCTAATGCTTTCTTTGCAAGTTTTAGCATGGCTGCCGGTCTACGCTCAACTATCGTCATTACCTAGAAAATCCGAGGTATGTTTATTCTCATTTCTAGATTAACATTATAGGGTGATTGAAACATAGACATTACAAAAACGTCTAGAGCCTCAATCTAAACGTATTCATAGCCATGACCCTCACGTGGATCCAATGCACATATGCCCTTTCCACCATGCCGTTATATGAGACCGACTAAGGTGCGCCCCAAATTTACGGAAGCACTTCTTCGGATCAAGTGAGATATGCCAGGGGCCACTCGAGCATCCTAGGATGGCCAGAAATTTGAAAAAATTCATACCATGCCGTCAGAAACAAAACAAACACAACTTATTGGGAATAAACGAAGATAAATTGAATATTAGATAAATTTCTAATATACTTGCACAATCCTATGCAATACTCGCTCAAAACTGTGTTCTAGATCAAATCGTATCTACGCATAGTACGCTCTGATACCGTTGCTGGTCTACGCTGCATAATTTTAAAAAGTTACCCTAGGTAACCACCAAGGTCACTATGCAGATAACGATGCATTCCCATACATGCATTGATCAAGATCACGACTCACCGGGCAGCGAATTCGATTTAGTTGTAGAAGATTTCTCAACAGTTATAGATCCTCACAACTAGGCATAGTTAAAAGGATGTCGCTAAGCTTAACTCGTCAAGGATCACACATGTAACCCCTCTTGTGGTGTGCATGCGTACGCTCGTGTCAACCAGTTAGCGCTTCGCCACCCAGGACTCGGCATCGAAGAAGAGAAACAGTTTTTCAGTGTTGCTAATTGGTTGCTCTAATCAACTGCGATTAGAGCTACTCCCTCCAATCCATAAAAAGTGTCACTCGTTTTATATTAAGTTAGTACAAACTTTATACTAAGTGAGCGACACTTTTTATGTATCGGGGGAGTATATGATTCTAGAAATTTCTAAACACATGAGAGAGAATATTAATTAAAACTAGGTATAATTGGGAGAGGACACCTCAAAACCCAATTATAATAAGCTCTGATCCAATTAGAGGGGCTCTAATTAGACCCTCTAATTCCACTAGAGAGATAGAGAGGCTTGGGACATAATTGTTCTCAATGTTGTGTTTTCCTCAAACCTTGGGGTCCTTTTTATAGTTGGAGGGGAGGGGGATCTGCCTTGAGGGAAGGAGTTCTACTTCAGCTAGGAGGGGGGCTTGGCTGGACCAGGGAGGTGGCCGCACCCCCTCTGCTGTCACAACTCGGATTGGGCTCCCATGGGGAGTCCAACTCCACCTCTTCCATCCTTTACTTTTCCCTTTAGATTTTTTCATTTTCCTTAAAAAAATAGGAAGTCCTATGAAAGGTTCTATGTGCCATGCTTAGTGGCATGGGGCCCACCTGTTAGGCCCCACCAAGTGGTGCAGCCATGGGGGAAATTCTACCCCCAACCGGTACTTTCCCTCCTACCGATTTTTGCCAAAACTCTTCCGCAACCTTATGAACCCTATAGATAAAATTATTGACCTTATTTATCTACTTATACTACAAACATATTTCTAACATCCTGGGACATCTTATGTCGTCCATTATCTGTCATATAAAATTGTACCTAACTGTCGAGACATCGTAGTAGAGTTCATAGACGGGGGTGCCATGAGACTACTGATAGAGACGTGGGGGGAACGTGGTAGTATGACAACCAAGGAAACCAAATTTACCCAGGTTCGGTACGTCGCAACTAGGCGGCGTTCCTACTCCTGCAATCTCACTAAATCAGGGCTGAAGCCAGAAGTATAGAAAGTACAATGTGAGTTGGTTTAGCTAACTCGGCAAGGATCAACTTCTCGGCGAGTTGGCTTCTAGCTGATTGACCATATCTTTCTTCTCTCCCGTCCGGCTTTATATATATAGCCGGGTTAGGGCTCACAGAACGGAAACCTAGAAGACTACGGTAAGTTTCTAACTAGGAAAGCAGGAATCCGCCTTCTACTCCAAGCCGTACCACGTGGGCCATGGTCCAGGTTCTTCCAGAATCCGGCTTCTGCGCGTCAGCTTACTGGGACGCCTAATGGACCTTGATCCATTACCATTCAGGCCACCCTGGTAATCCGGCTCTTTAGGACAATGCCGGATATACCCCTAATCGGTATATATCCGAAAGTAGCCCCCAAGAAGAATTGAGACTCCAATCTTCCACCTTCCATCAATTGGCATTCTATTCCGAGAAATGTTGGCGCTTCGTCTCGATTCTTCTTTTCCTCAAATCATGCTTTAACGCGAAACTTGGATTTTGGGAAAATCCACCTTTTTCTTCCACGAGCCTTCGTGGAGAAGGAACTTCCTTACGTCAGCGATAAAATCATGCTAACGTCAGGGACGTTTGGGTTCAAATGTGAAACCCTGAAACATATCTCTGACAGATTCTCGCGGGAAACGAGGAGATAGCAATAATCACCTGTCCCCTCATTTCCCGGATTTTTCGGCGCGTAACACGCGTCGAAGATCTAACGGTCAAAAGAGTCATTGTGGTGCATCTTAAAGCTTTTCCGGCTATAAGTAGCCTTCCTCGGGCCCTCCGGTAGTTCTTCCGCTCTCACACCATCTCCTAGCCTTCAAGAGCCATTGCTCCCGAGCCAAGGAACTGCCAGTGCGAGCAGAGCCCGTGCACTCCGCACTGTCCCGGAAACTCACCATCGGAGGTTCGGGATCCTCTCCGCGCCGCCCAAAAATGGCTACCAGCGATTCACCACACGCCGCAGAAGAGAACACCGTCGCCCACGACATCGACGACATTATCAACGACGTCGATCCCCTGCTCGATTCCCCGAGCCGCACCGCCGCGAACGCGCCGGAGGAAATTGCCAGTGGCCTGGCCCACGAGGATCCTCCTCTCGTGGCCGAAAATCTAGCGGCATCGTCTTTCGCTCCGCCTCCGCCCTTCACCGCTGAAACGGCGGAAGAAAAGATCATCCTCGTCAGCGAGGACCTCGCCGCTGCGGCCGCCGCCGGTGCGGAGGACGAAAGCGAGATGTCCGGGAACTGGAGCCAGTGCAACCTGGTTCCTTCCCACCTTCTGACAATGGAGAAGGAGGGGTTGATCTTGAAGGGGAAATGGCGGCACGAGGAGGACGACTCCGAGCCCATGCTGAGAGCCGGGGAAAGGGTTCTCCTCACCTCGCATATTAGCCGAGGTATGGGATTTCCACCTTCCGCCTTCTTCTTCCAGGTTCTCAATCACTATAAAATTCAACCCCACAATCTTCCTCCAAATTCCATTCTGTATCTAGCCGGGTTCTGTAACGTCCGGGGATTTTCCCCAATTGCTATGCGAGTTGTTTTTCTTTTTGTGCATCATGGCATCACACATTTTCATGCATTTCAAACTTGCAATTGTTTAAAAAAAATAATAATTCATTAGCTTCTATTTTCTAAATTTTGTTTAATGCGTGGAGCCTGAACAATTTCTGGAAAAAAAATAAGCAAAAAAAAATTGAGAAGAGAGAGAGCAGCCAAGCCAGGCCAGCCCAGCCAAACTCGGCCCAGCTAGGCCCAGCCAGCCCTCCCACCCACCGAAACCCTAATTCTTTCCCTCCCTCACATTCTACCCCCCGCCGTTTCCCCTTTTCGCATCTAAGTCCCTCCACCTGCTAAAAAAAAAAAAGAAAGAAACCCACCCGACCAGAACCAACTCACGCACGGAAACGCATGCGACTGGGAGGGGATCGAGCGATCCCTCCTCCTCTCGCTCGTCGCTCGTCCCCAACCTTCCCCTCGCTCGATCGCTGTCCTCCCGAGCGCCTCCCCTTCATCCCCGTCGCCTCCGCCTCCCTGTTCTCCGGCGCCCCCTCCGGCCATGGGCTAGGCCGGCCGCCTCCCTCGACGCCCTCCTCCCGCGGCCCCTCCTCTCCGCCTCCTCCTCCCAAGGCCACGCCGTCGCCTCCCTCCGAGCTCTGCTCACCGCCGCTCGCCCCGCCGCCAAGCTCCTCCTCCACCTCGCCTTCCATCGCCCCTCTTCCTCACCGCCTCTCCCGCCGCCAAGTGCCCCGCCTCCGGCCCGGAGCTCCGTCGCCCCCTCCATTTCTCTGCCCAGCCGCGGACGGCCGAGCCCGTGCGCCGCGCCCTTCTCCCGTGGCCGCCGCCGGCCGTGGTTCTCCTCACCGGCCGCCGCCTCCTCGTCTACTTCACGCCGGCCAAGCCCCTTCAATGACCCGCTCCGCACCACCCCGATGGAGATGGTGCCGCCGCATCTGCCGCCGCCTTCCTGTGGCTCCCCGCGCTCCGACGGTCTCCGAGTGCTGGACTTCGCCGGCACCGGCGCAGATGGGCGTGGAAAGAATGGAGCTAAGCTCGCCGGTGCGTGGAGCTGCACGTGAACGCGGACGGCGACATGTTGTTTTCCCGGAGGCCGTCCGTGCAGTTCCTGCTTGTAGTCGATGCTGCTGCCGGCCTCCCCGAGCTGGAGCATGCTGTGCACGTGGACGCCGACGCAGAAGAGGAGCAGGGGGACCCCGATGCCCGTGCTCTGTTTGTTCTGGCCGAGGCCTTCGTGCCCGCGTGTTCCGTGTCTGTGACCTCGACAAGATTCCCGGCGACAAGTTCGACACCGACCAGTACCGCATCGACAAGATCATCGCCAACAAGTACCGCCACCCCGAGGACCTCGGACCAAACCTCGACCACGACTACTTCCCCGACGAACCGTGAACGACTACATCGCCTTCGACGTGTCCGTTTTGCGTTGGCCGCCTTCGTGCGCGCCCGAAGACCGGGACCGTCAGGTTCGCCTCCGACCCTGAAGACGATGTTGTTACGGTTCGGCCACGACTACGACGACCACTCCGACTCCAAACGTGAATGACTACTTCGACGACGACACGAGAACAACTACCTCCTCGACGCCCCGAAGACGATGTTGCGGTGGTGCAATTACGACTACTTCCTCGACGTCGACTACTTCCCCCTACTACAACGACGTCGACTACTTCCACTACCACGACTACGTCCTCTACTTCCTCCTCTTCTTCTACTTCCCCTACACCCCGAAGACACCGGCGCCGAACCCGAAGATCTTCTTTCCACACGTGTGCACCCTAAACCCCAGCCCTATATTTATGCCCTATTTTCTATAACATATCAACGATAATTAAATGTCATCTCATTCATGTGTTGCATTGCATTTTTGTGGGTAAATAAATAACGTGGACCTCCTAAATCAAATGTTGGGCTTCCGGCTCAATTTAAATTGATTTAAATTGCATAAACCATAACTAATTCATTTTAACTCCAAAGTTGAAAAGTAAAATATGTTTTCCAATCAAAATCCTCTGAACTTTGCAAATATCAACTTTGTTTTCTGTTTTGAATAATTTAAATTGCTGAAAACAACTGTTTCTTATTTAATGCAATTTAAATTGCCAAATCCATAACTAATTCATTTTAATTCCAAATCCAACAAATAAAATATGTTTTCATACCAGAAAATGCACTTAATCTGTTCATGCCATCCATGTTCATGATTGCACCTTGCATGTTGCATTTGTAGTAGTGTTATGTATGTTCACCTAATAAATAAATATGGAATGTGTTGGGGTATTTAATTCAACTATTGCCCTATTCCATTTAATCTTGTCTCACTCACCTATCGATTGTTTTCCATGATAAACAACATTTAACTTGATGGTTAAATAAACAACTTGAACCAATCCCTATTTCTCCAGACTTCGGTTCCGATTAAATTGCTTAAGTGGTTTCCCCTGTTGCATCTTGCCATGTCATGCATATAAAATAGGATCATGCTGGATCTTTTGCCGTAGTAGTAATTGTTGCATCCGGTATTTCTTTTAGTTCGTTGCTTCTTCGCGGATAGGACGTTGAGATGATGTGAGCAACGACAAGTTCTGCTACCTTGCGGGATCTCAGGCAAGTATACTCACTTGCTGCCATATGGCTACCTTTCATCACTTGTTACCGATTCTTTCCGTTGTCCTTATTCTAGCCTGTTGTTTCGATGCTTGTGTCTCGATCCTATCGTATGTTTCCCTTGCAGCCATGATATAGCCTTTCCATCCACTTCCTATTAACTGTTGATTGTTTACCTCGTTGGCCTTCGTGTCGTAGCTGCATGCTTAGGGTTGCTTTTGCTCGAGTCTGTTGTCGGTTACTTCTTTTACTATTATCGTTCTGGGGGCTCGACGTTAATCAATCAATCATGTTAATGCTAATGGTAATAATAATAATTTGATGATAAGGCACCGGCAGGAGGCCCTTGTGGTTTTGAGGCCTGCTAGTGTCGACCCTAATAGGAAAAGGGTCTTGTCTACTGATCCATGATGAGCGCACTACCCGCATGTGGGAAGCGAGTATGGGCGCCCCCCTCAATTTGACTCGATTCGCATCTCGTCCAAATCGCCTCATTTAGTTCGGGTTTTCCATTTGCTGCATGCATGATCTTGCGAGCCCTTGGATCCCGGGTGGAACTTTCGTAGTCGGCATATAGGGGGACACGTTCTTAGAGTGCTATGAGGGTCCATTTTCTTCTGGGCTCGATTAGCCGTGCGCCCAAGGTGCTTTGGGCTTGATGCGAAGAAGGGTTGGATTGTGTAGAGTACCTCGCTTGGTGGGGTGATCTCCCATCTGGCGGGTTATTCTTGCGTGTACGGCTAAATTGGTGCAACCCTGCAGGGATAATCTTCTCGAGAAGCCGTGTTTTCCGCGGTTATGGATTACTTGGTGAAAGTACTGGCTAACAAGTACTCAGGACAACTTAAACCTAATGATTAACAACCTTACACCCAATGTTTAACAACTTGACAAGTAATAGGCTTATTGACACAATAATCTGAACCATCATTAATCCAACTGTGTGAGTTATCCTCGGATTGCTTCTTCGGATAAGGGGCGAGATCCAGGATGGGTTTGTTTGAAGTTATCTTTCAGTTGGTTACTAAACTCGATCTTATCTCCTTTCTGTTAGCCGGAAGTTGTAGTATTTCTCTGTAGTTGGTTAGTGCAGCCTGTTGTCGCTTATTTGCAATAACCCCTTCCTTTCCGTTGATCCTAAAGTATTTGTATCTTGTGATGACTGGCTACGCCGGTATCTTGTGAGTATGGTTTATCCACTTGCCAGTACTTAACCGTACTGACCCACGAATCTTTTTCGTGGCTGCATATTCAACATTGCAGTCAACAGGTTTGAAGTCTGACGACGTTAGCTTGGGAATCCCTCCGGCTTGGCCTGGGCAGGGATTGGACGCCTTCGGTTATCTTCAGGACTCTTAGTCCAATTTGGATCTTGTCCGTAGCCGGACGTTTGTTTCTTCCGCTGTTATTTGGATCTTTGTATTGTATCAGTTGTATCCCTGGCTCGTCTGAGTCATCTTGTTGTAGTTGTGGAATATTCGTGAACTATTGTAATGTTATCATAAATGGCAACCTGGCATCGGTTATTATGCGGATTTGGCGGAAATGCTGAAATCTGCATAGTGCCCGATCTCGGGGCGTCACAAATGGTATCAGAGCCTTGGTTCCGATTCCCGATATTGTTTCGATACGAATGGTTATCGAAGCAACGGGTCCGCAAAGCCTGTAGGTTAACCTAGCTAACGGTCGTTGTTTCTAGAGTGTCAAAACTATTTCTGCTAAACTATTTTGGAAAAACATCTCAATAGGATTCTT
The DNA here is from genome assembly GCA_028641055.1 of Alopecurus myosuroides. NCBI lineage: Eukaryota > Viridiplantae > Streptophyta > Magnoliopsida > Poales > Poaceae > Alopecurus > Alopecurus myosuroides. Next base: position 570,352,847 of record CM054057.1, read on the forward strand.
GTTTTCTCCTTACCCCTATTCTATTTCCCCTCCCATCTTATTTGTTTTGGGGTCTACTCTCGTACTCAATCTTTCAAAGTGTTAGGATCCTACGTGGGTGGACGTTTTCTGAGCCTTTAACCTAATAGGATTCGATCATCGGAAGATTCCTGGTGGAAGAACATCGTCGTCAGCCCGAGCAAGAATCCCTTGTTAGTGGTGTCGAGAAGATCAACTAGAAGCACGACGAATTGATAGTCGAACTTCTTTCCCCTCCCGGGTTAGCAGGTGGATTGCGAGGGCGCAATCCCTTGTTAGTGGTGTCGTCTGTAACGTCCGGAGATTTTCCCCAATTGCTATGCGAGTTGTTTTTCTTTTTGTGCATCATGGCATCACACATTTTCATGCATTTCAAACTTGCAATTGTTTTTTTAAAAAAAATAATTCATTAGCTTCTATTTTCTAAATTTTGTTTAATGCGTGGAGCCTGAACAATTTCTGGAAAAAAAATAAGCAAAAAAAAAATTGAGAAGAGAGAGAGCAGCCAAGCCAGGCCAGCCCAGCCAAACTCGGCCCAGCTAGGCCCAGCCAGCCCTCCCACCCACCGAAACCCTAATTCTTTCCCTCCCTCACATTCTACCCCCCGCCGTTTCCCCTTTTCGCATCTAAGTCCCTCCACCTGCTAAAAAAAAAAGAAAGAAACCCACCCGACCAGAACCAACTCACGCACGGAAACGCATGCGACTGGGAGGGGATCGAGCGATCCCTCCTCCTCTCGCTCGTCGCTCGTCCCCAACCTTCCCCTCGCTCGATCGCTGTCCTCCGAGCGCCTCCCCTTCATCCCGTCGCCTCCGCCTCCCTGTTCTCCGGCGCCCCTCCGGCCATGGGCTAGGCCGGCCGCCTCCCTCGACGCCCTCCTCCCGCGGCCCCTCCTCTCCGCCTCCTCCTCCCAAGGCCACGCCGTCGCCTCCCTCCGAGCTCTGCTCACCGCCGCTCGCCCCGCCGCCAAGCTCCTCCTCCACCTCGCCTTCCATCGCCCCTCTTCCTCACCCCTCTCCCGCCGCCAAGTGCCCCGCCTCCGGCCCGGAGCTCCGTCGCCCCTCCATGTCTCTGCCCAGCCGCGGACGGCCGAGCCCGTGCGCCGCGCCCTTCTCCCGTGGCCGCCGCCGGCCGTGGTTCTCCTCACCGGCCGCCGCCTCCTCGTCTACTTCACGCCGGCCAAGCCCCTTCAATGACCCGCTCCGCACCACCCCGATGGAGATGGTGCCGCCGCATCTGCCGCCGCCTTCCTGTGGCCCCGCGCTCCGACGGTCTCCGAGTGCTGGACTTCGCCGGCACCGGCGCAGATGGGCGTGGAAAGAATGGAGCTAAGCTCGCCGGTGCGTGGAGCTGCACGTGAACGCGGACGGCGACATGTTGTTTTCCCGGAGGCCGTCCGTGCAGTTCCTGCTTGTAGTCGATGCTGCTGCCGGCCTCCCCGAGCTGGAGCATGCTGTGCACGTGGACGCCGACGCAGAAGAGGAGCAGGGGGACCCTGATGCCCGTGCTCTGTTTGTTCTGGCCGAGGCCTTCGTGCCCGCGTGTTCCGTGTCTGTGACCTCGACAAGATTCCCGGGGACAAGTTCGACACCGACCGGTACCGCATCGACAAGATCATCGCCAACAAGTACCGCCACCCCGAGGACCTCGGACCAAAACCTCGACCACGACTACTTCCCCGACGAACCGTGAACGACTACATCGCCTTCGACGTGTCCGTTTTGCGTTGGCCGCCTTCGTGCGCGCCCGAAGACCGGGACCGTCAGGTTCGCCTCCGACCCTGAAGACGATGTTGTTACGGTTCGGCCACGACTACGACGACCACTCCGACTCCAAACGTGAATGACTACTTCGACGACGACACGAGAACAACTACCTCCTCGACGCCCCGAAGACGATGTTGCGGTGGTGCAATTACGACTACTTCCTCGACGTCGACTACTTCCCCCTACTACAACGACGTCGACTACTTCCACTACCACGACTACGTCCTCTACTTCCTCCTCTTCTTCTACTTCCCCTACACCCCGAAGACACCGGCGCCGAACCCGAAGATCTTCTTTCCACACGTGTGCACCCTAAACCCCAGCCCTACATATTTATGCCCTATTTTCTATAACATATCAACGATAATTAAAAATGTCATCTCATTCATGTGTTGCATTGCATTTTTGTGGGTAAATAAATAACGTGAACCTCCTAAATCAAATGTTGGGCTTCCGGCTCAATTTAAATTGATTTAAATTGCATAAACCATAACTAATTCATTTTAACTCCAAAGTTGAAAAGTAAAATATGTTTTCCAATCAAAATCCTCTGAACTTTGCAAATATCAACTTTTTTTTTCTGTTTTGAATAATTTAAATTGCTGAAAACAACTGTTTCTTATTTAATGCAATTTAAATTGCCAAATCCATAACTATTCATTTTAATTCCAAATCCAACAAATAAAATATGTTTTCATACCAGAAAATGCACTTAATCTGTTCATGCCATCCATGTTCATGATTGCACCTTGCATGTTGCATTTGTAGTAGTGTTATGTATGTTCACCTATAAATAAATATGGAATGTGTTGGGGTATTTAATTCTATTGCCCTATTCCATTTAATCTTGTCTCACTCACCTATCGATTGTTTTCCATGCTAAACAACATTTAACTTGATGGTTAAATAAACAACTTGAACCAATCCCTATTTCTCCGGACTTCGGTTCCGATTAAATTGCTTAAGTGGTTTCCCCTGTTGCATCTTGCCATGTCATGCATATAAAATAGGATCATGCTGGATCTTTTGCCGTAGTAGTAATTGTTGCATCCGGTATTTCTTTTAGTTCGTTGCTTCTTCGCGGATAGGACGTTGAGATGATGTTAGCAACGACAAGTTCTGCTACCTTGCGGGATCTCAGGCAAGTATACTCACTTGCTGCCATATGGCTACCTTTCATCACTTGTTACCGATTCTTTCCGTTGTCCTTATTCTAGCCTGTTGTTTCGATGCTTGTGTCTCGATCCTATCGTATGTTCCCTTGCAGCCATGATATAGCCTTTCCATCCACTTCCTATTAACTGTTGATTGTTTACCTCGTTGGCCTTCGTGTCGTAGCTGCATGCTTAGGGTTGCTTTGCTCGAGTCTGTTGTCGGTTACTTCTTTTACTATTATCGTTCTGGGGGCTCGACGTTAATCAATCAATCATGTTAATGCTAATGGTAATAATAATAATTTGATGATAAGGCACCGGCAGGAGGCCCTTGTGGTTTGAGGCCTGCTGTGTCGACCCTAATAGGAAAAGGGTCTTGTCTACTGATCCATGATGAGCGCACTACCCGCATGTGGGAAGCGAGTATGGGCGCCCCCCTCAATTTGACTCGATTCGCATCTCGTCCAAATCGCCTCATTTAGTTCGGGTTTTCCATTTGCTGCATGCATGATCTTGCGAGCCCTTGGATCCCGGGTGGAACTTTCGTAGTCGGCATATAGGGGGACACGTTCTTAGAGTGCTATGAGGGTCCATTTTCTTCTGGGCTCGATTAGCCGTGCGCCCAAGGTGCTTTGGGCTTGATGCGAAGAAGGGTTGGATTGTGTAGAGTACCTCGTTTGGTGGGGTGATCTCCCATCTGGCGGGTTATTCTTGCGTGTACGGCTAAATTGGTGCAACCCTGCAGGGATAATCTTCTCGAGAAGCCGTGTTTTCCGCGGTTATGGATTACTTGGTGAAAGTACTGGCTAACAAGTACTCAGGACAACTTAAACCTAATGATTAACAACCTTACACCCAATGTTTAACAACTTGACAAGTATAGGCTTATTGACAATAATCTGAACCATCATTAATCCAACTGTGTGAGTTATCCTCGGATTGCTTCTTCGGATAAGGGGCGAGATCCAGGATGGGTTTGTTTGAAGTTATCTTTCAGTTGGTTACTAAACTCGATCTTATCTCCTTTCTGTTAGCCGGAAGTTGTAGTATTTCTCTGTAGTTGGTTAGTGCAGCCTGTTGTCGCTTATTTGCAATAACCCCTTCCTTTCCGTTGATCCTAAAGTATTTGTATCTTGTGATGACTGGCTACGCCGGTATCTTGTGAGTATGGTTTATCCACTTGCCAGTACTTAACCGTACTGACCCACGAATCTTTTTCGTGGCTGCATATTCAACATTGCAGTCAACAGGTTTGAAGTCTGACGACGTTAGCTTGGGAATCCCTCCGGCTTGGCCTGGGCAGGGATTGGACGCCTTCGGTTATCTTCAGGACTCTTAGTCCAATTTGGATCTTGTCCGTAGCCGGACGTTTGTTTCTTCCGCTGTTATTTGGATCTTTGTATTGTATCAGTTGTATCCCTGGCTCGTCTGAGTCATCTTGTTGTAGTTGTGGAATATTCGTGAACTATTGTAATGTTATCATAAATGGCAACCTGGCATCGGTTATTATGCGGATTTGGCGGAAATGCTGAAATCTGCATAGTGCCCGATCTCGGGGCGTCACAGGTTCCAGGCCCTCTTTGAAGGGTACCTAGGAATAGAACCTAGGTTAGAATTTTGGCAGTACTGTTTCGGGGTTAAGAAAAACCCGTCTGAGAGCGCACTCTTGACTTGCGGAACCATATCCTTCACCCTCCGTAGATTTAGGGAGGATTGGTTCCCCAAGATCAAAACCTCAGAATCCGTCAAGTTTTGGACGGGTTCCTTCTTCTACCACCAAGATGTCCCGTATCCTGGAAAGGATACGGGAATTCCACCTTTCGTCAACTGCGCTGCCACTCCCCAAGATAACTGGGCAATGGAGGCCGTTCAAACTCTGCCGCCGGATCTGCTCAGGATCAATGGGCGCATCGCCAAGCTCGTTTTCGCGTCTCCTCCACTTACCGGCATGGATACCGTCCTAGGCTGGTTAGAAAGGCGGATTCAGCCTCTGGCCCATCACAGTCCCCGGCTCATGTGCGAATACTCGGGAGCCGAAGACGCAATGCGGAAAACGAACAAATCTTTGTCGGCCAAAGTTTTGCGGAAACGCGTCAAGCAGTTGGTCGCAACTCGTGACCAATATGAGGAAAGTCGGCTGATGTATACAGCGACAAACCCGGCTCCAAAGGTATGGCTATTCATTTTGGGCTTTGGTTCTGCATTTCTTCTTTGTCGGATATTTATTTTAACTCAAACTTTGTCCTTTTTTGACAGCCTATTGTTCTTATTGAGGAGGACCTTGCGACCGATGCCGAGTTAGACGCAATGCGTGCTAACTTTGCAGGCGGACCGAAACGCAAGAAACCTTCCGCTACTCAGGAAATAATCGACCTTGACGGGATTCCCGTCGCTACCTCCAGGTAAAACATGTGGGTTTAAGTTTTCTCGGAATTTCTTTCCTTTTCTCGGAATTCTAACTTCTCGGAGATTTTCTTTCTATCTTGGCTCCGATAACATTGAAGCCAAAAAGGCTAAAGAATCTTAAGTATGTTGCCCGGAAAGGGGCACAACCTTCTCCTGTTGCTGCTCCCGACACCCCGGTTGCAGCTGCGGAGGAGAATGTGGTTGCTAGGGAGGAGGAACCCTTGCAGACCAGCCAGCCCTTTGTGTCTGAGCCGGGCGCGAGGGAAAGGGCGGTGCCGGAAATGGGCGGTCCTTCTCGTACAGCTGAGGAGGAATCCATTCTGACTTTTGACAAGGAGTTCAAGGTAAAGGAGGAGCCGTTTGATGAACACTGATATATTCATCCGTGGGCGACCAAATTCTTCGCTCCAGCACCTTTAATACGTCCTTGGCCGCAAGGCGGGCTTATTGTAAAGAATAACTTCGTATTTTCACCTCGGCGGGTCATCCAGGACGGCCTTTGCAACGTTGGGATTCTTTTTGCAGACTATGCAAAAGAATTCAATGAAAACTTGGCAAACTTGACCTAGATGAGACAGGTAATATCTCTAGCCCCCAAGCAATAAGCCGAATGTATACTTTTGACTTAATGTTTTTTTCATTATTATGCTTGTTTTTAACTTAAGCACTTTTGTCTCTTTTCCGTGTTTCAGCAAACTGTTGAGAACATCAACGTGGAAGTTTTGAACAAACTTACCATCAAGAACAAGGAGGTGAAAACTCTTCTTGATATTCTTGAAGATAAGCAGGCAAAACTGGCATCTACTCAGCAGCAGCTGAGTGAATCAGCAGGTAATAAATTTTCTCTGCTTTCATTCGCAAATTTGTCTAAGTATTTTTCCGAGTTTCTAACTCTTCTTTTTACTTGCTTTTTAGCTTCTTTGGCGAAACCCAAACAAAGTGCTGAAGATGCCGTTAATGCCGAGAACCTCCATCGCGAGAACCTAGATCTTCACAAGCTTACTGTGAAGCTCCATAAGGAACTGGAGACCAGCCAACATCTAAGGCCTCCAGCTAGGCCAAGAAAGATATGGCTACAATCAGGGACCTGGAGAATGCACTGAACCAGCGCCTGGAAGAAGGCACCGAGATGGACCGGATTATCGGTAAGTAACTTGTCTTTTACCGGATTTTCCTTGTTTCCTTTCTTATGTTTTTCCTAACATTTGTTTGTTAATTGAAACAGGAGGTAGCCCCAGCTTACCCGGATTGAAATAATCCGGGCTTTCGGGAAAGTCTTCACGACGATCAAGGCTGCGCAGATGTTACTTATTAATAAGTACATTCCCACCAGATCTGGGGAGTTCTCAGAAGTTGAGAAACTTCCAGAAGCTATCGTGGACGTGGCGGATCGCAAGGAGTCCTTTCTCTGTTCTGCAGCTCGTGGTGGTGCACGCATGGCCCTTGGGCTCATGCTTATGCACTACCCTACTGCCAAATCTTGGCGCGTGGCGTCCGACATCCCTCAAGGATAGATGGATGCTCAGCGGACCAGCATCTTTGATGAAATCAAAGGTCACGCCACCAAGATTGCCAACATGGTGAACATCTCCACCTTCTACCCCGAGGAGGAAATCCCGTGATGTAGCCCACCGTATTCAACCAAGCACAACATCGACACACCACAAGGTGAACTCACTCCTATCTCCGTACGTTTCCGGTGACTTGGTGAACGGTGCTCTACCTCATGAAATACCCCTCTACATGCATAGGTGGGATCACCACATGGAGACCCAAGATGGTGCCCAAGATGCTCAAGAACACATCCAAGAAGGTGCGCATGAAGCTAGGAAGAACGTGGGTGAAGACGGCGTCAAGATCGGAGTTCCGAGGAGGAAGAACGGAGGGAAAAGGAGGCTCCCGGCCTCACCCTGGCCCCAGGCCGGGCCCCAGGCCGGCCTACCCTGGCCCCAGGCCGGCCTCCTCATCCCACCCTGGCCCCAGGCCGGGCACCAGGCCGGGCACCAGCCCGAGGGGGCCGGCCTCCCACCCTGGCCCCAGGCCGGGCACCAGGCCGGGCACCAGGCCTCTGCGCCCCACCCTGGCCCCAGGCCGGGTTCCAGGCCGGCCAGGCCGGCTCCCAGGCCGGGGTGGCCCCGAATTGCACGGGAATTGACCGTTTTGGCACCGTTTCGACCCCCGTTTCGACCCCGACTATATAAAGGACTCCGGTGGCTAGATCTAGGGAAAGGAATAGTTTTGAGGGATGATTTGAGAACTTCGGGCTTTGCCCTCGTATCCCTCTTGTGAGGTGACTCCTCTAACGAGGCTACTCCTTAGATGTGTATCTAGGACCGTATCAAGATCTCTACAAGGAGCTACTCTTTCACCTTGTGATTCTAGTAGTGCTTGCCAACCTTCCCCTTTGGGCTTCTGTTGGATCGGTGGACCGACCGGTGAGAGAAATCGGTTTCAATTAGCGTGTTGTTGACTTGGGTTTGCGATCCCTCGTAGGCTTCACGAGTTATCTTCCCCCTTTTGTGTTTCCGCGCGTTTGCCCTCGATTTCCCCTCGATTCCCCTCTCGTGTTCATCGTGTTCATCGCGTTCTTCGTGCGTTCTTTGTTCGTTCTTGTCGATTCGTGAAGATCGGGCCAACTTAGAGGTCAACACCTTCATCATCTGGTATCAGAGCCAGGTTGACACGAATCCGACACCCCACCCCCTCCCCTACCACCAATTTTTCTTCTATCCACCATAAATTCGAAAATTTGACCAAAAATAGCCGAAAGGGATTTCGACCGATCTCTTGATTCGTTGAGTTTTTCGTGGTTTTGTTTCATAGATTTGTTGCCAAAAACCATTCCCCATCTTTCTATTCAGCCACAATTCTTGAATTTGTCCAAAATTTTTCTTGATTTGGGAGAAATTTCGAATTTGAGCAAAAATTTCAGAAAAATCCTGCTCTTCGATTCTTGGACAGATTTTGTATCTTGTTTTTCTTTGTCGTCGTTGCTCCGATTTGAGTGAGGCAAGTTCCTACGCGTCGCCATCGACATCGCCTACGCATCTACATCATCGGATCCACATGACATCGACATCCACCGGCCGCAAGTCCGAGATCATCCACCGCATAGGTATAACTTGCTTCCGCTTGAACTAACCCTTTCCTTTGTGTACCTTACCTACTTGGACTAGTTCTTTTACACCGCTTGGCATCGCATTGTGGCACCGAGAGTGCGAGTTTTGCGCTTGTGAGAGAATAGCTACGAGTAGGCATTGGCATTTGGGAATCATCTCCGCATCATCCATCAAAAAGCAAAAATCAAAAAAAAAAGAGCGAGAAAGGAGAAAGAGCAAAAGAAGCAAAAAGTGCCAAAAGAAGCAAAGATCGATGCCAATTGCTATCATTTGTAGGAACGCATAGCTTCGAGTTGCGAGAGAGAAGAGAGTGACCGGTTGCCACATTGTGAATCTTGTTGCCTCTTGTTAATTGCGGTTCGAGCTAGCGTCCTCCTTGTGTTGGTGTGGCATTGAGCTTAGTCTTCGATAGGTACATTTCGTCTCCCCTCGTCCATTGGCCGCACTAACCCCATTTATCACTTGTGTGTGTGTGTGTTTTTCGTTTCCACCATAGCATTTTCCTCCACTAGGTTTGGTTTTCGTGCTAACTTTTCTTTGATTCTTATCCATGTTTTACAACAAACTTTTCTTTGGATTTGTCGTTTTCTCGCCACATTTCTAACCCATTGCCATCCACCCATAAGCCGTGTGTGTTTTGGAGCGTGTTTTTGGGATCTTTCGAACTCAAGTCACTTCATTCTTTTTGTTGTCGGTTTCTCTTGGCTTGATCCACTAGTTTCCAACATTTGCTAAAAGGTGAGGGTTGAGCTCTTAGGTCCTCACACTCTATATATACACTTGCGCTTGTCACTAACCATGTATAGCGAGAACGAAGACTTTGGAGGCCATGATGATCATGATGAGTCCATGATGGACCACTACGACTACAACGAGCTAGACATGGACCTCCACTCCTATGAGCACGACGTGGTGGACGACTACGAGCACGACATCGTGGATGACCACTACTACGAGCATGACATGGTGGATCACCACCACTACTACGACCACGACGTCGAGCTCTACACCGACTACTCCTCCCCAAGCATCATCGACATGGAGGAGTACCACAACCACCACGCCAACTTCGACTCCATGAGCTCCACCGACATGAACCACTACTACAACTACGACATCGCAAGCTTGGATGACGAGATGGAGCCATGCTACACCGACAACGCATCCACAACCATGACGGAGTACGACACCAACAACGAACGAAGCTACGACTCCGACTCCGACATGGATGAGCTCACTTACAATAAATTCCTCGCCAAGCTTCGATTGTCAAGAAACTCCGATGGTTCATGCTCGCCACCAAGGAACTCCTCGGAGATTGCCAAGGCCAAGACACGACAACGACCTTCAACCTCAAGATGGCGCCACGACAAGAAATCCGACAAGTTGGCAACATCAAGATGGTCTCCTTCAACATCAAGACGGCGCCACAAGAAGGACATCATCGAGGCTCCATCAAGCGAGAAGGCCAAGAAGCCAAGGCATCCGAATGACTTGCGGAGTCATCCCACACATGAAGTGCGGGAGCGCCGCAAGCTTCGTCATCAACCACGCCATCATCACCAAGATCGCTGCCATGATCATCATCGACATATGGAAGAGAGTGGTACACCCACCTCACCGCATCTTCCGCCACAAGTTCCGCGACGACATTGGTTTGAGCATCGCTCGCCATCACCACTACCTCGACCTCGACACCGACAAGGCCGTGGTGACCCTCTTCAAGATCACCCTCTACGACCGGATATTCTTCATCACCCACCTTCTCCAAGCTCGACTCATGACATTGGTCTAAATGGCTTCGTGGATGGTGCTTGCCCACATTCAAGGCTTCCAAGGCAAAATGTGTGTCACCGCCACAATGACCACCAAGACCAAGGCCATTATCAAGAAGGTGCCTTCGACATGGCTTCTAGTGAATGCCTCCCTCGACTCCACCACAATGACCACCGGCGCCATCCTCTCCATCATGATCGCCATCGCCAAACCAATGAGGATGACCCAATTGAGCTTCCACCGCCTATCTTTGATGAAGACCCAAATGAGATCCCTTCTCAACATCAAGCGAGTGTGAATGCTCCCTATGGCTTGTTTTTCCCCATCTTCGAGGAAGACCCCATTGAGCGCCACCATCGACAACAATCAAGTGGGATTGCTCAACATGCTACTTCACTTCCCATCTTTGATGAGGACCCCTATGAGCGCCCACTTCGACCACCACTAGGCAAGGATGCTATGATCCTACTTTCCCCTCTCCTTCAAGATGAAGACCTCTTATGCCCCATTTGCAAGGGCCATGGTCACATAATGTGGGATTGCCAAGGCGGCGACCAAGATGGTGCGTCAAATGGAGATGCCATCCATGTTTATTCTCCTACCACATTGGATGAAGCACCGCATCACCTTGACCACGGATTTCCATCGCATGATCAAGGCCATGAGTCTCCTTCATCGCCACAAGCGCAACACAAACATCAAGAGTGTGAAGCTCTTCCTCCCATGACACAAGATCAACATCACCATATGCATGAGGAGACCACTCTACCACTCTATGATGAAGACGTTGATGCATGTGACATTGTCAAAGAGGCTCATCCCTTGCCATCATCTCTAACGCATCCTTCTTCTTCGTCTCCAATGACACAAGTGCCAACTTCGACCATCCACAAGAGAGCTTCCAATGCTACCAACGAGATGCTCATGGTTTCCAACCAAAATGGTGACCATGCCTACATGAGTGAAGGCCAATACTATGCCTTGCACCAACTAGCTCTCAATTCCTTGGACATGACCAATGGTGACGAAAGCGTCTATTGCAATGAGGCCGCGAACTCATCGCGAGTGTTGACACGAGTTCTTCAAGCCTATCCTCAAGATAAGGACCAACGATGCAACCTCTCTAGAGCCGGCGTCAATGGCCCATCTATCATTGATGGAGGTAACGACGAATTGGGTGACACTCTCCGCTTGACTTCAAAGCATCTCATGCCAACCTCCACAAGGCCACGCTCAAGCCACCATTCTAGCCAAGGAAATCTTCATCATCATCATCATCGACCATTTGAGGATGCTACAAGGCATGGCTTACCCTACCACATCACGGAGATGATGGAGCTTCCTTCGACACAAGCCATGACCCTACCTCCTCCTCCAAGAAAGCCACCCTTTCCACACTTGGAGATCATTCCAAGAGATGAGATGATCGAGTCCTCCTCGCCACATGCTATGACACTACCGACTCCAAGCAATGCAACGACCTCGACAAACCCGCACACCTCTTGTGCCAAGACTTTGGAGCCTTCTAGTGTCCCCTATCAAGCTTCTAGTGAGATGAGTGGTGAGAGAGAGATCCACCATCACGTGAGTGAGAGCCACAAGCCCATAATGAGTGGAAAAAACATGAGTGTTCATAGAGGCCTCGCCTTGTTAGCCACCAAAAGTGAGATGAGAGTTGAGAGCAAAACCCCATTTGTGCTTATTGACACTAACGTCTTACCAACTTTCTCTCCATCTTTGTTGTCTATTTTGCAGAGATTTGGTGACCCTATCAAGCATCCTCGACATCATCGCCTTCTCCACATACAAGGCTCTCCACATCGCATGAACATCGACAACGACTTGAAGGGTTGGAAGGAGCACATCCCGCTCATCATGATCCACATGGAGATTGACAAGAGCTTCTACGACAAAGCATCCTCCATCCACACTCCTCAAGTCAAGATCTACACGGCGCGTCACAAGCACTTCGACATCAACGCCTTCTACGCCTACATACCACATGTCACGATGTGCATGGAGTTCGAAAAGCGCATCCACGACAACGACTTCTACGCCTACAACCCTCATCAAGATGTACTTGGAGTTCCACATGCGCATCCCCCCGACAACGACTTCTTCATCTACATCCCCTACGTCAAGAGTACTTGGAGTTCGACAAGCGCGTCAACGACAATGACTCCCACGACTACATACCAATTGTCAAGATGCACTTGGAGTTCGACAAGCGCGTCAACGACAATGACCACCACGACTACATGCCAACCGCCACGATGTACATGGACTTCGACACGAGCATCAACAACAACCAATACGTCAAGTTCATCTACACTCTACCGCTTCCGCAACCCATGGAGCAACACCCTCTTGAGCTCTTCGACAACGACTACATCTCATGTCAAGCTCATCCTCATCCACCCATGGAGGATCATGTCAAGATCGTCATCGTCTTTGGACTACACCCTCCACGAGCATACCTTGGCATGATCTTAGATAAGAGGCTCAACTTCAACGACTACACCGCCTCGCAAGATCTTCCTCAACCATCCACGGGGGGCCATTTCATGATCTTCATCACCTTTGGACCGCCCCCACTACGAGCCTACCGTCACATGGACTTCGACAAGCGGCTCAACTTCAACGACATCTTCGTCGTCAAGATTCCTTCTCCCGCTCACATATGGATGGAACGAGAGTCGAGGACGACTCTTTTTCAAGGGGGGGAGATGATGTAGCCCACCGTATTCAACCAAGCACAACATCGACACACCACAAGGTGAACTCACTCCTATCTCCGTACGTTTCCGGTGACTTGGTGAACGGTGCTCTACCTCATGAAATACCCCTCTACATGCATAGTTGGGATCACCACATGGAGACCCAAGATGGTGCCCAAGATGCTCAAGAACACATCCAAGAAGGTGCGCATGAAGCTAGGAAGAACGTGGGTGAAGACGGCGTCAAGATCGGAGTTCCGAGGAGGAAGAACGGAGGGAAAAGGAGGCTCCCGGCCTCACCCTGGCCCCAGGCCGGGCCCTAGGCCGGCCTACCCTGGCCCCAGGCCGGCCTCCTCATCCCTCCCTGGCCCCAGGCCGGGCACCAGGCCGGGCACCAGCCCGAGGGGGCCGGCCTCCCACCCTGGCCCCAGGCCGGGCACCAGGCCTCTGCGCCCCACCCTGGCCCCAGGCCGGGTTCCAGGCCGGCCAGGCCGGCTCCCAGGCCGGGGTGGCCCCGAATTGCACGGGAATTGACCGTTTGGCACCGTTTCGACCCCCGTTTTCGACCCCGACTATATAAAGGACTCCGGTGGCTAGATCTAGGGAAAGGAATAGTTTTGAGGGATGATTTGAGAACTTCGGGCTTTGCCCTCGTATCCCTCTTGTGAGGTGACTCCTCTAACGAGGCTACTCCTTAGATGTGTATCTAGGACCGTATCAAGATCTCTACAAGGAGCTACTCTTTCACCTTGTGATTCTAGTAGTGCTTGCCAACCTTCCCCTTTGGGCTTCTGTTGGATCGGTGGACCGACCGGTGAGAGAAATCGGTTTCAATTAGCGTGTTGTTGACTTGGGTTTGCGATCCCTCGTAGGCTTCACGAGTTATCTTCCCCCTTTTGTGTTTCCGCGCGTTTGCCCTCGATTTCCCCTCGATTCCCCTCTCGTGTTCATCGTGTTCATCGCGTTCTTCGTGCGTTCTTTGTTCGTTCTTGTCGATTCGTGAAGATCGGGCCAACTTAGAGGTCAACACCTTCATCATCCCGACAACTCCCGACGAATCGAGCAGCGATGATGAAGACTCGGATGCCTGAAGAAGCTGTCTGGTCCTGAGTAGGAGATAGGTAAATAGAAGAATTATTGTTTTTACAATGTAACACTTATTGTAATGCTTTCTATTCTTTTGTATAAACAAGTACTCCGCTTTTGCAGTTAAATTATTAAGTCTTTGCAAGTTTTTCGGGTTTTTATTCCTTTATCTTCTAAATTCTTTGGTTTATATGTCTTAACTGTCCTTAGTGTTTGAAATGGCTCGATAGTACATAATCTTCATGCCGAGTGACTGGGTATAACCAATCAGTCGAAACTCGGAAACATGGATCATACTAAAGGCATTTTTACTTACTAATTTCAGTGACCCAACATAAAAAATAATCAGATAATACTTAGAGAAAAAGTAAGAAATTTTGTATGAAACTCAGGCACGCAGGCACAATCTGGGTTTCCTCAAGCCTTCTTAGGCTGAAAATCATTCAGTTTTTTAACTCCGAGCACGCAGGCACAATTCGGGTTAACATTGAGTATTTTGAAAGATCATTGGGAAATAGATAAGGCGGATTTATGCTTTGTACTATATTAAACATGTAAAATACATAGATGTATGAATTCCGACAACTTTATTTCATGATCTCAAAGATGTTTACATAGAAATTGAACTAAGTGTAGAAGGGACGTAACTGCTGGATGCTCCAGGGTCTTTTGGTCTCTCCTAGTTCGACATCTATCTTTCTCTTTCTTTTGCGATTCGGCCTTTTGGGATCATCCTCCGTATCCCGAATATCTACAAGATAGTATGATCTATTTTTCATAGCTTTGCTAATGACAAATGGTCCTTTCCAAACTGGGGCTAAATTGTGCTTTCTTTCTTGCACCAATCTTAGCACTAAGTCACCTTCTTTGGAAGAACGATGCCTGATTTTCCGACTGTGGTAGCGTCGTAATCCTTGCTGAAGAATTGCGGATCTTTGAAGTACAAGTTCTTGTTATTCTTCTAGAAAATCGACGGCATCCTGTCGTGCACTTTTGGCATCCGAGTCATCCAAAGACTGGACTCTTGGGCTATCATGGAGCATGTCCATTGGAAGCACTGCTTCTGCTCCATAAACCAGGAAAAATGGGGTTTGCCCTGTTTATCTATTTGGCGTCGTTCGAATACTCCAAAGCACGGAAGGCAACTCATCTACCCATGCTCCAGCTGCTCTATGAAGAGGAGATTCGATTCTTGGGCGTATTCCCTACAGGATTGGGCCATTCATTCTTTCAACCTGCCCATTGGATTGCGGGTGTGCCACAGATGCAAGATCTAGGCGTATTCCCGTTTGTCGGCAATATTTTGCCAACTCTCCAATTGAGAAATTTGTCCTGTTGTCGGTAATTATGCTGTGTGGAACGCAGTATTTCATGACTACGTCAATGATGAAATTTCTGGCAATTACACCGTCAACTTTTTGATGGGCTT
Source organism: Alopecurus myosuroides (assembly GCA_028641055.1). Lineage (NCBI taxonomy): Eukaryota > Viridiplantae > Streptophyta > Magnoliopsida > Poales > Poaceae > Alopecurus > Alopecurus myosuroides. The sequence goes on from CM054057.1 coordinate 570,368,318, forward strand.
TGCCTCCACCCACTTGGTATACTTGTCTACCGCAACGAGTAGATGTGTGAGTCCACCTCTTGCAGTTTTGAATGGTCCCATCATATCTAGCCCCCAGACCGCAAATGGCCATGTAATAGGGATAGTTTTGAGTGTATGGGCTGGCATATTCGTCTGCTTGGCGTAATACTGACATCGGGCACATGTGTTTACTATGTGTTCGGCATTTGTCTTGGCTGTTAGCCAGAAAAACCCTGCACGGAATGCTTTTTTAACTATGCTTTTTAATTGAGCATGATGTCCGCAATCTCCTGCATGGATTTCTTGCAGTATTTATCGGCCTTCTTCTGGCGAAATACATCGCTGAAAAATTCCGATAGTGATGCGTTTATACAGGCAACCATTGATTACCGTGTATCCTTTGCAGCGACGTTTTATTTGTCTTTGCAAGACCTCGTCTGCTCCATCCAGGTACTTCTGATCCACTAAGAAGTTTAAATATGGAATTTTCCAATCCGGGTAAACGAGCAGGACTTCAATTGACTCGGAAACGAGAGGATAATCAACATATCCACCTTTTATCGATGGTTCAAGCAAATGTTGGACAAACACACCTGGTGGTAGGGTTTTCACTCTTTCTAAGCCCATGCGGGCTAATGCATCAGCGTTCCAGTTTTCTTCCCTTTTGACATTAAGTACTTCAAATCCCAGGAAGCAAATGGCGAACTCGTCCACCGTTCTCTGATATTTGGCCATGATGGGGCTTTTGGCGTCCCATGTTTGGTTGAGTTGATGTTGTACCAAATCTGAGTCACCATAGCATAGTATGCGTTTGACACCTATTTCTTTTGCAATGTGCAAGCCATGAAGCAGAGCTTCGTATTCTGCCACGTTACTGCTGGCGTTGAAGTGTATTTGTAATACATACTCCATAGTATCTCCTTTTGGGGATTTTAGCACTACACCAGCTCCAGCGCCTTCCTTCATCTTGGATCCGTCAAAGTGCATGACCCAGTATTCCGACTCCGGCATTGGTGTGTTTTCCATTGTTTCTGTCCAATCAGCGACGAAATCTGCCAACGCCTGGGATTTAATTGTTGTCCGGGGTTGGTACTTAATGTCGAACGCAGCTAACTCGATGCCCCATTTGGCTACTCGGCCTATTGCGTCCGCGTTGTTGATAATATCCCCTAGTGGTGCTTTACATACCACTATTATGGAATGTCCTTGGAAATAATGGCGGAGTTTTCGAGATGCAAAAAACACGCCATATGCCAGCTTTTGGTAGTGTGGATACCTTTGTTTGGACTCAAAAAAACTTCGCTGACATATTATACTGGATGTTGATCTGGTATGCTTTGCTCTTCTTTCCATCTTTCCACAACTATCACAGCGCTAATAACCCTGTTTGTTGCTGTGAGATACAGTAACATGGGTTCTTCGTCTTTTTGGGATGCCAAAATCAGAGCTTTCATCAAGGTTTCTTTAAACTGAGTTAATGCTTTGTCCGCCTCTTCTGTCCATACAAATTTGTCGGATTTTTTCAACAACTTGTATAATGGCAGAGCTTTGTCTCCTAGCCGGCTTATAAACCTGCTGAGGGCGGCTGCAGAACCCGTCAATCTTTGTACATCTTTTAAGCACGTGGGCTTTGAGATGTTTAAAATTGCCTTGATCTTTTCCGGGTTTACTTCTATTCTCTGTGGGAAACAATAAAACCGAGAAGTTTTCCTGAGGGAACCCCGAATATGCACTTTAATGGATTCAACTTCATTTTGTAAGTGCACAAATTTTCGAAGGTTTCTCGTAGATCTTCAAGGAGTGTGTCTTTTTCCTTGGAAATGACAGTGATGTCGTCCATGTAAACGTGAATGTTTTTGCCAATCTGACTATGCAAACATCGTTGCATGCAATGCTGGTAAGTTGCACCTGCATTCTTCAGGCCAAAAGGCATGGTTATGTAACAGTATGTTCCATATGGGGTAATGAAGGAAGTTTTTATTTGGTCTTATTCCTTCATACGTATTTGATGCTACCCGGAATAAGCATCCAAAAAGCATAAAAGCTCAGAGCCAGCAGTGGCATCTATTATTTGATCGATTCGCAACAACGCAAACCTATCGTTTGGACACAATTTGTTCAGGCCGGTGTAATCTATACACATCCTAAGAACAGTACTATCTTTCTTCGGGACTAATACTGGGTTCGTAGACCATTCAGTATGTATAACTTCCCGGATAAAATCAGCTGCTAATATCCGGATAATTTCCTTGCCAATATCCTTCCGTCTTCTTCCGTCAAATCGACGGAGACCTTGTTTGACGGGTTTAGATCCTGGAATCACCTTGAGTTGATGCTCAGCAAGTTCCCTAGGTACACCTGGCATGTCCGCGGGACACCAGGCAAAGATATCCCAGTTCTCACGGCGGAACTTGATGAGCTCGCTTTCCTATTTGTCGGTTATACAGGTTCCCACTATGAAAAAATTTCTCGGATCTTTGGGATCTAGGATAACCTGTCTTGTATTCTCGAAAGCTTTGAAACTATCTGCCGGCTTCCGGCTTTCTTTTTCCACCAGCAATTCTGTCGGCGATACTTCTTTTGCCAGCTCTTTCAATTCCTCCTTTGCTTTCATTTTTTCTGCGCAAAGGGCGTTTCCTTTTTCCAGCTCGTTTGCCAATTTGAAGTCTCCCGATATTGTGATTACTCCTCCTTTTGGCCCTGTCATCTTTAGCTTGTTATAGATATAACATGATCTTGCCATGAATTTGGCGAAATATGGACGTTCGAGTGTCGTGGTATACACTTTCGAATGACACGACCTTGAAGGAGATTTTTTCCTGTCGGAAATGCTCTTTTTCTCCAAAGGTCACATCTAGGGAAATTTCTCCTAGGGATTGTGTTTGTCTGCCAGGAACGATGCCGTGGAAACGTATGTTGCTATGATTGAGCTGGGTCTCGGAGATTCACAGATGCTTCAGTGTATCCAGGTACATTATATTGATGCTGGATCCTCCATGTCGAGACATCGTAGTAGAACTCATAGACGGGGATGCCATGAGACTACTGATAGAGATGTGCGGGGGACGTGATTGTATGACGATCAGGGACACCAAGGTTTTACCCAGGTTTGGTACGTCGCAACTAGGCGGCGTTCCTACTCCTTCAATCACACTAAATCAGGGCTGAAGCCGTAAGTATACAAAGTACAATGTGAGTTAGGTTTAGCTACTCGACAAGGATCAACCTCTCGGCGAGTTAGCCTCTAGCTTATTGTCTATATCTTTCTTATCTCCCGTCCAGCTTTATATAATAGCCGGGTTAGGGCTTACAGAAAAGGAAACCTAGAAAACTACGGTAAGTTCTAACTTGGAAGGCAAGAATTTGCCTTCTACTCCAAGCCGTACCACGTGGGCCGTGGTCCGGGTTCTTCTAGAATCCGACTTCTGCGCGTCAGCTTATTGGGTCTCCTAATGGACCGTAATCCATTACCATTTAGGCCACCCTGGTAATCCGGCACTTTAGGACACCTCTGATATACCCCTAATGGGTATATATCCGACAGTAGCCCCCAAGAAGGATTGAGACTTCAATTCACCGTCTTTCGTCAATTTTGCATTCTTTCCGAGAAATGTCGGCTCTTCGTCTCGATTCTTCTTTTCCTGCAAATCATGATTTAACGCGAAACTCGGATTTCGGGAAATCCGCCTTTTTCTTCCACGAGACTTCGTGGAGAAGGAACTTCCTACGTCAGCGATGAAATCATGCTGATGTCAGGGACGTTTGGGTTTTGAGTCTGAACCCCTGAAACGTATCTTTGACAGATTCTCGCGGGAAACAAGGAGATAGCAATAATCACCTGTCGATTCATTTCCCGGATTTTCCGGCGAGTGACACGCGTTGAAAATCCAACGGTCTAAAGAGCCGTTAGCGCGCATCGTAAGGGATTTCCGGCTATAAATATCCCTCTCCGTTCCCTCCGGCAATCCTTCCACTCTCCTCTCACCTTTTAGCTCAAGCGCCATAGCCTCCGAGCCACAGTCCCAGCGAGAGCAGAGCAGAGCCCGTGTTCATCCTTGCACCGTTCCCGAATTCCTCGTCGGGAGCATGAAGTCCTCACCGCGCCGCCAAATCATGGATTCACTGCGTGTTTCCCAGGAGCACTCCGTCGCTGCCGACATTGACGACATCATCAACACGACGGATCCGCAGCTCGAATCGCCAAGCCACGCCACCGTCGAATCACCGGAGAATATTTCTGGTGGCCAGGCCCGCGAGGATCTACATCTCGCGGCCGATAACCTGGCCACATCTTCTTCTGCGCCGCCTCCGCCTCTCGCCCCCGAAACAACGGAAGAAAAAGTCATCCTCGTCGGAGAGGAGCTCGCCGCTGCAGCCGCCGCCGCCGGAGCCGAGGACGAGGGCGAGACTTCCGGCAATTGGAGCCGGTGCAACATCCCCCCTCCCTTCTTCCGACAATGGAGAAGGAGGGGTTGATCGTGAAGGGAAAGTGGCGGTACGAGGAAGAAGAGTCCGAGCCTTTGCCCAGAGCCGGGGAACGAGTCCTTCTTACCTCGCATATTTCTAGAGGTATGGGAATCCCGCCTTCCGCCTTCTTCCTCGAAATCCTTAGCAATTATAACATCCAGCCTCACAACCTACCACCAAATTCTATTCTCTATCTAGCCGGCTTCTAGGCCCTTTTTGAAGGGTATTTAGGAATAGCGCCTAGACTAGATTTCGGGCAATATTGCTTTCAAATTAAGTGAAACCCTTCATAGGGCGCTCTTCCAACTTGTGGAACCATATCTTTCACCCTGCGTAGATTTAGGGAAGATTGGTTCCCGAAGATAAAAACATCGGAATCCGTCAAATCCTGGACGGGTTCCTTCTTCTATCATCAAGACATCCCATTTCCCGGAAAGGAAACAGGGGTTCCACCATTTATCAATACCGCCGCTACTCCCCAAGATAGCTGGGCTGCAGAAGCAGCACAGACTTTGCCGGACAATTTGATGAAAATCAAACGGCCCATCGCCAAGCTCACCTCCTCAAAACCTCCTTTTACCAGAACCGACACAGTTTTGTGCTAGTTCGGAAGACGCATCCAACCTCTTTCACATCGAACCCGGCTTCTATGCGAATACAAGGGTCCCGAAGACAAAATGAGGGGAACGGATAAGGCTTTCACGAAAAGGAAATTCAAAAAGCGGGTCAATCATTTGGTTTCTACTCGCGACCAATATGAAGAAAGTCGAGAGATGTATCATAAAAAGAACAAGATTCCAAAGGTATGTTGTCTTCTCTTTGAACGATTTTGTCAGATTTTTGTCTTTCTCTGTTTTCCTAACTTAGTCGGATATTTGGCCATTTCCATAGTTCGATGACCTCACCGAAAAGGATCTTCCAACTGACGCCGAACTTGACAAACTGCACACCAAGTTTTACGGTGGTCGGAAGCGCAAGAGGCCGGCAACCACTAAAGAGGTGGTGGATCTTGACGGGGTTCCCATCGCTACATCCAAGTAATTCTCTGGGTATTTTGTACCTTTGCCTGATTTTTGTTGCATAAGCTATTTTGGTTTCTCAGAATATTGATTTCTCGGATTTCCTTCATCCTCCTTTCCCCTTCAGCCTTGCTCCCGCCTCTTTGAAATCCAAGAAGTTGAAGAAGCATAAGGCCACTATCAGCAAGGGGGCGCCATCTCCTGTTGCAGCTCCTTCTACCCCAGTTACTCTTGGAGGAGAAGATCATTCTGCAAAGCTGGAGGAATACCCATTGCCGACCAGCCAGCCCATTGCGTCCGAGATGGATGCGAGGGAAAGGGCGGAGCCGGATATGGGCGGTCCTTCTCGTACACCTGAGGAGGAACCCATTCCTACTTTCAACAGAGAATTTAAGGTAAAGGAGGAACCATTCGACGAACTCGGATATATTCGTCCATGGGCTACCAAGCTCTTCGCTCCTGCTCCTCTGATCCATCCTTGGCCGCAAGGCGGACTAGTTGTAAGGAATAACTTCGTATTTTCACCTCGGCAGGTCATCCAGGACGACCTTCACCATGTTGGGATTCTTTTTGCAGAGTATGCAAAAGAATTCAATGAAAACTTGTCAGTTTTGCAGCGGATGAGCTAGGTAATACCTCTAGCCCCCAAGCAATAAGTCAAATGCATGCTTTTGCCTCAATGTTTTTTCCACTTTTATGCTTGTTTTGAACTGAAGCATTTTTTGTCTCTTTTCCGTGTTTCAGCAAACTGCTGAGAACATCAACCTAGAAGTTTTCAACAAACTTACCATCAAGAACAAGGAGGTGAAAAACCTTCTTTCTATTCTTGATGTTAAGGAGGCAGAACTGGCATCCACTCAGCAGCAGCTGAAGGAATAAGCAGGTAAGATATTTCTCTGCTTCCAGTTGTGTAATTTTTTCTAAGTATTTTTCCGAGTTTTCTAACTCGTCTTGTGTTTACTTTCTTTTCAGCTTCTTTGGCAAAAGCCAAACAAATTGCTGAAGATGCCGACAACGCCGAAAACCTCCGCCGACAAAACCTGGATCTTCACAAGCTCACTGTGAAGTTGCAGCAGGACCTGGAGGCCAGCCAACTATCTATTGTCATCGTCGAATCTAAGGCCTCCGACCAAGATGCCAAGGATAAGGCCAGTATCCTTGATCAGGAGAACGCCTTGAACCAGCGCCTTGAAGAAGGCACCGAGATGGACAAATTTCTTGGTATGTACTTTGTCTTTTACCGGATATTCCATGTTTACATCTTTCTCTGTTTTCTCTAAGACTTTTGTGTTTTACTGAAACAGGAGATAGCCCCCAGCTTACTCGGTTGAGAAAATCCGAGCTTTTGAGAAGGTATTCACCTCAATCAAGGCTGTGGGGATGTTGCTGGTCAACAAATGCCTTCCCTCTAGGACTGGGGAGTTCTCGGAAGTTGAAAAACTTCTGGGAGCCATCGTGGAGGTGGCGGAGTCCATGGAGTCCATCCTTCGCTCCGCGGCACGTGGTGGTGCGCGCATGGCTCTAGGGCTCATGCGCATGCACTACCCAACTGCCAAATCTTGGCGCGTGGCTTCCGGCATCCCTCGAGGATACAGGGAGGCGCAGCGGGCCAGCATGTTTGAAGGAATCAAAGTTCATGCCACCAAGATTGCCACCATGGTGAACGTCTCCACCTTCTACCCGGAGGAAGCTATTCCGGAAACTCCTGAGGAATCCAGCAGCGAAGACGACTCGGATGCCTGGAGGAAGCTGCCTGGTCCTGGGTAGGAGATAGGAAATAGAAGCATTACTGTTCTTACAATGTAAACTTATTGTAATTCTTTCTATTCTTTTGTATAAACAAGTACTCCGCCTATTGCAGTAATATTATTTAATCTTTGCAAGTTTTCCGGGGTTTATTCCTTTATCTTCTAAGTTCTCTGGTTTATATGCTTTAACTGTCCTTAGGGTTTGAAATGGCTCGATAGTATTTTAATCTTCATGCCAAGTGACTGGGTATAACCAATCAGTCAAAACTCGGAAACATGGATTATACTAAAGGCATTTTTACTTACTAGCTCCAGTGACCCAACATAAAACAATCAGATAATACTTAGATAAAATTAAGGAATTTTTTGAATGAAACTCAGGCACGCAGGCACAATCTGGGTTTCCTTAAGCCTTTTTAGGCTGAAAATCATTCAGTTTTTTAACACCGAGCACGCAGGCACAATTCGGGTTAACATTGAGTATTTTGAAAGATCATTGGGAAATAGATAAGACGGAATTATGCTTTATACTATAATAAACATGTAAAAAACATAGATGTACGAATTTCGACAACTTTATTTCATGATCTCAAAGATGTTTACATAGAAATTGAACTAAGTATAGGAGGGACGTAACTGTTGGATGCTCCAGGGTCGTTTGGTCTCCCCTAGTTCGTCATCTATCTTTCTCTTTCTTTTGCGATTCAGCTTTTCGGGACCATCTTCCGTGTCTCGAATATCTACAAGATAATATGATCCATTTTTCATAGCCTTGCTGATGACGAATGGTCCTTCCCAAACTGGGGCCAATTTGTGCTTTCTTTGTTGTACCAATCTTAGCACTAAGTCACCTTCTTTAAAAGAACGATGCCTGATTTTCCGACTATGGTAACTTCGTAAATCTTGCTGATAAATGGCAGATCTTTGAAGCACAAGTTCTCGTTCTTCTTCTAGGAGATCGACAACATCCTGTTGTGCGATTTCGGCATCCGAGTCATCGAAAGCCTGCACTCTTGGGCTATCATGGATCATCTCCGTTGGAACGACTGCTTCCGCGCCGTAAACTAGGAAAAACGGGGTTTGCCCTGTTGACCTGTTTGGCGTCGTTCGAATACTCCAAAGCACCGAGGGTGACTCTTCCACCCATACTCCAGCTGCTCTATGAAGAGGAGATTCGAGTCTTGGGCGTATTCCTTGCAGGATTGAGCTGTTCATTCTTTCAACCTGTCCATTGGATTGCAGGTGCGCCACAGATGCAAGATCTAGGCATATTCCCGTTTGTCGGCAATATTTTGCCAACTCTCCAATAGAGAAATTTGTCCCATTGTCGATAATTATGCTGTGTGGAACATCGTATCTCATGACTACGTCAATGATAAAATTCCTGGCAGTTACACCGTCAAGCTTTTTGATGGGTTTTGCCTCCAACCACTTGGTATACTTATCTACTGCAACGAGTAGATGTGTAAGTCCACCTCTTGCAGTTTTGAATGGTCCCATCATATCCATCCCCCAGACCGCAAATGGCCATGTTATAGGGATAGTTTTGAGTGCTTGCGCTGGCATATTCGTCTTCTTGGCGTAATAATGACATCCGGTACATGTATTTACTATGTGTTCGGCATCTGTCTTCGCTGTTAGCCAGAAAACCCCTCCACGGAATGCTTTTTTAACTATGCTTTTTGATTGAGCATGACGTCCGCAATCTCCTGCATGGATTTCTTGCAATATTTCTTGGCCTTCTTCTGGCAAAATAAATCGCTGAAAAATTCCGATAGTGCTGCGTTTATACAGGCAACCATTGATTACCGTGTATCCTTTGCATCGACATTTTATTTGTCTTTGCAAGACCTCGTCTGCTTCATCCGGGTACTTCTGATCCACTAAGAAGTTTCAATATGGAATTGTCCAATCCGGATTAACGACCAGGACTTCAATTGACTCGAAAACGAGAGGACAATCAACATCTCCACCTTTTATCGATGGTTCATGCAAATGTTGGACAAACACACCTGGTGGTAGGGTTTTCACTCTTTCCGAGCCCATGCGGGCTAATGCATCCGAGTTCCAATTTTCTTCCCTTTTGACGTGAAGTACTTCAAATCCCATGAAGCAAATAACAAACTCGTCCACCGTTCTCCGATATTTGACCACGATTGGGCTTTTGGCGTCCCATATTTGGTTGAGCTGATGTTGTACCAAGTCTGAGTCACCATAGCATAAGAATGCGCTTGACACATATTTCTTTTGCAATGTGCAAGCCATGAAGCAAAGCTTCGTATTCTTCCACATTATTGTTGGCGTTGAAGTGTATTTGTAATACATACTCCATAGTATCTCCCTTTGGGGATTTTAGGACTACACCAGCTCCAGCGCCTTCCTTCATCTTGGATCCATCAAAGTGCATAACCCAATATTTTGACTCTAGCATTGGTGTGTTTTCCATTGCTTCTGTCCAATCAGCGACGAAATATGCCAACGCTTGGGATTTTGCCGTGTGGGGTTGGTACTTAATGTCGAACGCAGCCAACTTGATGCCCCATTTGGCTACTCGGCCTGTTGCGTTCGCATTGTTGATGATATCCCCTAGTGGTGTTTTACATACCACTGTTATGGAATATCCTTGGAAATAATGACGGAGTTTCAAGATGTGAAAAACATGCGATATGCCAGTTTTTGATAGTGTGGGTATCTTTGTTTGGACTCGGAAAAACTTCACTTACATAATACACCGGATGTTGATCTGGTATGCTTTCCTCGTCTTTCTGCCTTTCCACGACTATCACTGCGCTAATAACCATGTTTGTTGCTGTGAGATACAGTAATATTGGTTCTTCATCTTTTGGTGATGCCAAAATCGGAGCTTTCATCAAGCTTTCTTTTAACTAGGTTAATGCCGCGTCTGCCTCTTCTGTCCATACAAATTTGTCGGATTTCTTCAACAACTTGTATAATGGCAGAGTTTTATCTCCTAGCCGGCTTATGAACCTGCTGACGGCAGCTGCAGAACCCATCAATCTTTGAACATCTTTTAAGCACGTAGGCCTTAAGATGTTTAAGATTGCCTTGATCTTTTCCGGGTTTACTTCTATTCCTCTATGAGAAACGATAAAACCCAGAAGTTTTCCTGAGGGAACCCCGAATACGCACTTTAATGGATTCAACTTCATTTTCTAAGTGCGCAAATTTTCGAAGGTTTCTCGCAAATCTTCAAGGAGTGTGTCTTTTTCCTTGGAAACGACGGCAATGTCGTCCACGTAAACGTGAACATTTTTTCCAATCTGACTATGCAAACATCGTTGCATGCAACGCTGGTAGGTTGCACCTGCGTTCTTCAGGCCAAAAGGCATGGTTATGTAATAGTATGTTCCATACGGGGTTATCAAGGAGTTTTTGATTTGGTCTTCTTCCTTCATACGTATTTGATGGTACCCGGAATAAACATCCAAGAAGCATAAAAGCTCAAAGCCAGCAGTGGCGTCTATTATTTGATCGATTCGCGGTAACGCAGACCTATCTTTTGGGCACAATTGGTTCAGGCCAGTGTAATCTATACACATCCTAAGAACAGTACTATCTTTCTTTTGGACTAATACTGGGTTTGCAGACCATTCAGTATGTATAACTTCTCGGATAAAATCAGATGCTAATAGCCGGATAATCTCCTTGCCAATAGCCTTCCGTCTTCTTCCGTCAAGTCAACGGAGACCTTGTTTGACGGGTTTAGATCCTGGAATCACCTTGAGTTGGTGCTCAGCAAGTTCCCTGGGTACGCCTGGCATGTCCGCAGGACACCAGGCAAAAATATCCCAGTTCTCACGGAGGAACTTGATGAGCTCGCTTTCCTATTTGTCGGTCATCCCAGTTCCCACTACGACAAACTTTGTCTGATCTTTGGGATCTAAGATAACATGTCTTGTATTCTCGGAAGTTTTGAAACTATCTGTTGGCTTTCGGCTTCCTTTTCCTGCTGTCGCACCCGGACTTCTAGGGGATACTCATCGGGCCGAACTGGATAGCAGGTGCTTGGATTATGGGGCATAACTGCTCCCACGTCCCAGCTTCCTGGTAGGCCTGCGCTTATGCGCGACAACACAAGCCCTGCTATTCCATCGTCGATGTAAACTATCCACTAGAGATCAAAGGCACTACTGTCGACGTACTTCATACCAATCACACATGGTACGTCAACGGCATTGGAACAAGTGATAATCACAACATATCTCTAAGACACAAAAGATTGAAATAAGATTGCAAATGGCTCTCATTAGAGCAGAGATAGCAAATACAATCATTCAGAGGGCACATGCCCCAACAATACATCATTACATCACAGCGGAAGCATTCAACATGTCTGAGTACAGACAAGAACCAAATAGGCCTAAGAGGCCGGAAACGAAAAGACGGAGCCCATCCACGAAGTCTCGGATCCTGCCCGGGTCCGCTATCTACTCGTCAGCAGTCTCGTCATACTCCACGTAGTAGCCACCATGTAGATCCTCGGAAACGTAGGTCTGCGGAAACCATAGCCCCAAAGGGGTCAGTACATAAACGTACTGGCAAGCAAGACTCACAGTTCACCAAAATGTAACCCGTCAACACCAAGCACAGATGCTTTGGGTTCAACGGAAGAAAGGGGATATAAAAGATGCTGCAACTGGCTGCTCTAACCATCTACAGAACATACTACAACTTCCGGCTATCAGAAAGGAGATAAGATCGTGTATCGTAACCAACCTATCAACTAACTCCAAACAAACCCATCCTGGATCTCGCCCCTTATCCAAAGAAGCAATCTGAGGATAACTCACACAGTTGGATTAATGATGGTTCAGATTATTGTGTCAATAAGCCTATTACTAGTCAAGTTGTTAATCATTGGGTGTAAGGTTGTTAATCATTAGGTTTAAGTTGTCCTGAGTACTTGTTAGCCAGTACTTTCACCAAGTAATCCATAACCGCGGAAAACACGGCTTCTCGAGAAGATTATCCCTGCAGGGTTGCACCAATTTGGCCGTACACGCATGAATAACCCGCCAGATGGAAAGTCCCTTCCACCAAGCGGGGCACTCAACACAACTCAACTCTTCTTCGCATCAAGCCCAAAGAACCTTGGGCGCACGGCTAATCGAGCCCCGAAGAAAAGGGACCCTCATAGCACTCTAAGACCGTGTCCCCCTATATGCCGACTATGAAAGTTCCACCCGGGTACCAAGGGCTCGCAAGATCATGCATGCAGCAAATGGAAAACCCGAACTAAATGAGGCGATTTGGACGAGATGCGAATCGAGTCAAATTGAGGGGGGCGCCCATACTCGCTTCCCACATGCGGTTAGTGCGCTCATCATGGATCAGTAGACAAGACCCTTTTCCTATTAGGGTCGACACTAGCAGGCCTCAAAACCACAAAGGGCCTCCTGCCGGTGCCTTATCATCAAATTTATTATTGATAATAACATTAGCATGATTGATTGATTAAACATCGAGCCCCAGAACATAATGGAATATAGTAACAGAAAGTAACGGGTAACAGACTCGAGCAAAACAACCTAAGCATGCTAGTAAGACACTGGCTCAATCAAAGGGGTGATAGGAGTGGAGGTGAGGCAATATCAGGGTTAAGGGATTCATGTGATGGGTTCGTAACAGAATCAACTACTACTAAGGATAGCATAAAAGATCAACGGAAAGTATCGGTAACCAATGTTGAAAGGAACACAGTGGTTCATGTGAGTGATAACTTGCCTGCAAAACCCAGTAGCCTGGTACTGAGCTAGATCCTTAGAAGGGTGTCGTAAGTATCGTCGGTCTCAACGTCGTCGTGTAGCCGAGAAGAAGCAAACAAACAATGCAGAAAGATAAACAATCAATATCATGGCATAATGCGCAAACATGGGATGATGCATGACCATTTGATTGACGCATAGAAATGACTAGTTGACAAGATAGAAACAGGATTAAATGGACCCATATGCAATTGGATTGCATATGGAAAGCCCATGATTTATGGTTGAATTAATTGTTTTACAACTAATCATCATATGAAAGTTGGTTAGCATGATGCATGGATGAGGAAAACAGCAAAATAACAACAATAGAATCAATTGGAAATAAGGTTTACCAAGTTTGGAAATTTGTTTATTAAGTTAAGAAATTTCGGTTACTTAAAGGTGTCACACAAGCATTTGTTGTTTTCATCAAGTTTAATTGTTCAAAATAGATAACAAAGTTTATATTTGATAAGAACACACAATTTTAGGTGGATTGCATGTTTCACTTGTTGAAAAAGGATTTCAAATAAATTAATTAGGAATTAAACAAGTTAAACAAGAATTAAATTGGAATTAATTCAAGTGTGGATGTTAATTGAATTTTATTTGATCAAAACATTAAACCAAGTTCATATTTGAAAATGTTATGCTTTGATGGTTTGAAAACATATTTTATATGTCCCAAAAGAATTTGATTTGATCAAGTTATGAATTTAGCAATATTAAATGATTTAAACAAGGTTTAAATCATTTAACCAATTTTAATTATTCAAAACATGAAACAAACTTTATATTTGGAAAGAGGGTTTAATTTTGCATGGAAAACATATTTCATTTGTGGAAATTGGATTTAAAATGAGCAAGTTATTATTTTGGCAATTTTAAATGCATTAAACAAGAAACAGTTGTTTTCAGCAATTTAAATTATTCAAAACAGCAAACAAAATTTATATTTGGAAAGTACATGAAAAGTTGATTGGAAAACATATTTAGTTTGTGGAATTTGGAATTTTTATGCTCAAGTTATGAATTTTGCAAGTTTAAGTGAATTTGACAAGTTTTCAAATATTGCACCAATTTAAAATATTCAAAACAGTAAACAAATTTTATATTTGGATAGAGCATTTAATTTGGGACAGAAAACATATTTAAAAAGTTAAAATTGGAGTTGGGATGAATTTTTTATGCATTTTAGAAGATTGGGTGCAAATCTGCCATTTTTAAACCCTTAGGGACTTAGAAATAATTATTACAGGGGCTAGAATAACTTGCAAGGGCCTAATGGTGATTACAAGGAAGTTTATGGATCTGGAGAATCGAAATAAAAAAAGATGGGTTATTATGCAGGGGGTGGGATTCGATCCCCCCACCTCCTGCTGCTCCAAGGGGTGCTGAATACCAGTGGGCTAGTGCGGTTGTTGTTGAAAGGAAAGGCTCTCGGGGGGTAAGTGATGTGGGCGCGCGCTGTTAACTGAAAAAAACTGAACATTGCGAGCGCATCTTCCTGTGGGTCGACAGAGATCGGAGGCGGTAGCGAGGGCGGCTCGCCGGAGGGCTGTGGGGCTGCGGCCACTAGGGGAGGAGGTAGAGGGCGAGAGGGAGGAAGTCGGGGGAGGAGCGGCCTCACCTTGAGCGCTCGATGGAGGAGGGAGGTGGGGCGGACAGGGAGCGGTGGTGGAGGTGCAGCCGCGGTTGTGTGGAGAAATCCGGCGACGGCGAGCACTCCGGTTGCTCCCAGCAACCGGCGAGGGGACGGAGAGGTGGAGGATCACGCCGGGGTTCCATTCCCACTACCGGATGATCCTCGCGGTGGCCGGCGATCGGGGTGGCGGTGAGGTCTGACGGCGACTAGGTGGTGTTCGGTGCGGTTCAGTCATGTTCAGAGAAGGGAACCTGCAAAGAGGAGGGAGATAGGGAGGACGGCGGCGATGGGGAAGGAACTAGGGTTAGGTAGGGCTCGGGTAGAGGGTAGGGTTGGCGTTTTAAGGTGGCTTGAGATGGGTACGGCAGCGCATCCGGGAGGGGGCGGAAGGATCGTGCGGCGTTGCGCCATGTCGTACAGAAGTGACATCACGCGAGGAAGATGACCAGCGATGAAGAGGTACTGGGCCAGAGGAATGGGCTGGGCTGGGATTAGGTAGCTGCTGCCTCCTTTTCTCTTTTTGTTATTTTTTGTTTTACTGTTTTTTTTTTGTAGCAAAAGCAAAAGGAAGCATTGGATGGTTTTTAAAGTGGTTAAAATTTTTGGAAAATTCAGTGTAGGTTATTTATACCATTAGCAAACAGAGGCTAACTTCCAATGTCAAAAAGTTTGAATTTTTATTGGATATTTGTATTTCAACCAACTTTGAATGAATTTTCATATTAAGTAAACCTTATGAAATCAAAGCACTTAAATAGGGTAGCCCCTATGAATTAAAAGATTAAGATTAGTTGGTTGAATTGATAAGGTTTATAAATTGGTTATAACTCAACTTGGGTGCTGTTTGAATGAATTTGATTTGAAATTGGAATATTTTGTTAATTTAATATAGAAAACAACCACTTAATAGGGTGAACCCTATTATTAGTTGGATTAGAAACATTGGAATGGTTTGATATTTGATAATTTCCAAATGAGGTGTTGATGATGATTTTGCTTTGAATTTGAAAACCAATTTGGAATTAATTAATTGAAATAAAAGCACCATTTTATTAGTTGATCAACATGGAATAAAATGGAACAATTTGGTTGTTTTCACTTGTTATTTTTATTCCAAAAGTTGTAACAGAACAAGTATGAAAACAAAGCAGTTGAAATTGTTTGATTTTCCTTATGAAAACAAAGAATAACAGATGCAAAACAAAAGAAACAAATGCAACAATATGATGACATGATGCAATACTTTAATAACAAGAAATCAAACATTCTAAATGGTAGGTTTTCATACTTGGGCTGTTACACCTGCCAGCATTTTTGTCGGCGATACTTCTTTCGCCAGCTCTTTCAATTCCTCCTTTGCTATCATTTTTTCTGCGCAAAGGGCATTTTCTTTTTCCAGCTCGTTTGCCAATTTGAAGTCTCCCGATATGGTGATTACTCCTCCTTTTGGTCCTGGCATCTTCAGCTTGTTATTGATATAACATGATCTTGCGATGAATTTGGCGAAAGCTGGACGTCCGAGTATTGCGTGATACACACTTTCGAACGGCACAACCTCGAAAGAATTTTTTTTCCTGTCGGAAATGTTCTTTCTCTCCAAAGATTACGTCTAGGGAAATTTCTCCTAGGGATCGTGCTTGGCTGCCAGGAACGATGCCGTGAAAATGTATGTTGCTATGATTGAGCTGGGTCTCGAAGATTCGCATATGCTTCAGTGTATCTAGATATATTATGTTGATGCTGGATCCTCCATCCATCAGCACTCTTTTTAGCCTAGTGTTTTGAATAATAGGACTTATAATTAGAGCTTGTGTGCCAGGTTCTGGGATATTCCCGGGATGATCAGACTGATCCCAGATAATTGGTGTATTCGAGTACTTCAAGAATTTTGGGGTTGGTGGAATAACCGCGTTTATTTCTCGAAGTGTCCTCTTTGCCACCTTTGCTGAGGGAGTTGCGAGGAAAGTTAAATTGCATTCTCCGTCAACTCTTGGAAACTTAGGATCGCCTTTTCGCTGCTGTCCTGGATTTTTTCATCAGTGTCCGATTCACTGTCTTCTTTTTCAGCTTCTGGCTTTTTCTTGGAGAATTTCCTCTGGAACTCTTCCCCTTACTTCCGGATCCTGCACTGTCTTTCATATGCTTATTGAGCCGGTATTGTGTGTTGGTATGGGTGGGTTTCCCAAATTGCAAATGGTGGACACAGTTTTCCGACTTAATTCTTTCCCACTCTTCCTTTGTGTAGGAGATAGGTTTTGTGCTTCTTCCTGTCCATTTGCTCCCATTTTCCTTTCCAAAGGCTACGTTAACTTCTTTGGGCTTTTGCTGTGCCTCTGGGGTGTCTTTTTTCTCAGAGCGAGGGGTCTTTTTGGCTTGAATCAAAGCGTCGATATTTCCGCCTCTTGCTCTGATGTTGTCTTCGGCCGCTGCGTGCTCATTTGCGGTTGTAAGCATAGATCCGAGATCTTTGTGCTTGTTTGAACCGATCATGAACGGTACGAGGCCGGGTTTTAAGCCATTGACGAATGCATGCATTGCTTGTACGCCAGTTACTCCAGAGCAGTTGTTCTTCATTGCAGTCCACCTTGAGATAAAGTCAACATATGGCTCATCTTCAAACTGGGTGCAGCGGTTTAGCTGGTTGATACTATTGGGGCGTTTGTAAGTACCCCGAAAATGTTGAGTAAAAACTCTAGCCATATCATCCCAGCTGTCTACGGTCCTTGATGGAAGCCCGTTAATCCAATCTCTGGCTCCATCCAGTAACATTAGGGGGAGGAATTCTACTGCCTCTAGGTCTGTCCCATTGTTAATCTAGACGGTTGTGTAATAGTCTGAAAGCCAGGTATCCGGGTTTGTACTGCCGGTGTATTTTTGATATGTTGGACCAACTTTGGCGAAGCCAGAATGTAGAGTTATCATTCGGATCATGTCAGTGAAACACTTAGGTCCGAAGTATAGATCATCTCTTTCTGCTCTATCGGCGTGAACGGAATATCTACCGGCTGAATGAATAGAATGGGATCTACTCCTTTCTTTTCCATTATTGCGCGAGCGAGTTTTTCCGGGGTTATCCCTATTTCCTCCGTTATCGTGTCCTTTGGAATAAGGTGGAGTTCTACTCCTGTGTCTTTCCTTATTCCTAGGAGGAGTACGGGATCTCTCACGCCTATGAGGAATGCCATATCTTCCGGATTTTTCAGCAGGGCGTCTCGGAGGCGGCATTCCTTTTCCGAATTTCCGGTTTTGTTCTTCCCGATCTCGGGGGTTAATTCCGCCTTTCGGCGGATGGGATCCGGTTTTGGACGTTGCATCCTTGTTATCTGGATTTTTCTTGTCCTTTCTCGGATCTCCTTTCTTCTCTTTTGAATTGCTTGAATCTCCAGGTTCTTCAGGTCCAGGTGCTCCAGCGGAGCATGTGGCTGTTTTGCATAGGGCCGAGTCGTCGTGCAACTTCCCTAATCTTGCATGCCCTCGCTGTTGTTGTTGCAATGCTTTTCCTAAGAAAGCATACACCCCTTGAAGCTTTTCGACATTGGAGTACAAGTCATTATTGAGGATGGAGAATGCGGCTTCCGCGTTTTCTGCTGCGGTTTTGTATATATAGGTTCGCCCTTGGCATCAGTGTCGTTTACTTGCTTTTGCCAGGCAGGGTTTTGGAACCGTTCCTTTGGCGGCAGTACTTCCGGTCTTGCGATTCCAGGTAACCGTGTAGATTTTATTCCAGATCTATTCCTTTTGTCGTACTCCTCGATTTCTTAATGCTGCAACTTAATGTCAGCCTGGGTTTTTATTAGGTTTTTCCAAGTTCTGAATAGATATTGTTGTTGCCTTTGGAGGGCTTTTCTCCTGGCTTCCAGCACTTCAGGGGGCTCGTGGGGTCCCACTGGTGTTTGAAGTAAATCTCGTTCATCCTGTTCTGACATTGGCGGAACAGAGATTTCCTTCGATTTCTTCTCCGCAGGCTTGACTCCGCTTCCTCCTGCTGCTTCCAGGTTTTCGTTGGCAGGATCTGCCAGATTTTTCTTCCGGAGTTTGTACGGGAGTTTATTGGAAGCCTTGTTTCTTTTCTTGGAAGAGGGAGGTTTTTTACCAGGTTCATCTTCTGTCAATTTTTTGAAATCAGGGTATGTTGGAGTGGTTTCACCATCTTCTCTTTCCTCATCCGGCGGAGGTGTTTGAGGGCTTTCCTGACTATCGGCGTCCGTGTTTTCAGCCGGTTTTGCCATAAGTACTTCATGGAATCCCTCTTGAAAAGATTTGACCTTTCTTTCGAAAGCATATTCGTCTTCATCTTCGGAATCGAGTTCATCTGATCCGGGTTCTGATTCCAATCTCGCCTCAATGGCGGCTAGTACGGAATCAGCTTCCGAGTTCGTCGTCACATTGACGGATGTCGGATCTTCCACCTCTATTGTGGGATTGTTTTCTTCTGCCTCTTCCACGAGATTGCTTTCATTCATGTTTTTGGCGATCCCGGATTGTACCATACCGATAAAGTGCGATCTCATTGCGGGCATCTCCGAGGAGGCAAAATCAGCAGGATATCGGCGATCTGAGCAAAATTCGGCATCATGGTCTTCTTCGAGTGGGTATAGGGCGGGTGGGATAAATTTTCTTCCACCACAGAATCCCATTGCCTCTGCAGTTAATCCGATAAAGATGTTTGCAGATCCAATCGGTAAAACGCAGGCACTTACCAGATGATTCCGTGCTGGCATGTACGATCCGTTGTCGAGGAAGCGCCCGACGTCGTTGTCGAATTCCAAGCTTTGACAATTATGGTACTGCCGATTCCGCCTAGTATCCCCGATCGAAACATAACGCCGGACGTCGCTGGCCCCACGGTGGGCGCCAACTGTCGAGACATCGTACTAGAATTCATAGAAGGGGGTGCCATGAGACTACTGGTAGAGACGTGGGGGGAACGTGGTAGTATGACGATCAAGGACACCAAAGTTTACCCAGGTTCGGTACGTCGCAACTAGGCGGCGTTGCTACTCCTGCAATCTCACTAAATCAAGGCTGAAGCCTGAAGTATACAGAGTACAATGTGAGTTGGTTTAGATACTCGACGAGGATCAACTTCTCGGCGAGTTGGCTTCTAGCTAATTGTCTGTGTCTTTCTTCTCTCCCACCCGGCTTTATATAGATAGTCGGGTTAGGGCTTACAGAAAGGAAACCTAGAAGACTACGGTAAGTTTCTAAATTGGAAAGCAGGAATCCGCCTTCTACTCCAAACCGTACCACAAGGGCCGTGGTCCGGGTTCTTCTAGAATACGGCTTCCGTGCGTTAGCTTACTGGGCCTCCTAATGGACCGTAATCCATTACCATTCAGGCCACCCTGGTAATCCGGCTCTTTAGGACAATGCTGGATATACCCCTAATCGGTATATATCCGACACTAACACCGCCATTATTCCCCCTTATAGTAACTTCCTCGAAACCTCTCTGGTTGACACCGGACTTGTTTCTGTGACATCGTATCAACATCTAACATTTATAAAACCAATAGAAAAACCTTTATTCTCCCATGATGGCTCGTGTGTGTTCACAAAGATCGAGAGAACGTTACAATTTACTCATTGGAATTATTCCCTTAACGTCACGATATCACGAGGTGAGACTATGTGATCTAGTCTGATCAAACTCCTTGATCATAAAACGTATCAAACTCGTTACCGATATCGTCCTCTTTTCTCATCTATATCCTTGATGTCCTTGTGATAAATAACAATGTGTCTGGCCAGACGATAGGTTGACATTGGTGATCTGACAGGACCCATAGCATGTATCTCTCTATCATCTAGACAAGTTAACAATTAGCCTTGAACAAACTCGATTCTATTATAGTCTGTATTATACTCAGATGTAAACGTTATGATCCCCAGTTACGGCTTGACAGTTGATGAGATTCAAAGTATAATTTTTTATCGTGCCGTCACTAGATATTTTCATAGTATAGGAATTATAGTCAATGAGAACTTCATATGTACTTTTCTAAATATATTACAATTGTTTAGTCTCTTTTAGCAAGATCATATATTTGGGTAGGTTCAGTACTGTTATTAGCCTAACAAAAAAACTCTTATATTTTCGTTACACTTTTAACCAAGTTCATGATCATAAAAACGTGATCATCTCACAAACCATAAGCTAATCTTAGGGACAAGATTATGAACTCTTGTTTTTTGACCCGTATAAAGATTTTTCTTTGAAAATTCACTTTCAAGTGCTA
Source organism: Alopecurus myosuroides (assembly GCA_028641055.1). NCBI lineage: Eukaryota > Viridiplantae > Streptophyta > Magnoliopsida > Poales > Poaceae > Alopecurus > Alopecurus myosuroides. Next base: position 570,389,204 of record CM054057.1, read on the forward strand.
TAGTGGTTGTAGTATGATGACATAAAATTAATTCTGAACTTGCAGGTGCAATAATAACTGAATATTATTGTCTCCAGGGCATATCTTCAACACCTATGCCCCCATTCCATTCTTTTTCAGTGACTGCAGTCCCATTTACTGGTTTTCATCGTCACTCGCTCGCTCTTACTTTTTTCTTTTATTGCTTTCAATTGCTCGGTTCACTTAATCATATTACTTTTAGCAAGACCCGGGAAGCTTGAAAAATTCTTGGAAAGTTGAGGATGAATGGGAGTTTGTGTTTGTGTGCATAGGTTCATGCTCGACACGCCACAAGCACCTGGCCGATCGTCGTTGAATTTCTACTGAATTAATCACATTGGTTTCTAACTAAGTGAAATTTGCTTCTACACTACATCATATCTTTCACTTGGGATTACTAATGGTTGTGTGTGATTCACACCATCAATCCGTTGCCAAACAACAATTGACACATTTCTATTCACCAACTTTGGTCCAATTTTCTCGAGAAATTATTGGATTTGAGGTTTGATCATGTTTTGTTCGTGTTGGAGGTGAGCAAAAAATTTCTCTGTGAGATTCAGCTGGCCACGTTTGTGAGGTCTCACAAACGTGACCAAGTTGCTACACTTTTAACCAAGTCCGACGGAAGTTTTCGGACAGTCTGGCGTGGGCAGTAGAAAAAAAAATCTTTCCATTTCTACTGACTTTCATTCTTCCTCAAACTTTCTCGGGTGTTTTTCTTGGTTGTCGTTGCTCCGAATTGAGTAATTCAGTTTCTACGTGAAACCCTCGACGTCATCTAAAACACCAAATCGACGGTTCAACACAACATCGACCAAACTCGGCCGCAAGTCCGTCATTAATCGAAACCGAAGGTACAAAAACTTACTTTCGATTGAACTAACCCATTTGTTTGTGTATCTCGACCTATCGAACTATCATTCATTGCGATCATTGCACTAGTGTCACTAAGAATGCGTGTTGTACATGGTAATCCAACAAAATGATTTTTTTTTTCTCTTCCGGAGTACCAGTTGTAGTCTCTGAGGCTTAACAGCAATCAATCAAAAAAAAAAACTCTTGTGCTTGACATGCTCTGCTTATTATCTAGGCCTGGGCCGACAGCCGTTAATTAACTCTGCTTGAATGGGATTGTGATTCTAGGTGCTAGCTCTAGAGTTGATTTGCTCTTTTCAATGGCTCAATCAGCCACATGGATATTTTCTTGGAATCCAAGCAAGACCTTAAACGTAATCAACATCGACTGGAGTTGTAAACTATTCCTTCTATGAAGCGGAAAAGGGAAAGGAATTCTTGTCCGAGTAGGCAACGAACACGGGCCTGTTTGTTTCCCTATATAGATTTGCTACTTACATGTACGCGAGCTGGTCGGATTTGTATTCACAATGGCAGGCTGGTCGTGTTGAATATATTAGCAATTTTGCATATGATATAATTCGAAATAGTACCATATGAATTATGCCAGTAGCACATACAGTGGTCACGCAAATATTTAGATCTAATAAAGTAGACAGATCGATACAGTCTATTGCAAGAACTAGATATATGAATTCCAGTAATATCTCATACATATAGAATAGAGATACGTACGATGCAGCGGCAGCGGCACCGCCGTTTTTGTTGTCCATTTTGTCGATGAAGAGGTTTCCGAGGTCAGGAAAGAAATCGTCGTTGGGGAAGTAGTCGCCGTCAGCAGTCGCGCGAGTGCGCTCCCCAAAAATCTGATCGTCCATCTCCCGTACAGGATCACAAGAGGCGGGATTCCGGAGGCCTGCTGTCCCCACTCGCGGTGCACGCCGGAAGAAGGGATGGAGAAGTCTTGATTGGCGGCGCAGTGCTTTGGAACGGTGGTGCGAAACCATATGACGAAGTAGTTGCTAGGGTTTACCGTATGCGCGTATTTATATGCGGCTAGGGGAGACGTGGACGTAACTCCACGTCTGAATCGGTTCGGTTTCACGATCCAGAAAGTAAACGGAAACAATTTAGGAATTAACGCGTCCGTTAATTACCAAGTTAATGACTCATTAAGTTTTCTCAACCGACAAAATGAACGCTCTCGGCTCGGCTCATTCCCGCAACCCGCGGCGCGTCGTGACGTGACGTGACGTGACGAGGCGAGGCGAGGCGAGGCGAGGCGGGCGGCGGAGAAGGAGCGCGCGTGTGGCACACCTCTCCTCTTGACTTGTCAACTCATACATGAGCTAGAATGGCTCACCTTATAAGGTGGTTTCATTCTCTCCAAACTAGCAGTATGAGACTAAACTTTAGTCCCACTCCCCACTTGTATTATTCATGAATAGGCCATGACAATTTCAGTATTTATTGGGCTTAGTTGGGCCACATGGTTTAGTCCATAAATTCCAACAATCCCCCATAAAGTGTCATTAGCATATTTCATAATCTTTGTTCCGAAACATTGTTTATATACCGGTGTTAGTGGAGACTGTAAAGTTGAACTTTCACTTAGAACATCATGCTACACTAGTTCACAACTTGAATAGTGGACTACACCTTGAACTACAAGTTTGCTGTGATACCATTTTCACACAACGTCTGAACCGATACTAGACTGCCGCAAGGCTTCCCCGCGGGTGGAGCGTATGTGTCATACTCCGAAGGCCTTTCATGAGTTTATTAGAGAGCACCCGATTCTCATAGACTGCGACGTTTAACAGTCAGACTCATATAGGTGAGTTCCTCAGGAGATGTTCTTTAGGACACATCTCTGCTTATATAAATAAGCCACTTGAAACACATTAAGACAAATGTCAACCTACCATACAGATTAAGAGAGTATTGCATCTTCACGTAGTGGGATAAAATATAAGGATACTCTCCTCTCAGCGGACCAACAACTTGTCTCCCACTTCTAATTCACGGGATCTCCGATCACATAGAGTGGGTTACCATTGTGGGCAACTCATAACGTGGGTCTCAAACCCATCTCCCTCGATGCATTATGTATCACATTCCGTGATAAACCCTTTGTGAAGGGATCTGCCAAGTTCATAGATGTTTGGATATAATCCAACGCAATAACTCCGGAGTTCTTCAATTTCCTAACAGATTTCAATCTCCTCTTCACATGTCTTGATGACTTCGCATTATCCTTAGAACTGTTCACTTTCATGATCACAGTTTGATTATCAAAGTTCATTAGGATTGCGGGTATTGGTTTTTCAACCACAGGCAAGTCCATCAAGAGCTCACGAAGCCACCCTACTTCAACAGTGGTTGTGTCTAATGATGCGAGTTCTGCTTCCATAGTTGACCTCGTTAAGATGGTCTGCTTGCAAGACTTCCAGGAAACAGCGCCACCACCAAGTGTAAAAACATAACCACTAGTGGCCTTAAACTCATCAGCATCAGATATCCAATTAGAATCACTATAACCTTCCAGAACCCTTGGGTTTCCGGTATAGTGAATTCCATAGCTCGCATTGCCTTTTAAATAGCGCATAACTCTCTCAAGCGCAGGCCAATGATCATCTCCCAGATTGGAAACAAACCGGCTCAATTTGCCCACAGCAAAAGAGATGTCAGGCCTCGTGGCACTCGCCAAATACATAAGCGAGCCTATAATCTGAGAATATCTCAGTTGATCTCTAGTAATCCGTTGGTTCTTTCGAAGCAACACACTAGCATCATATGGAGTTGAAAAAGTCTTGTAGTCACTATACCCGAAACGACTCAAGACCTTTTCCACATAGTGAGATTGAAGCAGTGTGATCCCACCATTATCATTTCTCAACAGCTTGATGTTCAATATAACAGCAGCTACTCCTGCACTACTAGGGAAAAGGTCATGCGTGACGCACCATTTTGCTTATCCGTGACGCACCGAGGCGCGTCACGGCTATCATGTCGCGCCTATTGGGATAGCCGTGACGCACCTCATCAGTGCGCCGCGCCTATTAATACCCGTGACGCACGCGCACGGTGCGCCGCGGCTAGTTAGCGGTGCGTCACGCCTAACTTCAGAGGTGCGCCACGCCCAGGACTTTAGGTGCGACACGGCTATGTAATGCCTCCCACTGCTAAGTTCCCTGATGCGCCACGGCTATCCATTTTGGTGTGTCACGGCTATCCTCTTAGGTGCGTCACGGGTATTCTTTTAGGTGCGTCACGGCTATACTGCGCTGTATTTTTTTAAAATACGCAGTACCGTATTTATATAGGTATATACAGCTCAAATACAGAAGAATATCAGTAGACAAAATGTATCAAAACAGTTCTGTGACAAACAAATAATATATCATAGTTGATCATACTGCTTAGAATTCCGAATAGCTACATCAAACAGTTGATTATGAATACAAAGTGTTTATCAGAGTCAAATAGATACAAGTGACCTACATCAGACGGTTAATCATCGGGACCGATTACATCGATCGATGCTTCATCATCGTTACAAGTGACCTATCTAGTCGCCGATAACCTAATCATCTAGCTAGGAACCATAGCATGACGAGCGAGGCGACGGCGACAAGAGCGGCGGCGATGGTCTTCATCCAGTTGTTGTTGTTCTTCTTCTTCTTCTGTTCCTCGAGATGGATAAACCACCTAGCTTCCGCCGCCACTCTTGTGTTGTAGAATTTGTAGGCATTCCCTTTGAACTTGTTCACCCGCTCGAAGCAGTCTTCCCAGTGATCGTAGACTCCTGGAACCCTGCCTCTAAACACCAGGTAGCACCTCGGCATCTGTAATGACAAGAAAGAAAACCAAAAACAATAGTTTTAAACATGTCTGCAATAAATAGTAAATGGAGAAATATGACATAAATAAGATGAAAGTTAAACACAAAGGATCAAATTGGCCCTTCTCATATCTTGTGCTTGTTACGAGGTAGTACACGTGATGGCGATCCAAAGAAGGATGAAGACAAGGGTTTCTGAACTTCGTTGAAACTACACAAAATCACATACGTAAGTGTTTGTGAGATCCGAACAAAGTTAGACCATTTCGTGCACATGCATAATGGGGACATTCTCCATAGCCCCGTCCGGGGCTATGAAAAATATCCCCATTACGTATATGTACCAAACGGTGCAACTCAGTTCTGATCTCACTAACAATAATATTACATATGTGACGTTCCTTAGTTCCAACCGAAACCCTCATCTTCATCCTTTTCCCGGATCACCACCGCCTGTAGTACCTCTTAACAGGAACAAGATGGTCATCGGGCCTTGATGTGAAGTTGGACCTTCACATTTTGTGCCTATTACGAGGTAAGTACACGTGATGGCGATACGGGGAAAGGAAGGGTTTCTGGAAATCTTTGAAACTAAACAAAATCATATATGTAATATAGTGAGATCCGGAAAAAAAATGGACCCTTTTGTGCACATCCATAACGGCGACATTGTTCATAACCCCAGACGGGATTTCTGAGGAATGTCACCATTACAAATGTGCACCAAAGGGGTCAATTTCTTTCGGATCTCACAAACCATATTACATATATGAAATTATTTAGTTCGAAAGAAATCCAGAAACCCTCGCATTCGTTCCTTTCCCCGGATCACCACCTCCTGTAGTACCTCTTAACAGGAACAAGATGGTTATCGGTCTGTGTGCCTCATATTTAGGATGGACACATACAAGCGGCCTAGGTGGTGCCGCTGCGCCAAGTGGGATGCACAAGATCCTAACTTTGTGAAAATCACAAGGCGCACCAGACCACCTAGGCCATCTGGGTGTGAACCAACTCTTTTAATCATCGGCATTTATACAAAAGATCGAACGAACATAGGACCGGAATAATATAAAAGCAAGATAATAAAGCGTGACATAATTGAGCATCAGTTACAGAATGGACGATTCATAACCGTAACGATGTGTGCCTCATATTTAGGGTGGACACATACAAGCGGCCTAGGTGGTACCGCTGCATGAAGGCACGCGGATGTAATCCTTGGTCTGGTTCGCCAGCATGAAGTCCCGGAGATATGTCGACGCGACTACTTGGTTCCCAATGGAGCACAACACGTCATGGCGCATGTAGAAGGGGTCCGCTATCGCGATGCCCGGTGTATTATCCCTGCTGACTTGCACCGCCAGACCGAGCGAGTATAGGCGGACCATGGAGTAGTGCAGCGGATTGATATGGAACATATCGAAGATGTCCGAAAACCGCAGTACTATCCTATCCGCGCCGGTTGATTCGACGAAGCCCAAGTCCTTTGGCACCATGGCAATGAAAACCGGGTATGATGGATCCTTGGATTCAATAAGGCGCGATTCAAGATAATGAATGTTGTCATGAAAACTCCGCATATCCCCACTTGCGACCTTGAGCTTGTTCTGGTTAAGCATAGGCTGACCCATCACATGCACCTTCGGCGTATGCTTAGATGTAGGTGAGCCGTCCTGAACACGGAGCGGCATCTTAGCAGGCTGGCTCGCGGACTTTGCGGCCTTGGATCTAGGTCCTCTTTTCCGCGGCTTCGGCGCTTTCGCAATGCACTCCTTCTCAATCTCCTCATTAGCCGTCTTACGGATTGTGCCAGGGCTGAAAATAACTCCTCCCTTCGCACTTTTCTGAGTCTCGGTGCAGGGGGCGACATCTGGAGGCGTGTCTTCCTGAGAACTGAATAGACTCTTGCAATTGGATTTATCCGCGGGAGGAGCCTCACCACGAGCCTCCGTGCTATGGTAGGGTTCTTCTGGGGGAGGAGCAATGTAATCTCCGCCATCAAAGTCATCAGCGATGAAATCCATGGCATCAAGATCATCATCCGCCGGGTGTTGTGCCATCTCCATGTCAGGGGTAGGCGACGGCGCTACGACTGTCTTGCCATGGATCCGCTCCGGCGCTTCTAGAGGGGTTGTTTTCGAGGTGCTGCCTCGCGCCGGTAGTTCTAGAGGGGATGTCTGCGGGGTGGCGCCCCTCTTCCCCAGGCGAATCTGGCTCTTCGGCCATTCCATGTTCCAAGGTAGGCACTGGAGCAGCGTCAGGGTATCGGGGTCATCTTCTTCCTGGTAGGGTTGAATGGGAGGCAACAAGTCGTCATAGCCCGCCAGCACCCGAAGCAATCGAACTCTATACGTATTCGCGCATCGGCCTGTTGTGGAACCTGCGGGTTGACGGCTGAACGATCATACCGACAGCAACATCCTTCAACACGCCGTCCACTGTGTGTAGAAGAGTGAATGGAACGTCGGCGTTCTGCGGAAAACATGCTGGGCGTCAGAGATGCCAGTCTAAGGCAAAGGAAGATCGACGCTCCAACGCTTAACTATTTACCTGGCTGGCGATGGCGTCGAGCTCCTCCAGTGGCGAGGGGCCAACGACGGCGGGAGTGCTAGTGATGACTTGCGAGGGACCTCCGGCGGCGGGCGTGCAACTGATGACCATTCGGTCTTCGTTGGTGCACGCTTTTCATTCGGCGGAGGACCGCCCACTGTGGGTGCGCAACGGATGGTCAGGCGGCTAGAGGCGGGCGGAGTCACCATCGGCGCCGTGTTGTAGGCGGGCGGAGTCACCAGTGGGTCCGCCACCGTGGCGTTGGCCGGCGAGACTCTGACAGGTCTCTTCAGTTGCTGCCCTACACGCTAGGCACCGGGCACGGCCCCACTCAACCTCCTTCATTCCATCGAGTAACCACATCGTAGATGGTAGGCAAAACGCTGCCCAATTGTTCTGCCAAAGCTTCTTTGACAATATTCGGAATATCGGCAACTTTGTCCTTGAGGTCTGCAATCTCGCGATCGCGGGCTTCGTCACGTTGGATATATTCGACGGTCTTCCTTCTATTCCTTCTCGCCTCCTTGGGCTCCTTGAAGTACTCTCTGAGCTTCGTCGTCGTGCCCAGGCCACGAACTCGGCCACCTGACGGCCTTTTGTGCTTTTCCTTCCCCTGCGTCACGTTCACCACCCTGTTTAAATTGTCGTCCCACGGGCCGTGCAGCCTCGGCATGGATGCCGAGGTTCCACCACTTTCGATTTCTGAGTTCTGCACAATTAGCGTGAACCGTTTAGAATTCCACCAGTACACTATGATGCAATCGACTTGATCGTCGAGAGCAAACTAATTAGGGTGGTCTATTTACTTACCAAGTTTTTATACAACTCCTTCACCTTCTCATCATCGGTAGTATACTCATTAGCTACCGGGTCATATTTAAACCGGGCCCTGATGAAGTTTTTTGTCCGCGGCGAGTACCTTGCGAGGGGGTCAGGGATGCCCTCTGCTGCACGTTTGGCGTCCTCCTTCTCCCAATTGGGAATCGCCGCTCTGTAACCGCCGCATCCCAGTTTGTGGGAACCTATGTTCAACCGCCGCATCTTCTGCCCCCAATCACTGTTAGCCTTGACGACTTCGCTCTCGCAAAGTAGCTTGAAGTCCCGGAGTTCAGCTTTGGTGATGTTCGGCTCACTCGCTAAAACCTCCTCCAAGCTTTTTTTTGGGGTTCAAGACCGCAACCTTCACCCGGTGTTTCCAGTTGGACAAGACGGTGTGTATCTTACCAATGGCGGCATTGTTGACCGGATTCCCCTCCAGATTGTCGTTATTGTACTTAAACGGCTCTTCTGGCGGATGCGGGTACAAGTATCGTCCGTGCAGGTTTCTAAAGAGAACAACCCGATAATGGGTATTCTCTTTTTTCCTTAGATCGTCGGTGGTGATCCTGACAGTGTCCCGGACCATGCAACCGATTTGGTTTCCGAATCTTTTGATCACCCGCTCGGGCGCGATAGGATACCCACTGCTATCAATTTCCGTGATCTCTTCACGGTAGGTGCGGAGACTGTTCCTTTTCCGTTTTCTCGTCGCCGTCTTGTTCTTGGCTTGGCTACCACCATCTGTCTGACCACTGGCATCAGTGGTGTCATTTCCGCCGGAGGCGCCACTAGTGGTATCACCGGCGCCACTAGTCATGGCGTCATCCTCCTCGCCACTGCTAGTGTCTGCGTCAGCCCTGGCATCCGCCGTCGGGTCGTATTGCTCATCTTCTTCGTCAGAGATTTGCCAGAACGGCTTAGAACCGCCGGCCTCGTCGTTGTGTGCCATATTCTGAAGGGGGAAATTATTGGTTAATCTAAAGGCAACGAAAAATCGACATACTACTCGATCACGGGAAAACGGCTAAGTCCTAAATTCACCGAAAAATCCAGCATGACCTTTGCTAATTTTCTAACACTAGAGTGCCCGATTCTCTCCAAAACGGAAATTAATCAACATTTCGGCGAAAATGGGCAACTCATTTGAATTCCCTGCAAAGTTTAAACGGCTCGATGGCCGGAAAGATATCCAAATTTGTTCAAGTACCAAACTGCAACACCAAGATTTCTTCCCGACAAATTTTGACACGTCCAACACCAATAAGACCAGAAGTAGTTCACAATCTTGCTATTTTATTTCACATTACTTGCCATTTCATATACAACACAGTTTGAAATAGGATAGCAGCAGCCATCCTAGCAGGAACATCAACCTAGAAGTAGCAGCCAACAACCTAGCAACAGCAGCAGCCCAGCAACAACAGCAGCATCTAGCAACAGCAGCATCCTATCTGTTCAGTTATACTTCAGTGTGCAACTGCATTTTTCAGAGATATACAGGTGGACTTATTCAGTTGTCTCTCAAACATATATGTTCTAAAAAAATGTAGTTGTCTTAGGTGACGTATTAAAATTCCTTACAGGAATATGCTTCTGTAGCTACACATGTACTACTTGACAGTGCTAGGATATTAGCTACTACAATACAGTTAGCTATTGCTGACAAGAAAATATGCAAATGCATTATATCTTCTCCAAAGTAACATGGTTCAACCAAATCATTTCCGTACTATACACAATATTCAGTCAAGCCAGCAACACTCATTATAGACAAATCGGTAAAAATGTCTAGGCTATCAGGAGCAACAATTTTAATTAATTTATCGGTTCAGAAATATGTGTGTGATTGTTAAGTTAGTCGAGAGGCTTTAAGTAAGAAAATGATTCAAGTGTACTTGTGGCATGTGTATCTTCGAACTATAACATCACACTGTTAATGATTAACTGCGGGAATTTAGAATTAAATCTACCCTATCAAGTTACCAATCTGCAAATCAAAGGCTCTGCTGCTGTATAGTTCAAACCTGCATTATTTATTGAACTTCTCTCTGTTTCTAACTGAGAAAAGCAGAATAAAAGTAACCTAATTTGTTCTCTACTGGCGATGACAGTGAAGTGAATATTGTATGAGCCTGGGTATTCATACTTGTACACCAGCCTAAGAACTTAGAAAGGCATGAACAAGATCCTTGATTATCCTATGGAAATAGAACTTGGACTGAATATTCTGTGAGTCTAGGGATTCATAACCAAATCAGGGATATTTTCTATATACGAAACACAATCATCTAACCACCATCTACGCAACAATAAAACATCCTGTTTTTGTATTATGTGTCATGTGGCCAACTCAATGGAACCATCGGTCACTACGTAATGCTCCCTGCATCTCGTTTCATAAGTCATAATCTAAAAAACTTGTAATCGCACTTGATGCACTCATCGACAGGGCAACATGTTGATGTTCTTCGTCAGCGCAATTGGATCGCGTTTTAGAGCAAGCAGGAACAAGAACAGGGCGGGAGGGAGGAGGAGGGAGCTTACCTAGGGATCGATGTAGTCGTTCACGTAGGTGGACAGCGTCAGGGATGAAGAGGCGATGGGCTGCAGAGGCGACGGGCTGCAGCGCTCGCCGGGGATGCAGGGGTGACGGGCTGCAGTGCTCGTCGGGGATGCAGAGGTCCTGGCGCCACTCGTCACGGTCCTGGCGCCGCTCGTGGTCCTGTCTCCTCGATCTTCGTGGTGGTGGGCGGCGGCAAGAGGGGGGCGCGTGGTCGATGGAGACGGGGGCGCGCGTTCCTAGATGGCGGAGACGTTCTCGATCTGCGAGAGGGGCGGGCAACGAGAGGATAGGGAACAGCGTCTGCGGCGGGAGGCTAGGCTAGGGCACAGCGTCTGCGGTGGCGGGCGACGAGAGGAAGGGGATCGAGCAGCGTGCGTCTGTTGGTGTGGAGAGAAGGAGAAGAGAAAGAAAGGGGAACGACCTATCTATCTGTACTCTCCATAGCCGTGGCGCACCACGCCTTGGTGCGTCACGCCTATGTAACCCGTGGTGCACCAAGCTTCGGTGCGTCACGCCTATCTAACCTGTGGCGCACCAAGCTTCGGTGCATCACGCCTATTTTTGTTTCCTATTCAGAAAGTGCGAGCGTGGGTTTGTATCACAACGTGATACTCAGTCCAGTGGCTGGCCCCTCTCTCACACTGCTCAGTGGAGCAGGTTCGAATCCTGCCCACCCCTTTTTTTCAATTATTGTTTTTCCTTACAAAATAAATCAATATAAATTCAGAATAAATCATTATAAATGCAAGATTATATTAAATGTCATTTTCTTAGCATATATATTCAGAAATAAATAAATATAAATTCAAGCAATTTGTTGATTAATTTAAACATTACAATTAGTGCATATATATTACATTGTCATCACTTCCTCGAATGCATGCAAACACACGAGCTAGCGTTTCACAATTTCTTTCCCTTCTTTGTCGCGGTTGAGTAATTCAGTCCCGGAACAGTTTGGAAATTTCCCGAAAAGCTAATTATAGGTTCTTCTCTCCATCGGAACAATAGGGCCGTTATGCTTATTACTAAACTTGTTGAAGAGATGAAATAGAACCAAGGTCTATCTTTTTGATCAGAGGTTGAATCGATCATCAGAAGAAGAATTAGGCCAAAAATTAGGATACATTCTAGGAAAATGAAACTTCCATTGAAGAGAAGCAAATGAAACGCCGTGACTTCTTCTGTGGAATGGACGACCTGTAGGTAGCGTTGTTCTGCTTCTTCTTGTTGTGTATTTCGTTCCATCGTCGTTGTCATCTTCCATTTTTGGGTCGCCGTACTGGTCAAAGTCTTGCTCGTTGGCTACTCCATCCATTTCGATGATGCTTCTTTTGCCTCTCCGCACGACAACACGGCTAGGCCTTGTCGGGTCAGTAATGAAGAAGCATTGGTCCACTTTGTTAGCCAAGACCCATGGCTCATTTTTTGCGGTGACATTCGTGCCGGATTTGGGTTCAGGTATCACCATGGTGGTGAAATATTGTCCTTCTTTCCTGACGCTCTTTGCCCATGTGACACGGAACATTGGCACCTTCTCTCCGCAGTAGTCGAGTTCCCATATCTCGTCGATCCTACCATAGTATCTTTCCTTGACGTCACCTGTTAATGATTCCATCGTTACCCCCGAGTTCTGGTATTCGCAATTCCGGTCCTTATTTGCCATGTAGAATGTGTAACCATTGATATCGTATGCCTGCTATGTCATGAGGTTATGTGCGGGGCCTTGTGACAATGTGAGTATGAGTTTTTCTTCTTCAGAATAAGGCGTCTCCGGGTGATCAGTCATAATCTTCTCCCTGAACCACTGTGTGAAATGGATGTTGTGCTCTCTGATTATTTCTGCTTCGGTCCTATGTTGTCCCCGATCACTGTAATACTTCGCGATTAGCATTTTGTGCTTTTTCAACCAAGGATCGACCACTGTTAGATGTTGTAGCGCGACTAGGTTTGCTCTGTCAAAGTCGTTGCGTCGGCCCTGAAAGTCAACATTCATTTCGCGCTGGCCCTCGCGGTGTCCTCATCCAGCGAGCCTGCCAAAGTGCTTGTTTACGGGCAGACCAGGGTTCTCATCTTTGTCTAGAAAATTCGTGCAAAAAGAGATGCACTCTTCTGTCAGAAAGCCCTTGGCAATGCTTGCGTCTGGACGGGCTCTGTTGCGGACGTATCCTTTGATGGAACCATTCATCCTTTCGAACGCCATCATGGAGTGTAAAAACGGAGGCCCGAGCTGGATGATATCATCCACGACATGGACAAGGAGATGCACCATAATGTCGAAGAATGCGGGCGGGAAGTATATCTCAAGCTCGCATAGTATCACCATGATCTCTTCCTGTAGCCTTGCGAGTTGCTTCACGCCAATCGACTTTCGAGAGATGACGTCGAAAAAGTTGCAGAGTCCAAACAGCGTTTCGTGGACGTGCTCGTCCATTATCCCTCGAAATGCAACTGGAAGTATCTGCGTCATCATCACGTGACAGTCGTGAGACTTCATCCCGCTGAACTTCTGCTTTGGTACATCTAGGTATCTGCTTATCTTCCCCGCATAACCGTAAGGAAATTTGACTCCAAGGAGGCACTTGAAGAATTGGTCGATCTCCTTCTCGCATAGCGTGAAGCACGAAGGGGGACAGTAATATTCCGTCTTCTTGGCCTTTTACAATTGCGGCGACCTTCCGTCCCATCTAACACATCATCATCATCATCGTCATCATCATCCGGTTTTCCTCCGTGGAGCTCGCCCCTGATATTCAAAAATCTCAAGTCGTTCCTTGCTTTCGGCCCATCTTTGGTCCTCGCTGGCATGTTGAGCAGGGTGCCAAGCAGACTCTCGCACAAGTTTTTCGTGATATGCATGAGGTCAAGGCAGTGAGGCGTGCGGAGAATCTTCGAGTACCTCAGGCCCCAGAGAACAGACCTTGTTTTCCATACACCCTCCAACGGCGCCGGCGCCTTTCGCTTCTTTCCCGGCGCAGGGCACTCTTTCCAGTTCTTCAACAGCTCGTCGATTTCCTCGCCGCTCCTTTGACGTGGGGCTCTTCGCATCTCAACTTCATTGTTGAACAGATCTTTGTGTTTTCTCCACGGGTCATCCTTGTGAAGCCACCTTCGATGCCCCAAGAACACGGTTTTCGAAGACCCGGGATTTCTCTCTAGCTGGAGATACGTAGTGTCATCCATGCACCTAACACATGCACAGAATCCGTGTGTCACCTGCCCCGCGACATATCCGTAACCGAGGTAGTCATGCACCGTCGTGATGAGCGCGGCTCTCATTGGGAAAACCGTTTTTCCATAGGCGTCCCACGTATTGGCTGGCTCGTCCCACAACGTGGCTAGCTCCTCTTCCAACAACTGGACATACAGATTGATTTTGTTACGTGGTTGTTTTGGCCCTTGAATAAGCATACTCATCTGTATGTACTTCCTCTTCAAGCACAACCAGGGGGTAGGTTGTATATACATACAAACACGGGCCAGGAGCTATGGGTGCTGCTCTGGTTGCCAAAAGGATTTAATCCATCCGTACTCATGCACAACCTGATGTTCCTTGGATCGTCCCCGAATTCGGGGTATTCGATGTCTAGCACCTTCCACTGGCTAGCATCTAAGGGGTGTGTCAGCATCGTGTCATCCTTCTCCGGATCAATTCCATCATCCTCTTCTGGCTTCTTCCTTTCCGCGTGCCATCGCATGAGCTTCGCCTGTGTGGGGTCTGCGAAATACCGTTGCAGACGGGAAGTTATCGGGAAGTACCACACCACTTTTCGAGGAGATGCCTTCTTCCCTGGCTTGTATCGAGTTGCATCGCACACCGGGCATATGGTTCTCTCCGCGTCCGCGCCCCGATAGATGATGCAGTCATTAATGCAAGCATGGTATTTCACGTGAGGTAAATCTAGAGGGCACACAACTTTCTTGGCCTCCTCGATGCTCGTTGGACACTTGTTCCCCGTGGGAAGACGGCCGTGCCAGAATGCCATGTTCTCATCGTAGCTCGCATCAGTCCATCGGTGTTTTGTCTTCATCTCGAGGGTCCTTAACGTTACGTTCAGACGGGTATCCTCGCTCACGCATCCTTCATACAATGGAGTAACCGCGTCTATATCGAGTTGCGACAGCTTCGATTTCTCTCTAGCAGCAGCTCTGGTGTTGCTAGTCTCCTTGAGAAGCAGAGCTTGAACATGAGGGTCCCGCACCCAGTCCGACGACGATGTCCCGACATCTTCATCATGATGTCCTTTGTCTTGATTATGATCATGTCCGACATCTTCATCATGATGTCCTTCGTCTTGATTATGATCATGTCCTTCATCATGTCCGGGAGACTCTTCATCTTCATCACTTGTCGGGTAAAGAGTGTATCCATCCATGAAACCACGACGGATAAGGTGCGACTCCAAGTCACCACAATCGTATCTGATCAAGTGTTGCAGTTTGCATCTTCGACAAGGACATTTTATCTCCGTCATGTTATTTCGAAACATTTCGACCGTCGCATGTTTCATAAATCTAGCCACGGTGCCTGTTCTTATATGCATGGTTGCCTGCATAGTAAAAAAAGATCAAAGAACAAATTAATTAGAATCAAATTACGTAATATATGGATGATGCATGCATGGTCGTCGACGGAAAAATTCGGCATGACCTATGCTAAATATAGGACATTCTCGGAGTGCGTGGTCGCCGAAATGGAAATGAATCAACCTTTTGGCAACACATGTCAACTCATTTTTAAGACATCCACAACTTTCATAAAAAATACGCAACACAATTTCGCATATGTATATATGCAACCATATGAATCTTTTGTGACGACGCACCGGCCGATACCGAGCGAGATCTATGAGAGAGAGCGAGATCAAGACACACACATATATATATACATAAAACATATCCCTCCGACAACTCACCAACTATAGATCTTGCCGCCTCGAGACCGAGAGAGTACGTGTGGGCTATAGGGAGTGAAAATGATGGAAGAGAAAGTGGTAAAGTGAGATGGAGGTGGAGAGGAGTGTTTACTAGATTCCCCTCACATATATATATCAAATAAAATAGGTTAAATAAGTTTTAAATGGTGGGAAAATGGGGGAAATGGGGTGGTGAGGAGGTGGGGGGCGACCAGATCTAAAATGGGGTGTAGATATGGAGGGATGGGAGGTGGGAGGTGGTCCCAACCACTTAAATTGCTCCCAGGTATACCTGTGACGCACTGTGACGCTGGTGCGTCACGGCTATGCGGGATAGGCGCGGCGCACGGGACCGTGGTGCGTCACGGCTATGGTTGCTGTACGTGGAACACGTAGCCGTGACGCACCGCGGTCCCGTGCGCCGCGCCTATCTCACATAGCCGTGACGCACCAGCGGCGCGGTGCGTCACGGGTATACCTCGGAGGCTCGCCACCCCGGCCCCACACATAGACGCGACGCGCCGTCTGTTTGGTGCGCCGCGGATAAGACCATAGAGGCGACGCACCGAATGGTGGTGCGCCACGGCTATTAGGCGTGACGCGCCGATATGCACGTGCGTAACGGGTATCATCACTCCTATAGTTGTTTTCCTAGTAGTGCTAGATCCTTCATCTCAAAACAGCGAGATAAGAAATCCTTAACTTTCTTGATTAAATCAAGATTAGTTCCAAAGATCAATATGTCATCGACATATAAACATAGAATAACTCCCTCGCCCCCATCATGGCGATAGTACACACACTTGTAAGCTTCGTTTACAACAAAGCCTTCAGCAGTCAAAATTCTTTCAAACTTCTCATGCCATTGCTTAGGTGCTTGCTTGAGGCCGTATAATGACTTCAATAACTTGCACACCTTGCCTTCCTGGCCGGGTACTACGAAACCATCTGGCTGCTCTATGTAAATTTCCTCGTCCAACTCTCCATGAAGGAAAGCAGTCTTAACGTCCATTTGATGAACGAGAAGACCGTACGAGGCAGCCAGTGAAAGTAGCACACGAATAGTGGTCAGTCTAGCCACAGATGAGTAAGTATCAAAGAAGTCATCACCTTCTTTCTGGTATAACCCTTGGCCACAAGCCTTGTCTTGTACTTCTCAATTGTACCATTAGACCTAACCTTTTTCTTGAACAACCACTTACAACCTATAGGTTTACACCCATAAGGACGATTAGTGATTTTCCAGGTTCCGTTAGCCAAGATGAAATCCATATCGCAACGGACAGACTCCTTCCAGTAGTCAGCATCAAAAGATGCATAGGCTTTTGAAATGGTCCTGGGTGTGTCATCCACGAGGTACACAATGAAGTCATTACCAAAGGACTTTACAGTCCTCTGACTCTTGCTCCTTACAGGAACTTCATTGTCATCCTCCTCGGGATTCTCAACGTGTTCTATCGGAATGGTGGGTTCAGGAATCTCAGCTAATTCCTCACTAGATGAAACAGCTTTCTCCTGATTTGATGAGCTAGGCATATCCTTCATAGGAAATATATTCTCAAAGAAAGTCGTATCATTCGACTCCATAATCGTACCAACATGCATGTCGGATACCTCAGATTTTACTATCAAGAATCTATAACCAATGCTATTAAAAGCATAGCCCAGAAGAACACAATCTACGGTTTTAGGTCCAAGCTTGCGCTTCTTGGGAATTGGTATATTGACTTTCACCAAACAACCCCAGGTACGTCGGTAGGAGAGCTTCAACATTTTCCTTTCCCATTCCTCAAATGGACTAATGGTTTTATTCTTTGTGGGAACTCGGTTTAGGACATGACACGCAGTCATTAGCGCCTACCCCCCACCATGCCTTGGAGAGACCCGAAGTATCTAACATGTCGTTAACCAAATCAGACAGCGTACGGTTCTTTCTTTCAACCACCCCATTTGACTGGGGTGAGTAGGGAGGCATCCTCTCATGAATAATACCGTGTTCAGGACAAAAAAGAATTAAACTCGTTGGAAAAATACTCTCCACCACGATCAGACCTAAGCCGCTTAATTTTACGATCAAGTTGGTTCTCAGCTTCGGCCTTATAGTTCTTGAAATAAGTTAAAGCTTCATCTTTAGATTTTAGAAGATACACATAACAATATCTAGTGGAGTCATCAGTAAGTGTCATGAAATATTTATTTCCACCTTTTGTAAATACGCCATTCATCTCACAAAGATCATAATGTATAAGTTCTAGTGGTGCCAAGTCTCTCGCCTCCGCAGTCTTATGAGATTTGCGAGGTTGCTTAGCTTGAACACACACTTGATATTTGGAACCTTTAATAGTACTGAATTTCGGAATTAAACTCATATTTGCTAACCGCGTCATGCAACCAAAATTAATATGACAAAGTCGTGAATGCCAAACATCACAATCATTATCGCGACAAACATTATTAATAACTTTGGTGCAAATATCTGACAAGGATAAGCGGAACAAGCCTCCGCACTCATAGCCTTTACCAATAAATTGTCCATACTTGGAAATTACAACTTTTTTGGACTCGAAGACCAACTTAAAACCATCTCGACACAAACGTGAGCAGCTGACGAGATTTTTATTGATGGAGGGCACATGATGAACGTTCTTCAGTCGCACGACCTTCCCCGAAGTAAACTTCAGATCGACCGTACCAACACTATGAACAGTAGTATGTGACCCGTTCCCCATCAGCACGGGAGAAGTCCCTGTGATCTGATAAGAAGAGAACATGGAAGCATCAGCACAGACATGTACATTGGCACCTGTGTCAATTAACCACTCAGGTGAATGACAAACTGAAAGAATAGTGGGAACTATACCGTACCCAGAATTCTTCATATGACAACATTAGCGGTCGTGCCGCTATTCTCCTGCTGTTGCAACTCATAACGTTTAGGCCATCTTGGAGCCCAATGAGTCAGTTCACCGCAAACCTGACATGAGCCCTTACTCTTCTTGAAGTTGGTAGAGTGCGACGGCATAAACCTGCCATCGGGTTTGCCTTTACCCTCGGATTTCTTCTTGTTATATTTAGGCTTGTTGGGCGGGTAGTATTTCTTCTATACCACATGGGCAGCAGAACCTACCTCAGCAACCCGAGCACGTGTATCCTTTGCTCTCGCCTTCTCTTCCACATCAAGAGATCCGATGAGGTCCAAAACGGAAAACTCCTGTCTCTTGTGTTTCAGATAAGTAGCAAAGGTGCTCCATGAAGATGGAAGCTTGGCAATAATGCCTCCGGCCACAAGTTTGTCCGGTAACATACACCTAAAGTGCTCAAATTCTTTAGCGAGTGACTATATCTCATGAGCCTGTTGAACAAAAGGGCGCTCATCAGTCATCCTCTAGTCATAGAATTGTTCCATGACATACAGCTCGCTGCCAGCATCCGAGACCCCAAATTTGTCCTCGAGTGCAGCCCACATATCTTTGCCGTTATCAAACGACATATACGGATCCACAATGGAATCGTCAATAATACCGAGGAGGGCACTTTTAAACATAGTGTCCATATTCTCAAAGGCCTCCAGCTATGCTGGATTGAGATCGTCCTCAGGTTTGCCCTTGGTGGCCGCATAGCAGCGCAAGGTTTGAAACCATAGCGCTGCTCTCGTGCGCCACCTCTTATAGTTCACACCCTTGAAAGGGATTGGCCTTGTCGCGGCAATGACAGACGGTGCAGGTGCAAGAAATTGCCTATAATAAGGTTTTTGGATTGTTGAATATATTAGCAATTTTGCACATGATTTAATTTGAAATAGTACCATATGAATTATGACAGTAGCAAATACAGTGATCATGCAAATATCTAGATCTAGTAAAGTAGATAGATCGGTACAGTCTATTGCAAGAACTAGATATATGAATTCCAGTAATATCTCATACATATGGAATAGAGATACGTACGATGCAGCGGCACCGCCGTTGTTGTTGTCCATGTTGTCGATGAAGAGGTTGCCGAGGTCGGGGAAGAAATCGTCGTTGGGGAAGTAGTCGCCGTCAGCAGTCGCGCGAGTGCGCTCCCCAAAAACCTGATCGCCCCTCTCCCGTATAGGATCACAAGAGGCGGGGTTCCGGAGGCCTGATGTCCCCACTCGTGGTGCACGCCGGAAGAAGGGATGGAGAAGACTTGATTGGCGTCGCAGTGCTTTGGAACGGTGGTGCGAAACCATATGACGAAGTAGTTGATAGGGTTTACCGTATGCGCGTATTCATATGCGGCTGGGGGAGACGTGGACGTAACTCCACGCCTGAGTCGGTTCGGTTTCACGATCCAGAAAGGAAACGGAAACAGTTTAGGAATTAACGCGTCCGTTAATTACCAAGTTAATGACTCATAAAGTTTTCCCAACCTACAAAATAAACGCTCTCGGCTCGGCTCATTCCCGCAACCCGTGGCCTGTCGTGACGTGTCGTGACGAGGCGAGGCGGGCAGCGGAGGAGGAGCGCGCGTGTGGCACACCTCTCCTCTTGCCTTGCCAACTCATACATGAGCTAGAATGGCTCACCTTATAAGGTGGTTCCATTCTCTCCAAACTAACAGTATGGGACTAAACTTTAGTCCCACTCCCCACTTGTATTATTCATGAATGGGCCATGACAATTTCAGAATTTATTGGGCTTGGTTGGGCCACATGGTTCATCCCTTAAATTCCAACAGGTCGGACCTTCCCGTTGCCAAACGCCGTGGCTCGTGTCCTTGGAAACGGAAGATCGGTACACTAAGAAACAAAGTGGTAATCCTCGAGATCCAAGCGTTTCTTCCAAGTTCCATAGGCTCTTGGACCAGAAAACATATCACGTCAGCTTGGCCCGAGGCAAGGCCGTGGCCCTGTGCAGCGCCTCCCACGGCTGGCTGGTCGTGGCCAACGAGCTCTCGAATCTCGTCCTCTACGACCCCTTCGCCATGACCACGATCCCGCTGCCCTCGATCACCGGGTTCTCGAAATGTATTCAGGGGGTCTACGATGATGAAGGGAACATCGAGGGCTACCGTTATAAGTTCTACCGTGGTGTTGACTCTGTTTACAGTGTGGTGTTTCCGGTCAGGTACTTCTATGACAAGGTTGTGCTATCTGGTTGTCCTTCTGCAGGCGCCGCCATTGCTTTGGTCGTCCACGTAGAGGGCAGGCGACTCTCTTTTGCGAGGGTAGGAGGCATTTCTTGGCATCAAGTTTTCAGGATCAGAACAAGGGCCGGCGATAGTTTTGCCGATATTGTCCACCACCGTGGGAGGTTCTACGCCCTGACGATGAAAGGGATGCTCATGTCCTTGGACTTTTGTGGACGGCGCAAACCCAAAATGGAAATGATCATCGCCGAGGAGAACAAAAATTCATCTGGCGGTGTTATCACGAGGTACCTAGTTTCGACTCCATGGGGATATCTTCTACAGGTACGTGTCATGCTCGATGGGCACCCGTAGAACTGCGTCAGGGTTGTGATAGGAAGGGTAAATCTCAAAAGTCGCAAGATGGTAGGACTAAACCCCACAAAGGCTCTACGGGAACACACGGTGTTCCTTGGACAGAATAGCCCAAGTATTTTATCCACCCACGAATTCCCGGAACTGAGACCAAATTGTATATACTTCACGACTCCACGAATAAGGAATGACAACACTTACCGTGGTTACCGATGCCGCTATAACCACTGGAGTGGCGTAAAAGTCTATGACTTGCAAAAACAGACTTTCGGGAAAGCTTTCAAGTCGCGTGTTGATTATTACAGACCAATCGATCCGTGGGAGGTCTGGTTCACGCCAAACCTGTTGCCACAGAGAACATTCAGGGTTTCTCTTGATTCTCTGTATAAGTGGCATTAAACCTAATCATTTATTGACTAGGGCTTCTCAAATGTATTTGACATTTTCAAGGTAAAATGGATTGCAGCCATAAGCGTTGCCGTAGCGCTAGAGCCTGCCGGGAGAAAAGAAAGTCTCATGGGTCTCTCCGACTCTGATTAGTGACATAGAGAAGAAGACAAGATTTTGTCCATTTTAGCAGATAAGATAGCAGCAGAAGACATTTTCTCCATTCCTGCTTGAGTGCTTTCCTAAAGCAGCCTAAACAGGATCAATAGAATATCACACATGCGCCATTATACTATGCCTCACGTTCTAGTTTTAAACGCAAGGAACTTACACATATTAGTATAAGAATAGGAAAGGACCTAGAGCGGTAGATCCGCTCATCCTGGCTTCGAATCCTAGTTCAGTTGCCATGATGTAACGCCCGGGGAATTTAGTCCCCAATTAGTTTGGTTGGTTTTTCTTTTCATCATGCATTGCATCATATGCATTGTTCCTTATTTTCCAACTAACTTAAAAATTCAAATCCATTTCAAACTCAACTCTGTTCCAATGTGTTCAAAATAATTCACAAACATTAACAAACCAATTTCCTTCCATAAACTTGAATTTTCAAATAAACAACTTGGTCAATTTTTAAATAAACCATTTAATGTGAATTTGAGGCAAATACAATTTAAATTCAAACAATGTGTAATAATTTGAAATTTTGAAAAAACAAAATTTGTGCACTTGGCCTTTTAGAATTCTAAAAGCATAAAGGTTTATTTCACAATTTTTTGAAGTTTCAAACTCCCTCAAAATACCAATTTCTCCTTTCATCCTTCTCTTACAAAAAAAAAGTGGGAATAAAAAGAAAAGGGAAAAAGAAGTGGGGGAGGCAGGCCGTTTGGCCCACCTACGACCCCAGAGCCCATCTCCCCACCGATCTAGCCCAGCCCCTCTTCTTCCACCTCCGTACGGTGGTGACGACAGCAACCACGCACCTGCCCCCTCCACCTGCTCCCTCCTCCCTCTACTTATTCCCCAAGCAGCCCTAAACCCTAGAACCCTAGCCCCTCTTCCTTCTCCTCCTCCATCCGCCGCCCTTCTTCCTTCTCCCCAAACTCCATGCCCCTTTTCTTCTCTGTACTTTTCTGAAATTTTTCGGAGGGCCTCCATGGCTGCACCTTAGGGAGCATGGCGCGGCCACCACGGACGTCGTCGGACCTCGGTTCCTGCGGGAATGGAATCGGGGAGCCACCCTCTTCCTCTGCGTCTCCACACCATGGCCGGAGGGCGTCCGAGGCGCCGGCGCCGTCGAGCTTTCCCCTCCGGCGCACAGCAGCCGCTCGCGGCCATCGTCGTCTTCTCCGCGTCTTCCCCGAGCCGTCCCTTCCTTCTCCGACCTCTCCCACGGTGAGCAACCATCCGGGACTCGTTCCCCTTCCCTCCCCTGCTCTGTGTGCCTGCCATCGAGCCGCACAAGTCGTGCAACGTCCTCTCCAGACCTCTGTCCACGACTTACATCTTGTCGGTTGCAGGAACGCTTGAAGGTTTTTCTGTTTCAGTTCAGGTTTCGCGTCGTTGCATCACCTCAAAAACAGCAAGCCTCCTTAGTCTAACACGAAACAGCAACTAGCCCAGTGGCTAGCGCCCCGTGCGCGCGCTGGACATCCTGGGTTCGATCCCCCCCCCCCCCCCCCAAGGCGCAAAGCCACCCCCTTTTTACTCATTTTTTCTTTTCTTTCTCGAATTCCAGAAAAACAGATCTGAACCCTTAATTGTAAAATCAATAACAAATTGAATTTTGATCCAATTTCAATGATTCAAGTTTCTGTGGATTCATAATTTCGTGCTCTTTCTGTTAATGTCAAGTTTGCAACATGTTTCTGTAATAATTTTTGCATTAAATAATTAATTACTGAAAATGCAATTAAAAGTTGAAACTTTGGAATTTCATAACTTGAGTTGTGTTCACCCAAATTGAGCAAACTTGGGCTCTAAAAATTTTTCTTAACAAACTCTACACATTGGTATTTTATTTGGTCACAATTGAATTAATTTTGAACATGTTTCCCTTTTGTTTACTAAAAGGGGCAGAATAGAAATGCCTATGAAAAATTGCATAATAAATTCAATAATAACCCAAAAATTATGTTTAATAGCTCAAAATGTTCAGTGAAACATTTGCTACATGTTTTCAACCTTTTCAATACAATTTGTTTACTGTTTTTCCTAATTAAAAGTGGTGCAATAATTCAATGCTTTAAATAAACCTTTTAAATTGCAAAATTCATAACTTGGGCAATTCAAATCCAATTCCAACATGTAAAATATGTTTTCCATCCCATTTTTCATGAACTTTGCAAATATCAACTTTGTTTTCTGTTTTGAATAAATTAAATTGCTGAAAACAACAATTTCTTAATTAATGCATTTAAAATTGTCAATTTAATAACTTGCTCATCTAAAATCCAAATTCAACAAATGAAATATGTATTCCACCTAAAATTTTGTGTTCATTCAAAATATAAATTTTGTTATCTGTTTTGAACATTTAAAATTGGTGAAAACAACAAATGTTTGTTTATTTAAAATGCCAAATTTCATAACTAATAAATAAAATCCAAACTTGTAAATAACATATTGAAGCTATTGTTGTTTTCTTATTGTTTTCATCATCCATGCATCATTCTAATCAACTCTCACATGATGGTTATTTGTAGATCATTTAATTCAACATTAATTCATGGGCTTTCCAGATGCAATCCAAATTGCATATGGGCCCATTTAAATATGTTTACCATGTCAACTAGTTTATCTTTGATGCATCCGTAAACTTGTCATGCATCCCTATCTTGATCATGCTGGATCTTTTGCCGTAGAAGTAATTGTTGCATCCGGTGTTTGTCCTAGTTCGTTGCTTCTTCGCGGATAGGACATTGAGATAATGTGAGCAACGACAAGTTCTGCGGATGTACCTCTACTTGCTGGATTCCAGGCAAGTATACTCACTTGCTGCCTACGGCTGCCTTTCATCACTTGTTACCGATTCTTCCCGTTATCCTTATGCTAGCCTTATGATTTGATGTTTGTGTCTCGATCCTATCATATGTTTACCTTGCAGCCATGATATAGCCTTCCTTCCACTTCCTATTAACTGTTGTTTGTTTACCTTGTTGGCCCTCGTGTCGTAGTTGCATGCTTAGTGTTGTTTGCGCTCAAGTCTTGTTGTCCGTCTTATCATCTGTTTAGTCGATAGTTGGGTTTCAACTTAATCAACAACATGTTAATGTTTTGGGTAATAATAATGTGATGATAAGGCACCGGAAGGAGGCCCGGCGTGGTTTTGAGGCCTGCTAGTGTCGAACTTAATTAGGAAAAGGGTCTTGTCCTCCGATCCATGATGAGCGCACTAACCGCATGTGGGAAGCGAGTATGGGCGCCCCCCGCAATTCTGATTCGATTCGCATCTCGTCCAAATCGCCACACTTAGTTCGGGCTTTCCATTTGATGCATGCATATGCAGGTGCGAACCCTTGGCTCCAGGGTGGAACTTTTGTAGTCGGCATTTAGGGCGGCGTGGTCTTCCAGTGCTATGAGGGTCCCCCTTTTCTTCGTGGGGGCTCGATTAGCCGCGCACGCACAACACGTGGTTCTTTGGGCTTGATGCGAAGAAGAGTTGGGTTGTGTTGAGTGCCTTGCTTGGTGGAAGGGCCTTTCCATCTAGCGGGTCATTCTTACGTGTACGGCCAAATTGGTGCATCCCTGCAGGGCTAAATCTTCTCGAGAAGCCGTGTTGTCCATGGTTATGGATGACTTGGTGAAAGTGCTGGCTAACAAGTACTCAGACAACTTACACTTAACGATGGTAACTTGACTAGTAATATAGATTACCTCCACCATAAAAATGAATGTCATCTTAATCAACAGTGTGAGTTTCCTTGGGTTGCTTCCTTGTAGGGGGTAACATTGGATGGGTATTGCTTGGTGAGTAGTTGTAGTTTGTTCTGATACGCTATCTTATCCCTTTCTTTTAGCCGGATGTGGTAGCGCGTCTCTGTAGTTAGTTAGTGCAGCCCGATGCCGCTTCTTTGCAATAATCCCTTCCTTTCCGTTGTACCCAAAGTATTTGTATCTTGTGAGGATTGGTTACGCTGGTATCTTGTGAGTATGGTTTATCCACTTGCCAGTACTTAACCGTACTGACCCACGAATCCCTTTCGTGGTTGCATATTCCACATTGCAGTCAACAGGTTTGAAGTCTGACGACGTTAGCTTGGGAATCCCTCCGGCTTGGCCTGGGCAGGGATTGGACGCCATCGGTTGTCTTCAGGACTCTTAGTCCAATTTATATCTTGTCCGTAGTCGGACACTGTGTTGTTTCTTCCGCTGTTATTTGGATCTTTGTATGGTATCAGTTGTATCCTTGACTCGTTTGAATCGTCTTGTATATACCTCCTCTGTTGTTGTTGTGGATTATTCGTGAACTGTTGTAATGTTATCACAAGTGGCAACCTGGAATCGGTTATTATGTGGATTTTGGCGGGAATGCTGAAATCTGCATAGTGCCCGATCTCGGGGCGTCACACACGAGAACCTTAGCGCCGCGTGTGTGTTGTCCTCCAAGAAAAAAAAAGAGGCATAGAAAGAGTGACAAAGCTCAATCCAAAACATGAAAGCGGAATCACAACTGTCTCACGAAAGAAGGGTCTCAAGCAGTGTGTTCATGGTCACTCCAAACATGGGATTTTCGGCATATACGTTTCAAGGTGATGTTCCCCCCCTCCGAGATCTTAAGATTATTTTCTCTTGTTTTTTTTTTCTCAAATCTGAGTCATTTGTATTATATATTGCCAAAAGATGCATCTTTTGATTCCGTTATGTGCAATGGAAACTTATGCTTTGCCCCTCGATTCTACCCAAAACAATTAAGGAGAACATGCTTTGCCTATTATCCAGGTCCGATCTGTCAGCTAACTTTCACAAAAAGAATTGCGATTGTATATGTGATGATGTAAGTTGTTTTTGCTCTTTCGAAAGCCCAAGCAAAGCAATATCGTTCGAAGGCAAACAAATGCATAGATGATTCCGAAATCCAAAACCGATTTACCAATTCGTGTTGTATACTTGTTCTTTCACTAGTACATCCAAATCGGTTCCCCAATTTCTTTTGTTTTTTTCTTTTTCTCAAATCTGAGTCGTTTGTATTATTGCCAAAGGATTCATCTGCTAAATCCGTTATGTGCGAATCTAACCAAAACAATGGCGAAATTTTCCTATTGGTCATGTGAAATGCTTTGCTTTAAAAAAAATGGGAGCATAGCCCAGCCACTCTACATACACCTATTTTATATTCCAAGTACCGTAACAAACGATATTACAAATCATGAGTCAGCCAAAGTGCCGACATAAATCAACTGATAGAAGGATAAGACTACACACGTTGGAGTCTTCTAGCATGCTGCCAGCTACCAAAATAAACCTCATGGATTGAAAATGTAGTTTACGAAACAACCAGCAAAAAAATAAGCACATTTGAATTTGTTAAACACAACATCATTTTGACAGTCCCAAATAGCTCAAAAAAAATCACATGTGATACCAGTACGATTAGGATTTAGTTACTTTATCCACCTATCGCCAAACATATTGGCCACACTAGTTGGTGGAGTATTCTTCAGTATCTAGGCACGAAGGCCACCTTTCCCCTTTCTTGTCTAGTATGATACCTTGAGAGTCGGCAGCGCAAAATCGGGCCGATCCCAAGCCTCTCTCGGTGGGGTTGCCGGGCGGAGATGGCGGAGGAGAAGCGCCGACGTCACCCCTGTAGATAGTTATCCTAGAAGTGTCAGGATTAGGGCTAGTTTTAGGTTCTTCCCGTTGTTTTGGTCCTTCTTGGCATCTTGCGCTATGCCATGGAGGTCGTGGTCACCGGCGCATCCGAGTTGCGCAGGCCTTTCTAAGGTGCTCCTTCTCCTGCTTGTGACGCTCCGATGGTCGGAGATTAAGGTAGGAGACGGATTTTTAGGCCACCTTTCAATAAGCCCGATGAGGGATCCCCGCTTTTGGAGATCTCTACCGTTGCTGTCTGTTGCTCTGTTACTCCTCCGGTCGGCCGTGGAGGTCGTGGTTACTGGTGCATCCGAGTTGCGCTGGCCTTTTTTAAGGTGCTCCTTCTCCTGCTTGTGACGCTCCGGTGGTCGGAGATGAAGGTAGGAGACGGATTTTTTAGGCCACCTTTCAATAAGCCCGATGAGGGATCCCCGCTTTTGGAGATCTCTACAGTTGTTGTCTGTTGCTCTGTTACTCCTCCGGTCGGCCGTGGAGGTCGTGGTTACTGGTGCATCCGAGTTGCGCTGGCCTTTTTAAGGCTCCTTCTCCTGCTTGTGACGCTCCGTTGGTCGGAGATGAAGGTAGGATACGGATTTTTTAGGCCACCTTTCAATAAGCCTGATGAGGGATCCCCGCTTTTGGAGATCTCTACAGTTGTTGTCTGTTGCTCTGTTACTCCTCCGGTCGGCCGTGGAGGCGAGGGACAGAGAGGATCTGATGGACAGGCGGATGGTTTGGCGTCGGGTCCTTCCGGCCAGTCCTGTTGCTGGCTTGTGGATTTGGTTGCTGCTGGCTTTAAGGCCCGATGGAAGGGAACGATATGTGTGGCTCCAATTCCTCAGGCAACCTTCTTCAATAAGGCTACGTGTGTTGGATTTGGCAAGCTTGACATGCCGGGTAGCGAGTCCTTCTTATCTCTTGGTTGGTATGGTGCCAACGGTGGGCAGAGAGGGTTCTTTGCTGCTGAATTCGGGTTTCGGTGACCTCGTCCAGGAGTGAAGCTGAAGATCAAACTGTTGTTTTCGGATGCACATGTTTGCGGCCTGAATATATGTATTTCAGTCAAGATGTTCTTCAGCTCTGAAACCAGTAAGCACCACTCTGGAAAATCTCTCATGCTTGCCTTGGTTTGCCACCGTAAGCTATCTTCTGGTGCTAGTTTATCCTATGTTCTCTATAGTGATATGCCTAGCTGCGCAACTACTAGGCATGTTGATTATGCATTCTTGCTGTTGAGGACATGGCGGAGACGGGTGAGAGCGTCTCTGCTGCGGTTTCTCAGATTCAACGGGAAGAAACCTCCCGATCTGAGCTCGGTGATGCGCCCTCAAGATTTACGGCTCAGTTATTCCCTACCTCAAGAGCTCCTGCCAACGCGGTTGCTGGCTAGCTCTACGGTTGGTTAGGATGCAAGAAACCCTTGAAGAGTACAACGACAGGTTTGTTGCATCGAGTTCTCGACTGACCCACTAGTAGGCTCCCGTTGTGCTCTTCGGCGTAATCGGTGTGTTTATCCGGTAGTTCATCTCGTATGTATTTGCCTAGACAAACTTGTATCTCGGTATGAAAAGTGTAACCACAATTGATGGTGTAAGCTTTTTAATCGAATGAAGTGACTACTACCCTTTTGGAAGGCATCCTTTGTGCAAAAGAAAAAAAGATCACCAATACGAGTGCCACGTCAGGAAGCGGCCTTCGGGTTTGGACGCGTGATACAAAGGGTTCAGATTGAAGATTTATATATTCTATCTAAAGAGGGTTGTCTTTTGTTTGACTTTAGAAAAGAGAGGCCAGTTTGATGTTTATTTCACTGGCTTGACCCGAGTTTGGATCATCTCGGGACTGGTGCCCGTGGAGGAAACGTTCCAGAACACAATGACACGACGGCGCGTGACTTGCGAGTAAAAGTAAACGGATTCCACGACCGGTAAACAAACACGCCCGAGTACCGTCAATTCCTCGTGCAAAGTCCAGAAGACGCTCGAAACACACGCACGGTCCATCCATAACGAAATGCACGACTCGCCCGACGACCGACCGATTCACGACATGATTTTCGCTCTGTTTCTCTGACCCGTCTTGATTTTCTTCACAGACGTCTCATCTTATACGGCACCTAGATTTTTTTTTTCTCAATCAAAAATACTACTGTAGTAGAAAAAAGGTGCGCCTCCCCTTTCGCGCTCCTACTGCTAAACAGCCCCCGCATCTGCCAGCAGCTCCGACGCACGGACGGACAGACACATGATCCTCCAACCTCTCGCCGCCCGTCGCCTTCCCGCTTCTCTTCCCTTGCACGTCACACAAGGCAGACACCCAACCCTGCCAGGACCCAACGCATTCCAGCAGTAGAATCCAAGCAAACATCTCCCTCCCTCTCCCTGCCGCCATCCATCCATATCTCCCTAACCTCGCCGGTTGCGGTTGCACCAGTGAGTGAGAACCCCGCAAGGTCCAACCATTTCTTTTCTTGCGAGGCCAACCCACCTAACCTCACCTCGCTCGCTACCAAACGCGCGCGCGCGGGTCGCCGTTAGCCTTCTTGGCTTCTATCTCTCGCCAAGCAGAGAGAGAGGGAGAGAGGGGCGATCGAGGTGATGGCAACGCGCGTGACACGGCTCGGCGGCGGCCGTCTGCGGGGCGCGTGCCGGTTATTCCTGGCTCTTGCCGTCGCCGTGACGATGGTGGCGGTGCAGCCGGCGCGGGGGCGGTTCGTGGTGGAGAAGAGCAGCGTCAGGGTGCTGGCGCCGGAGCACATCCGGGGCCACCACGACGCCGCCATCGGCAACTTCGGGGTGCCCCACTACGGCGGCACGCTCACCGGCGTCGTGCTCTACCCGGACGCCAAGGCCACCGGCTGCGCCGAGTTCGCCAACAAGTTCAAGTCCAAGTCCCGACGCCCCGTTATCCTCCTGCTCGACCGAGGAGGTACCCCTGCACTGCACACATATTCTAGCACCTCCTTCCATTAACTAGAAAGCTACTAATGGCTGGACACGATGATCCGTGATTGATCCATCCTCCCGAGGAAGAAAGAAAATGGCCGGTGACCGTGTGCGAGGTTGAATTGTTCAGTTTTGCTGACGGTTGATGTACGGTGATCGATGTGCTAACTATACTTAATTAGAAGCTCATGTCAGAGCTGTGCTACTAGATATATTGATGAGCCCGCCAAGTCAATGGGTGCTACTAGTCTTAAGTAGGAAGCTACTACTAGTAGTATTAGGCACACATGCTAATTATTACTTTAGTGCCTGTAGTAGTAATTTAAATTTGATGATGTGGATTGGTCTCCAACTTAGATACTAGCAGCAGAGATGTTGTGATCATTTTTATCTTCTTTTCGCTTTTGCGTTGGTGGAAGGGATTTTCTAGTATTTCTAGTCTGCTAGTGGAGCTGAATTCGACAAATTTTCCACTGAGTCGGCCATTCTGCGATGGCGAAAATTTCGAATTCAAATGAATATTTGTAAGGGACACTCTTAATTCAGAAGTAATTTGGACAAATGCACCAGATTCAAACGGCAACTTCCACCATTTTCTGCCAACTTTTTCTCCCCGTCATGGTTTTCAGACAAGAATGACTGAACTGACAACCCTGTACCCAGAAAGCAGGCAGGATATATAGGTTCAGACATACAGTCAGTATCCAACCATTTCATTTCATCTCATTTGATCCATCCATCGCAACGCACTTGATCACAACGCTTGCACTACCAGTCAGTAGGTGTCACAATTCCTTCAAGCCAAAGGCAGCATCAGATCGTCATCCCTTAATTAATTACCAAGCAAAGCCTCCCAAGGCTTCTTCAAGATGTTGCACCTTATCAAATCAAACCTATCCTAAATTTAATTTCCAGACGTTTAATTTTTAAAACTTCACATTAGTAGTACACGTTGATTGTACTAAAAAAAACATGAAGAACTGACAACGCGATCAATAATCATGTGTTTCAGAATGCTACTTCGCGCTCAAGTCGTGGAACGCGCAGCAGGCGGGCGCTGCGGCGGTGCTGATCGCAGACAGCGTGGACGAGCAGCTGCTGACGATGGACACCCCCGAGGCGTCCCCGGACACGGAGTACATCGACAAGATCAACATCCCGTCGGCGCTGGTGAACCGGGCCTTCGGGGAGTCGCTGAAGCGGATGGCGGAGAAGGCGGAGGCCGAGGGCGAGGTGATCGTGAAGCTGGACTGGCGCGAGTCGATGCCGCACCCCGACGAGCGGGTGGAGTACGAGCTGTGGACGAACAGCAACGACGAGTGCGGCCCCCGGTGCGACGAGCAGGCGGCGTTCGTGCGGAGCTTCCGGGGCCACGCCCAGATCCTGGAGCGCGGCGGCTACGCGCGCTTCACCCCGCACTACATCACCTGGTACTGCCCCGAGGCGTTCAAGCTGACGAAGCAGTGCCAGTCGCAGTGCATCAACCACGGCAGGTACACAAATTACACCGTCGCCGAGTTTTCCTACAAATGCTGTGATAGCATGTTAAGAATTGAAACGATTGTGGTTGGGCAGGTACTGCGCGCCGGACCCGGAGCAGGACTTCGGCGCCGGGTACGAGGGGAAGGACGTGGTGGTGGAGAACCTGCGGCAGCTGTGCGTGCACCGGGTGGCCAACGGCACGGTGGGCCGGCCGTGGGCGTGGTGGGACTTCGCCATGGACTACAAGCTGCGGTGCTCGATGAAGGAGAAGAAGTACAGCAAGGCGTGCGCGGAGGAGGTGGTGGCCTCGCTGGGGCTGCCGCTGGATAAGGTGCTGGAGTGCATGGGCGACCCCGAGGCCGACGCGGAGAACGCCGTCCTGTCCAAGGAGCAGGAGGAGCAGATTGGGCGTGGATCGCGCGGGGACGTGACCATCCTGCCCACGCTGGTCATCAACGACGTTCAGTACAGAGGTATTTGTTGGTTCTTGTTGCCGTAAGTTGCGGCGTCTCTCTCTTTCTCCGGCAACCAAATCTAAAATGGAGGAACCGCCATGAGAGTTTGCTGACATGATCGATCTGGATTGTTGGTGTGCACGCGTGTAGGGAAGCTGGAGAGGACGGCGGTGCTGAAGGCCGTGTGCGCCGGGTTCAAGGAGGGCACCGAACCTCACGTCTGCCTCAGCGACGGTACGAAGAAGAAACTCCCAACTGTCGGATTCCTTCTGTGGAAGACAGTGAGATGTGCATGGTTTGTCTGAACTTTTCTTTTCTTGTGATGGTGCGTTGCAGTCATGGAGACGAACGAGTGCCTGCACCGGAACGGCGGGTGCTGGCGCGACCAGGCCACCAACGTGACCGCCTGCAGGGTAAGCACGCTCTACGCTGGAAGATCTATTTAGGCATCACTCGTGTGCAGGCAGGCATTCAGCATGTGTGATCTGATATTTGTTGGTTTTGTGCAGGACACGTACAGGGGCAGGGTGTGCGAGTGCCCAGTGGTGAACGGCGTCCAGTACGAGGGCGACGGGTACACGCATTGCAAAGGTACACACCACCAAGTTCTCATGCCATGCCATGCCATGGCGCGCAATTGGAGGCGGGCTACAGAGTTACTGCTACGGCGTGCTTATGTCTGTTCCCCGTGTTGTTGCTGCAGCTGTCGGGCCGGGCAGGTGCGCGCTGAACCACGGCGGGTGCTGGTCGGAGACCAGAGAGGGACGCACCTTCTCTGCCTGCTCGGTATACCACTTCTCCTCTCGCTCTCACGCACTTCCACTTTCACAGCCTCGCCATCTTCCATCCATGATCTTTGCTATGCCCAGTGCTAACCCATGAACTGTATCAGGACAATGCGCTGACCGGGTGCCGGTGCCCGTCGGGGTTCCAAGGCGACGGCCACACATGCAAAGGTGAGATCTTCATTCTCCATTTGTTCACTTCCTGAAACTGGTTTTGTACTACAAGAGTATATATGATCGAGCTGATGACGAAATGTGCGATCGACCACTATCCTTCAGATCTGGACGAGTGCAAGGAGAAGCTGGCGTGCACCTGCCCGGACTGCCGCTGCAAGAACACCTGGGGCAGCTACGACTGCGGCTGCAGCAAGGGCAACCAGATCTACATCCGAGGAGAAGACGTCTGCATCGGTAAGCATTTCTCCTAACGTTCTGCTCTGGATCCTACGTTTTACTTGTATAATAAGCTCACCACCTCGTCTCTGTCGGATGCAGCTAGCAGCATGTCGAGGTTTGGCTGGCTCCTCGGCGTCCTGGTCGTGTCCTGCGCCGCCGGCCTAGGGGTCGCCGGCTACGTCTTCTACAAGTACAGGCTCAGGGTACGCCTCCTCGGGCGCTGTCTTTCGTTCAAGAGAGTTTCCCCTAGATTGATTACATGGTGCACGGTGTAGTTAACCAACTATCCGTTTCCTTATTTCAGTCGTACATGGACTCGGAGATCATGGCCATCATGTCCCAGTACATGCCGCTCGACAGCCAGAACAACGAGCACCAGCCACTCCGGCAGCATGCCTCCTCGGAAGCCTAAGGTTAAATCATTCTGCCTAACCTGTGCCACTTGCCAGGCTTTATATATAACTGCAGTGTTTATCTAGGCTGATGCTTTGAATTTCGCAAAGAGATGATGTTTTCACACTAAAACGCGCCACCACAAAATATCCTCACTTTTACTACATCTTATCATAACCAGGCACCAGTAGATGGAGATGGAGATGGATTTGGGAAGGGGAAACATGCAGAGCTACACCCCTCTTGGTTTTCAACCATACTCGGCATATGTGCTTTTCGATGGTTTCCCTTTTGTATAGAAGAAAGAAAATGATGTTTCGTACAGAACCAACAGGGGTGGGCTGTAGATGATTAGCTAGGTAGGCAATTCTGCTCCCCTGGTGGATCAAAAACATTGCAGAGAGTTTACTTTGGCACAGAAAAAACTACACTGGGATGCCTAGCACAAACCAATACCAGGGCTGGTGTTTTTGCCATTTGGGGTTTGTTTTCTTCAATCCTTCCGTGAAGACGCCAAGTGCTTCGTTATGATACATATGGGTCGGTACTACTCTAGATGCTCCAGTCTGGAGTCGATGCTAAAAACAGACATCGGACAGCTGAGAACTTGCTAGTTTTCTACCTTGTCAATAGTGTCCCCTTACAAGTAAAACCAAATTCACTAATAACTGCCTGAGTGGCCACGCGCCCTCGCACGATCCATTCCTTGGACATTGGAAGCATGACAACGTTCTAGGTTTGTGCTTGTCCATCAACACGTCCATGATGTGATTCTGGTGGTCCTATACTTGGGCGGCCAACTTCAGTATCCTGACAAGAGGACTCCGTGCTGAGAGCTCACTCCCTTAAGACAGAATACCATTTCATCTCTCAAGTGGTCCAAATAAGCGATTCCATGACCAACTCGAGCATTCATAATTTGATTAGCGCCTTAAAAAGAGGTAAGGGGGTTTCAATTGTCATAAACAAATGGCAATGACACTTCTAGAACCAAAATAACAAGGGGAGGAAAACCTTCCAAAAGAAATATCCATGTTTCTCAGTGATTTTATTTGTCTAACTACCATCCCAATAGAAGAGAAACATATTGCATGAACTGAACATAACATCATGCCTTCTCTCTCAAAATAAAAAAGGAAAATCTGCTAGATCCTCTTAGGGGTAAAATGAGATCTTACAACAGAGTACCAGAAGGCTTTTACTTGTACTGCTCTGAAACTTCACGAACAAACTTGTCCATGAATTGACATTTCTTGTCAAAACCCCAGCCAGGATTATTCTGCAAAATACAACAAGGCAAAGTGAATATTGAAATACATCCTTCCTAAGGTACTATCTAGAACATCACATTAAACTGTAAAGTGCAAAATATCATGATTCGTTTTAAGAAATACCAAGACAAATGGCTAAATTTACCCATACGCGCTTAGCAAGATTTTGAGGTAGATGGTATCAGCCATTTGCTATCTTTGAGAAAGAAGGGTAAGCAATTATCACATGTACCTATCTGGGACACCCGTACAGTGATACATACAGCTAGATACAGAAATGTTCTACAACCAGAGCATGGGAAAACCAGACTATAGATGAGACTTGAAGGTGAAATCGTACGATCACAACCGTAGTAAAAATCTTTATTAGTATGCAAACATAAAGCAGCTCTACTCTGGAAACAAGCTGACTATAAATAGTTTTTGTCAGAATCCGTCAAGTTAGACAGGGATCCTGTGATAGCTAGATCTACAAACTCTTACTATCTACTGGGTTGTTATGGTCGGTATCCCTTATGCAAGGAGGAAGCCCATTAGTGGGCCTAATTAGGGGCTTAGCCCAGTTATATTTCTTTATATAAAGAGGTGTAATAGGATTTTCGGAAGCAAGCAATAATCAGAGTTATTATTGCCGACTCCTCAAGGAGTCGGTCTCCAGCCCTAGCCGCCACCCAGCTTCTGCCGCCTCCTCCTTCCCCTCGCGATCACGGCGCCGACACGCCGTCGGGGACGCCATGCTCTCGCCCATCCTCCCTTCCACCCCTACAACCTGCGCCCCCGTCCCCGTAGACTAGCTGACTCTACCATGGGTATTCAAAATTGACCCATAAATACTATCTAGAGCATCAGCTGTATATCATAAGAACTTAAGAAGGCAAACCTTAAGAGAGAGTAAAGTTTTATCAGTGAACCGCTTCACTGAATTGGGTATGCTCTGTGGAAGAGTGTTGGCAACCCTTTGCAGCTCCCCTTCTTGCTGTTTTGCAGATACGACATCAGGCCCACTGTACATGTCTATAAGCTTTTTCATATGGGGTGCCCTTTTCATGACATCTTTCACGGCTTCCTAGGAATGATACAGCAGATTATACCATGTCAGTTGAAGATACCCAAAATGAACTTATATAGCAATGAAGTGAATGCAATTACACATTGTGAACTGCTAATGTAAACATGCAATCGGACATTTAGGGTGCACTGAAAGCTGAATTGTATAACCGGAGATGCTTACTTATAAGGTCAGTATCTGGAAAGTATAACCATCTTACCCTATAAATGATAAAACTATCGATATATTTGTCTTTCCAGAAAGATAATAAAGAAAACTAAATCAAATGTATAGAGAAAACAACCTTTATTTTGGAACAACTCAGCTGATAGTTCAGCAGCTGAATCTCATCAGTCAGCTCAGAACAAGAAAACTGGCATACAACTACTCGACAAGACTATAATGGTTCGGAGAGTTAAATATTACAGCCTCTGACCTCCAAGCATTTACAAAAATATGCATATAAGCTTATAACAATAGAATGTTATACAAGTGGATCTGAGATTTAACAGCAAATCTACTAGTATCATTTCGACCAGTCACAGTGGTTCTATATATATAACTCCTGGACAAAATTAGTGCAAGTTAAACTACAAAGAAACAACAAGGGTATACAATTGAAAACTAACTTGAACTATTTTGATATTGATCTATGTTGCTGGTCCATCAATTTATTTATCAAGCCTATAGCAGGCTATCATATCCTAATATCATCCAACTATAGATATGATTATGCACAGTATAACAGCAAAACAAGGTACCAAGATCTGAGCCAAGCAGGCTTACTCTGGCACATTCTAATGCATGTGGTTAGTCCAAGCAGTAATACACGTGTACCAGAAAAAACGGAACTATCTACTTGTACAACCATTTTACTTGGCAAAACATATATCTCATAGGGACAATTATGAGATTCACCTCCCATTCATCCTGGTCCCGGATGCCTTCATAGTTAATTACAAATGGCTTCACTTTCTCCAGCATCTCCTCCAATGACATCGGCGTCTTCTCCTCAATATCAGGATTACCAAAGTTCACATGGTACTCTGGCTCAAACTCAATCTGCACACACAAACACTCGGAAATTAAAATCCATCAGTAACTGAACAAGCACAACTAGATCTGATAATTTTGATAATTCTGATGCAGCGCAACACACACCAAGTTATTGCTGTGAACAGCATCCATCCATCCATCATCATCTATGTGTGACAGTGCCTCCGCTGCCGCCACATCGAATGCATTGTCCAAAATCTCCATCTTCTCGGGACCAAGCCGCTTCTCGAGTCTCTCACCATCGGCATTCTCCCCCAAGAAGGCCGCTTGTCGCTCGTCGTCCACCCCATCAGCAGGCCGGCGGCCACCGTCACGCCCGCCTCCGCGGCCCGCGCGCCCCCGTCTGCCGCGTCCGCGACCACCATCGCCACCACGGCCAAGGAGCTCCAAAGCGCGCTTCACGGCTTCCTGTGGATCCAATTTCGGCTGCCCGCTTGGGGTCGAAGGGGTCGGGGCTTTCTTTGCCTCACGACGTCGAACGAACCGGTTCTCCTCGGGGGCTTTATCCACGGGTTGCTGCACACGCGGCATGCCGCGGCCGGCGCCAGAGGTGGGGACCGAGCGCGGCGGTTCGGAGGCCGAGGAGGATGCAACGGTCGGTGGCGGCTCCGGATCGGAGGAAGAAGGGACGAAGTCGAAGCGCTTGGTGAAGGCCGGCTGCTTGGGGGCATCTTCACCAGACGGCGGCGGAGGCAGCGGTGATCCACGACCACGGCCAGCGCCGGAGAAGGACGAGAAGGGCGGGATGGTAGGGGAGGACTGGATCGCGGGCTCCCCGCGACCACGGCCAGCCGATGACACTGCGGCGAAGAGATCCGCGCCGTCGTCGTCTTCGACGATGGGGCGCCCGGGAGCGCGCGGCGGCGCTGAGGCGGAGGGCGGTAGGCCGCGCCCGCGCCCGCGTCCAGCGCCACCGCTGCCGCCGATGCCGGAGAAGGAGGAGAAAGCGGCGGCGTAGGAGGGGAGGTTCGCGTGCCGCCGGGCGGCGGCGGCGGCTGCAGCGGCCCCGAGGCCTCGCATGGTGGTGGTGGGGATGGGTTTAGCGCGCGATGCAGGTTAGGGTTCGACGAAATGGTAGTGGGCTGGATCCGGGAACGAACTTGCGATGGGACGAAACGTAGCCATTAGATCTCACTTGATGGCTGTTCTCTCAGCCGTCCGATCTTCATTCCAAGCACGACAAAAGGAGTAGAAGGAAGTAACTGAGAGCAAAATTGAACTTTAAACCACGTAAAAAAAACAATTGGCAGTTTAAACACATACTTGAAAAAATGGACTTGCATTGGCTGTAAATGTGGGGAAGGAGTCCCTGTTCGAATAGCTCAAAAAGGTGTTATTGATGTATCCTTGAAAAATGGTGTTATTGGACAGGAAAAGTCTAAGGGCGTGTTCGGATCTCCTCCACGCTCCGGCTCCAAGCTGCTCCGGTCAGGAGCAGCGCCGAACGTGTGAAAATCTGGGAGCGAGATCCGCGGAGCGGGCGGAATTGTGCATGTAATTCGTGGAGCACCACTTTTCGGGATCCTCGGAGCGGCTAATACGGGAGCAGTGAAAATTACGTCAAAATTGCCACCGCCAAGTGAAATACCGGTTCGCTATTCTATCCTGACGCGTCCTGGCGAGCGAGGCAGCGAGCGCTCTTCCTCTCACAAACAGTTTTGCCAGTGAGCGACAAAGGCTCGTCGCCTTGACCTAGCCGCCGCCGCACCGTTGACTCCGGCAGCCAGCATCTCCCTCTACGAACGTCTTCCTCGCCCGTTCATGCTGCGCCGCCGACCTACCCAGCAACAATCGTTCCCACCGCCTCCGCACCTTCTTGCCCGAGCTCGACGCCGCCGTCGTTGACCTTCGCAGCGACCTCCTCCCTCGAGGCGCCTCCCGACCCAGCCGATTTCGTCAGCAGATCGGGATTGCAGAGGATGCGTTCTGTTGCAAATTTGGACTTAACAGGCCAGCGGACATAGCATGGGCTTTGGGCCGCGAAAATAGACGGAGCGACGTCGAACGTTTGCTGCTCCAGAGGAGGCGCAGAATCGCCGGAAACAGAGCCGGGTCGAAGGATTTAGGTGGAGCAGACCACTTCCGAACACACCCTAAATGGAGGCCAAACTCCACAGAGTTGGTATTTCAAGAAAATTCGAAGTCGAAATTTTGTGTTTCAAAGAGTTAGAGACAAAAAAAAATTATAGGTGTAGGTCTCACTATATAAATTTTCGGAGTTCGGAGCGCCCCGAGACGCGGGACATGTCGCCTAACAGGAGGAGATCGCCGGACCGGCGGCGTCATGGCAAAGAGATCCTCGCCGCTGTGGACAGATGGGCGTCGGGGGTGGGAGGGGTGCATCTGAGGTGCTTCTACTTCCGTCGGTATCCGCGCCTCCGCCTCGCGCTCCGTGTAGGAGCAGATCGAGCACTTCGTTGGGCTCCGCGGCTATGGGAGACACGCTGCTGCATGCCGGGCAGGGGAGCCCGATGCTGCTGTCTCCCTCACTGAAAGTGCAAACGCACTTAAATCGTCATTGTTTTGGTTGTTTGTTAACAACACACGTATCCTCAAGTGTGTTGATGTTTTCAGGGCATATAGATCATATTTGCTTTGGTGGTAATGAGTTACAAAAAGAGGCAAAGATCAAGGTGAAACTTCTGCTGGAATTTCATTCTAGACCGGAGTCTCCGGTATGAAGATTATTCGAGGAACAAATGTGTGTTGAGTGCCTCGTTACCCGCTGTACTCACTCCGGAGACTTACCGGAGAAACACCGGAGTCTCCGGTGTGAGTATATTTTGTGAAGGAACGGCGCTGAAACTTCTGGTGTCATCGTGTACCCAGTCCGGAGATTTACCGGAGACAGTCCGGAGTCTCCGGACTGACATGCACTTGCGCTGCACATTCCTCCTCAGACAGTCTCTGCTCTCGGGCGACAAGACACAAGCAATGGTAGCACCGGAGTCTCCGGTCTCGCGCACCTGAGTCTCCGGACTGGTTGCTACTTTGAAGAAACAGAAGCTGGATGGTGTGGTGTGAGCCGTTGGAGCCACACCGGAGACTTACCGGAATCTGTCTGGAGTCTCGGGCCTGAAGCCTGGCGAAAATCTCAGACCGGAGTCTCAGGTGTGACATTGACAAAATCGTCTCCAACGGCTCCAAAATTTATAAGGGGTATAAATACCCCTCCTTCACCTACCTCCAGCTAGCTCATTCCAAATAGATATCACCATTGCTAGAGCTCACCCACCTTGCTAGATCTCCCAATCCTTCCACCCAAAAGTTTTGATCTTCGGAGGATTGAAGGAGAAGGCCCCGATCTACGTCTTCACCAACCGGATTTCATTTTCCCCCTCATTTGCTTGAGGGGAACTAGTCTAGGGTTTCCTCTTGTGGAGAACCTAGACATCTTGTCTCTCTCTTGGTGATTATTGTGATTGTTGGGAGCCCCCAATTTGGTTGTGGGTGTGTGCCCCAAACTTGTTTGTAAAGGACTCGATTCCCGCCTCAAAGTGGATCAATAGTGAAAGGTGGACTAGGCCTTTGTGGCGGGGTTCATCGGATAATAGGGTGAGGCCGTTGTGGCGTTGAGTAGGCCTTTGTGGCGAGCTCACACCCCTCCAACGATATGTACTCCCTTAACAAGGAGGAACTCGGGAATACATTGTGTCTTCGCGTGCTTCCTATCGGTTATCTCGTTCCCTTATCCTTTACTTGTGTTTGTATTGCATTTATTGTTGTACTTGTCATATAGGTAAATTCACCTTAATTTCATTATCTAGAGAATTTACCTTTGTGTCAAGCATAATCTTGAAGAAAAATTAAAATTGGTCGTAGCACCTATTCACCCCCCCCCTCTAGGTGCCCATACATTACTTTCAATTGGTATCAGAGCCTCGGCTCTTTTATCGGGCTTAACCGCCTAAGAGTTAAGTATGTTCGATGATACAGAGGTCGCCGGTTCCACGGTGCATGTCTCTATGGGTGATCTCAATGAGTTAAAAAAATCATTGACCTCATCCATGGAGAGAAAAATCGATGAATTGCGA
Source organism: Alopecurus myosuroides (assembly GCA_028641055.1). Taxonomy (NCBI): domain Eukaryota; kingdom Viridiplantae; phylum Streptophyta; class Magnoliopsida; order Poales; family Poaceae; genus Alopecurus; species Alopecurus myosuroides. The sequence goes on from CM054057.1 coordinate 570,430,310, forward strand.
ACACTCATGTTGCAATTCATGAAAGCTAAGGAATTGGAGACCTCCACCTCATCTCCTCCGGATGATGTTCCGGAGGGCGCCGAGAAGGGGGAAAATGGTGATCCACCAAAAGATGCTTCCGCTAAAGACTCCACCTATAAGGGTAAGGAGGTAAAAGGAGAATTCCACTCCGTCGAAGGATACTATTCTCCCGACCCTCCCATCCCACATTGTGGTGACCCAACACACCACTTCATGTGTAGTGCGCAAGTCGTTGACATAATACTCACAGAAGGACTTATCCGTAAATATTACATCGCTCAGAGTGGTACAACAGAAAACATAGCAGGTCCAAGCAAAGTTATAGGATACAAACTTTCATTACAAAATCTTGAGAATCTCCTTGAAGAAATCAAAGATCTCATGCAAATGAAACACCAGAAGAAGCAATTCGAAGTTCAAGCTGGAGAATAACTCTAGCTCAGAATCTAACCCACTACGGCTGATGCCAGCTCTAATCTATGGCTTGTAAACAACTAATTCCAATAATGGACTCCACCTACACCTTGATAGCTTCTCCTCCACCGGCGTTGTTGATGACTATGCTTCACCGACTAAGTAATATATGACTCCACCTAGCTTCATGAGGTAGCGATGGCTTCACGATGACGACTTCCATATGGCTTCACGAATGAGTAACGAGCGTTACTCAACAAGTTCATGATATACAGTGGGTAGTTTGATGCAATAACTACAGCTTTAGACTCGAAAGTGTCATAAGCTAATGCAAGGGTTTGTAAATATTTCTTCAAGAGGTTGCTTTTAATTCTGAAAACTATGCCCGCCAGATCTTCACAAGATTAGAACTTCATGGAGTTGCCTTTCCTGCGGCGTTCGCAACTCCTTCCCGGAGCAGGGGTAACATGCCACATCCTTTTACACTTTACAGAGGTGCGTTACTTTACCCATGGGCGATCAAGACCATGTTGCGCAACCAGGCGATCGTTCCCGTCCACACCCACTTAGGTGTGAGGCCCGGTTGTTGATCCAAGCCAAACCATGCTTCTCCGCATAACGCATGCCCACCCATTTATGCCAGCAGGTTGAACCCCTGATTCTACCCCTCCGATAGATATCTATGCGCCCCTCGGAGACACTCATAGACCACAGAGTCCGTGGGAATTAAGGGATCCCACCCATGTGCATGTCGTCTCGCAAGACCTACAGCGTACGGCTCTCGCAGCCCATTGACATGCGAACGAGAGAAGATCACAGCTGACTTACTCGCCCCATACAAGACCCATGGTTAACGCGGTATTTATGGCACAAGAATCCTTACGGCATTTGTTGTTAATTCCTAGGTAATACGTTCACATGAAGATGGAACCTTCTTTTGACCTATTCATATTACCATGGTCCCATCCGCCCACCAAACAGAACACTACCACTCGGGTAGTCATTCAAGTAGTCATGTTATTATAAAAATATGATCATGCATTCTTTTGAGAATAAGTGGTAATACGATAGGGTTTTTGCAAATAGTTCGTTATGAAATACTGCAAAAGGATATGAGCAAGTGATGAACTTGCCCGAGATTGAAATAACCATAATAATCCATGTCTTCAGGTTCGAGGGTCGCGTAGAGAAATTCCGAGATCTGAAAGATAGCAACGTAGTCCTGGTAAAGACTACTGAAAACACTGGCAAGATGATACATGCATACTAATGAGATGCATCGCAAAATACCCTGAAAAAAACCCCAACTTACAAGTGTAAGCTACGTTTAATACGATAACTTTATCACACAAGTTTTAGGTGAGTTGTTTCATTACTTGTGGTGATGTTGTTATTTATTCTTTTAGACTTACATGTGTTTCACTGTTATTTATCAAATCACTTGTTATCATGATTAAGTAGAAGTGTTATCACATGGTTAGGTAATAAGACAACAATACATTGGAAACAACTATTGAAAAGATAACAGACACATTTATTTTATGTTCAAAGGTGTAGAGCTAATGACAAAGAGTTTAATTGAAAATGAGGAACTAATACAACTAACTCTATCATCACATAACTTTCTAATGACTAATGATGATAGATTTACTAGGTGTGAAAACACTAGGGTTTATTAATAAGGAAAATATTATTCTGGTAATTGTTTTTTGTTATAATGGACATTATAGAATTTCATTATACTTATAGAAACAAGTTTATAAGTTAAACAAAATGTTTTGTGTTTGACATATATTTGAGAATGTTTTTCTCTTTAATTTGGTATATCATTTGAAGTTTTCTGAAAAGATTTGAATAAGTTATTAATTTATTAATTTTAAATGAATTAAATGATTAGGCAAAATGTTGCACACATGAAAACTTGGTCAATTGACTTTGAAAACATCATATATGAGTTGCATTTTTCATTTGGAGAATTTTGGTATATAACTTGTATTTTTCTGATTTTATGAATTATTTATTATTTTTCTCAATTATTAAATGATTTAATTTAAATTAAAAAATGTTCAAATTTAAACTTCATCAAACATTTTTGAAAACTTGGTAAACATTTATATTATATTTTTCTAAAAAAATTCATATTTTATTTGTATTTTTCTGATAATTAATTTAGAAGATATTGATTTATGAATTTTATTCATTTTTCTGCCTTTTTAAATTGACATGTGGGGCCCACCTCTCATATTCAGTTTTAATTCAAAAAATAAAATAAAAGGGATATCACGTCATGATGACGTCATGGTTGCGTCATCCACAGAGAGAAATCTTCTCTATAGATCTCCAATCCGTCGATTTACTCCAACTAAGCTCGATTCGTTTGTTGCACTAGCTAAATCTTGGCATCCTGAACCTAGAGACGACGGCGCCCTGACCAAATGGTCACTAGGTGGCCGGTGACGAGCAATGAAGCGGCGGCGCAACACGGCTAATGGCGATTGGAACAGCTCGTCAACCAAAAGTTAAATTGGATGCACCGTTAGATGCGTGAGCTCACCCTGAGCGCGTGGAGACGCTCGGTGAAGCATGAGGTAGTCGGAGTCAACGGTGAGCTTCCACGGCGGCCGGAGAAAGAGACGAAAGGGAACGGATCAATTCATCGACTTTAGTGCTTCCCGGCATCTGTGGCTCATCGAGGAGGGAGAGGAGAGGATGGCGCATCTCCTCGTGGCCTCGGTTGGTTCCGACGTGACCGGAATTGACGGTGGTGACCGGTGGCAGCAGCATCTAGGGTTTTAGTTTCTGGGGTGCAGAGCAAAAGAGAGAGGAAGAGATGGCGATGAGATGGGAGAAAGCTTCGATGGGGACGTCTCCTTGATACTTATCGGGCCCGAGGAGAAAGCAGGACGTGGCAACGGCGTCGACACAATGACGAGTTCCTCTACCTTCTGTGGAAAGGGCACAACACTGTACCGAAGAGGCTAGCAAATATGGATGGTGGAAGTGCCAGGAACCACAACATAGACTCACAAGTTAAAATATTACAGCAAGCAAATCATCTTACAAGGCACAATGCAAATCACTCCAAGAGGGTCCGTGGCAGTGAAAACTCACTGTTAGCTACCCCGACCGTAGCGCGTAACAAAAGGCCGATTGGAAATGTATCACTCGTAGCAATCATATACCATTATTTCTATCAGCTGGTAATTTCAGTGTGGCACGGTTTCAAGTTTCTTAGACCAACCATTAAAAGTTTATAATTACTAGTCCTTCCCGTTTATCCATTAAGAAAATTAATATCTCAAAACAACAACAGTGATTCAAGTGAAGCAGTTTAGTGATCTACAAGACCATACAAATTTTTCCACTATACCAACTACCACAATAGCATTCCTATTTCCAAGAAAACACACATATGACAACCACCTAACTACAAAAGCTAACAGCTCTGAACAAAGGATGCATGAAAACAAAGGCTAAACGTAGTACTAGCAAAAAGTGAACACTCACAGAACAATAAGAATGAAAACTAGAGTGTTCTAAGCAATTAAAACGGAGTGTGTCTATCTCCCACACAAGTATGATAAGATCCAACCATTTATTACAGGAAAAAACCAAACAAACTGAAAACAAAAATAAAAGACGCTCCAAGTAAAGCACATAAGATGTGACCGAATAAAAATATAGTTTCGCTAGAAGTGACCTGATAATTTGTTGATGAAGAAGGGGATGCCTTGGGCATCCTAAAGCTTAGACGCTTGAGTATTCTTAGAATTTGCTGGTATGTAACACAGGGGCATCCCCAAGCTTAGCCTTTTCACTCTTCTTGGTCACATCATATCGTACTCTTCTCTTGACCCTTGAAAACTTCCTTCACGTCAAAATTCTCACAATCTTCATTAGCAACGTTAGTGCAATTGAAATAATAAATTCACATGGTTCAGTTTCAACACAATTCTAACACTCAAAAACACATTAGCTACGGTCAGAACTTATTTTAAAACTCTTTTTCTCAAAAGAACATCAAAAGAAAGAGATTAAAATGCAAATGCGATAAATGGCAGAAATCTATCAAAACAGAACAGCAGGTAAATATAGAGTTTTTTTAAAAAAAATATGTTGCTCAAATAAAAAGGTGGTCTTCAAAAAAAAATTGCGTATATAACTCAGGATTAAGCACAAAAAAACTCAGGTCATTTTGAATTTTCTGTGATATTTAACGGAATTAACAGTGGACAGCAGAAATCTTTTTCCTGCGCAGAAATCCGAAATATAGTCTCAACTTTCCACTAGAGAATTTACTTGGCTCAACAAAAACTCAAAAGAAAAGATACAGCGGGGTTTCTAAGGAAATATAAAACACCAAGGTGCAAAGCACGCCAAAGAAAACAAAAGAAAACGGGTTAAAAACAGCGAAATAAAACGGGTTGTCTCCCGGAAGCGCTTTTCTTTAACGCCTTTCAGCTAGGCATAATGATTTTTTTAAAGATGCTCACATAAGAATAATAGTTGAAGCACAATAACATGGCATCAAGAAGAAAATATAAAACACATTTAAGTCTAACCCACTTCCTATGAAAAATAATCTTGTAGAAAAATAAGTCAATGAAGCACAAAGTGACTAGCATAGGAACACAGAATAAGTGCAACTTCAAAAATTTCAACATAAAGAGGGGAAACTTAATATTGTTGAGATGCATAAAACCATGTTTCCCTCTCTCATAATAACTTTCAGTAGCATCATGAATAAAATTAACAATATAACTATCACATAAAACATTCTTATCATGAGCCACATGCATAAAAGAATTAATACTCTCCACATAAGCATAGTCATTCTTATTAATAGTAGTGGGAGCAAATTCAACAAAATAGCTATCATTATTATTCTCATCACCATAATCATTAAATATAGGAGGCTTATTCTAATCATAATTAATTTTTTCCTCAATAGTAGGTGGACTGAAAATATCAGATTCATCATTGTAAACAGGTGGAACTAGAAGTCTCTTGTGTCCCCAACACACCCAATATACTTGTGAGGTATATAGGTGCACTCGGCGAAGAGAGAGTAAAATGCAAGTAATATGGATGATAATAAGTGATAATAACAATCTGAAATAAAAATGGCAACAAGCAAACATGTAGCAGAACAGGCGGAAAACGGTGTTGCAATGCTTGGAAATAAGTCCTAGGGCTCCTACTTTCACTAGTGGACACTCTCAACAATGAAAACATAATTGAATGCATAAATATCATTTCTTCACTATGCTACTCCGAACCCTCTCCGATTGGATAACGAACACTAATCATTGCGTAGGGCTACAACAGCACTCCTCAAGTCTATATTCCCTCTCTAGGGCACCCCAATGTCACTACGAGTGCCATAAATTAGTACTAAACAAACGCCACAATTTCATAGGTTCACCTTCCAACACAAGATATAAATATCACGCTAAACCACACGGAGCACACACTGTCACCTTTACCCCGTGATCAAAGTGTTTACGGAGATAACAAAACCACTTGAGTAGCATAACAAATTAAGATCAATCTACATATTCAACTAGATTACAAAGCTCATGATCACATAAAGATCACACCATGGGAGAGAGATGAACCACATAGCTACCGGTAGAGCCCTCAGCCCCGGGGGAGAACTACTCCCTCCTTATCATAGGAGACAGCAACGGCGATGGAGATGGCGGTGGAGTCGATGGAGATGGCTTCCGGGGGTACTTTCATGTCCCGGCAGTGTGCTAGAACAGAGAGTTGTCCCCCGAAACTTGTCGGCAGCGGCGGTGGAGCTACGGATGTATTTTGTGGAAAAGGTCGATTCCTCTAGGGTTTATGCATCGCGGAGTATATATAGGCGAAATGGCGATGCCGAGAGGTGGAGAGGGGCCCACACCCCTAGGTGGCGCGGCCAGGGGGACCTGCGCCAGCCCATGGTGGGGCCACCCAGTGGCCCCCCTCCGGGGCTCTTCGGGACTTCTGGATGCTTCAGAACTTCTAAGACTTCTGGTTTTCGAATCGTCCAATTCCGAGAATATTTCCAGAACAACTTTTCTGAAACTAAAAACAGCAGAAAACAGGGAACTGACACTTGGCATCTTGTTAATAGGTTAGTCCCGGAAAATCGATAAAAATGACAAAAAGAAGGGAGAAAACATGTAGCAATTGGCATAATATCAACATGGAACATCCGAAATTATAGATGCGTTGGAGACGTATCAAGCATCCCCAAGCTTAGTTCCTACTCGTCCTCGAGTAGGTAAACAATAAAACAATAATTTCTGAGGTGACATGCTACCACACAATCTTGATCATAATATGTAAAGTAGAGAATGTAAACTAGGATCAAATGAACTAAAGTTGTGATCTATATTTGATATCAACAAGTAATGCATAAACAAATAAGAAGAAAGAAGCAAAACTTTTAATGAATCAATACTAAAAGACTATCGACCGTGCAAAGTTTATTAGAGATGATTTAAGCTTTCAAGAACAACAATATCATGCTCGTCAAACGATCTTCACAACCCCTGTTAGGATCAAGTCAAGCTTTCCACACGAAGCAATGCTTGAATCTTAAACTATTTGCACACTAAAAACAAGCAAGTGTTCTGCGTTGGTCCCTGGCAGCGGGATGTTATGGCAAACAGAACATTATGGGGGGTTTGGAAGGTCAATAGAAGAAAGGCTCACAAAACTGAAAGTGGTCATTAGAGAAGAGAAAGTCTTACAACCGAAGGTATGCAAGGAGTAGGGATTGCCACACAACGGATGCACATAGAGCTATAAGTGTATGAAAGCTCTCCAATGGAACTAGTGGGGGTGCATCCAACTTTCTTTCTACGAAGACCTAGAGGACATTTTAGGAGGCTCATCATTGGAATATACAACCCCAGTTCTATAATGTAAAGTTCCCCACATAGTTATGAATGATAATAATATGAAAATTGTCTCCAAACTGAAGTATTATTGCTAAACATGAAGCACAAGTGTGGTATAAATGATAGTGATGTGCCCCCTCTCTCTTTATTCTCTCTTTGGCCCTTTCTCCCTTTTTTTCTTTTTGGGCTTTTTCATTTTTTTATATATCCTCACCGGTAGGGGTAACATCCTATATTACAATGAATCGTCACACTTTTAGTACTCATAACTCATAAAGAAATATCTCTGGTGTCTCTAACTGCATGCTCCTGCCAGTGTAGCGGTATGCATAAATAACCATGAAGCTCATCATCAAGTAACATAATGGAGGTGGATGTTGTGCAGCAATATATCTCGGAATGGCTATGGAAATGCCATGATAGGTAGGTATGGTGGCTGTTTTGAGGAAGAATATATGGGCTTATGTGCAGGAGAACAAAGTCCTCCCACGGGATTTGGATGCACTGGCGAATTATGCACCAAATCTCAATGTGAGAAAGGGCAATGCACAGTACGAAGAGGCCAGCAAATATGGATGGTGGAAGTGCCAGGAACCACAACATAGACTCACAAGTTAAAAGATTACATCAACCAAATCATCTTACAAGGCACAATCCAAATCACTCCAAGAGAGTCTGTGGCAGTGGCAAGTCACTGTTAGCTACCCCGACTGTAGCGCGTAACAAAGGGCCGATCGGAAATGTATCACTCGTAGCAATCATATACCATTGTTTCTATCAGCTGGTCATTTAAGTGTGCCACAGTTTCAAGTTTCTTAGACCAGCCATTAAATGTTTATACTTACTAGTTCTTCCCGTTTATCCATTAAGCAAATTAATATCTCAAAACAACAGCAGTGATTCAAGTGAAGCAGTTTAGTGATCTACAAGACCATGCGAATTTTTCCACTATACCAACTGCCACAATAGCATTCATATTTCCAAGAAAACACACATATGAGAACCACCTAACTACAAAATCTAACAGCTCTGAACAAAGGATGCATGAAAACAAAGGCTAAACGCGGTACTAGCAAAAAGTGAACACTCACAGAACAATAAGAATGAAAACTAGAGTGTTCTAAGCAATGAAAACGGAGCGTGTCTCTCTCCCACACAAGTATGTTAAGATCCAACAATTTATTACAGCAAAAAAAAAACTGAAAACAAAAATAAAATACGCTCCAAGTAAAGCACATAAGATGTGACCGAATAAAAATATAGTTTCACTAGAAGTGACCTGATAATTTGTTGATGAAGAAGGGGATGCCTTGGGCATCCCCAAGCTTAGACGCTTGAGTCTTCTTGGAATTTTCTGGTAAGTACCACCGGGGCATTCCCAAGCTTAGGCTTTTCACTCTTCTTGGTCACATCATATCATCCTCTTCTCTTGACCCTTGAAAACTTCCTTCACATCAAAATTCTCACAATCTTCATTAGCAACGTTAGTGCAATTGAAATAATAAATTCAGATGGTTAAGTTTCAACACAAGTATAACACTCAAAAACACATTACCTATTGTCACAACTTCTTTTAAAACTCTTTTTCTCAAAAGAACACCAAAAGAAAGAGATTAAGATGCAAATGCGATAAATGGTAGAAATCTGTCAAAACAGAACATCAGGTAAAGATCAATTTTTTAAAAAATCTTATGTTGCTCAAATAAAAAGTGGTCTTCTAAGAAAAGTTGCGTATATAACTCAGGATTAAGCACACAAAAACTCAGGTCATTTTGACCTTTCTGTCATTTTTAACGGAATTAACAGTGGACAGCAGAAATCTGTTTCCTACGCAGAAATCCGAAATATAGTCTCAATTTTCCACTAGAGGCTTCACTTGGCTCAACAAAACCCAAAAGAAAAGATACAGCGGGGTTTCTAAGAAAATATAAAACACCCAGGTGCAAAGCAAACCAAATAAAATGAAACAAAACGGGTTGAAAACAGCGAAATAAAACGGGTTGTCTCCCGGAAGCGTTTTTCTTTAATGCCTTTCAGCTAGGCACAATGATTTTTTAAAATATGCTCACATAAGAATAAGAGTTAAAGCACAATAAGAGAGCATCAAGAAGAAAATATAAAACACATTTAAGTCTAACCCACTTCCTATGAAAAATAATCTTGTAGAAAAATAAGTCAATGAAGCACAAAGTGACTAGCATAGGAACACAGAATAAGTGCAACTTCAAAAATTTCAACATAAAGAGGGGAAACTTAATATTGTTGAGATGCATAAAACCATGTTTCCCTCTCTCATAATAACTTTCAGTAGCATCATGAATAAAATTAACAATATAACTATCACATAAAACATTCTTATCATGAGCCACATGCATAAAAGAATTAATACTCTCCACATAAGCATAGTCATTCTTATTAATAGTAGTGGGAGCAAATTCAACAAAATAGCTATCATTATTATTCTCATCACCATAATCATTAAATATAGGAGGCTTATTCTAATCATAATTAATTTTTTCCTCAATAGTAGGTGGACTGAAAATATCAGATTCATCATTGTAAACAGGTGGAACTAGAATACCACAATCATTATAATAATCATATATTGGAGGCAAGGTATCATCAAAGAAAATTTCCTCCTCAAAACTTGGGGGACTAAAAATATCATACTCATCAAAACTAGCTTCCCCAAGCTTAGCCTTTTCCATAGCATTAGCAATAATGGTGTTTAAAGAGTTCATACTAATAACATTGCCACTAGCATGAAAAAAAAGTTCCATAGGTTTTTTAATTTTCTCTTCAAACACTTCATGTCCTAAATCAAGATAAATATTATAAAGTTATCTCATATTTTTGTTGTTTTCCATTAAGCCTAACTAGTGAAAATGAAAACAAGAAACAAAAAGATATAATTGCAGAATCTAAAGGAAATAACTTCGAGCACTCACACCCGAGGATGTGAGTACCTTTTACCTTACCTCCATGGAAACGGCGCCAGAAAAGAGCTTGACGTCTACGCACACTTCTATTCTTGTAGACAGTGTTGGGCCTCCAAGTGCATAGGTTTGTAGAACAGCAGCAAGTTTCCCTTAAGTGGATCACCCAAGGTTTATCGAACTCAGGGAGGTAGAGGTCAAAGAGATCCCTCTCAAGCAACCCTGCAATTAAGATACAAGAAGTCTCTTGTGTCCCCAACACACCCAATATACTTGTCAGGTATATAGGGGCACTAGTTTGGTGAAGAGAGAGTAAAATGCAAGTAATATGGATGATAATAAGTGATAATAACAATCTGAAATAAAAATGGCAGCAAGCAAACATGTAGCAGAACAGGCGGAAAACGGTGTTTCAATGCTTGGAAATAAGGCCTAGGGCTCCTACTTTCACTAGTGGACACTCTCAACAATGAAAACATAATTGAATGCATAAATATCATTTCTTCACTATGCTACTCCGAACCCTCTCCGGTTGGATAATGAACACTAATCATTGCGTAGGGCTGTAACAGCACTCCTCAAGTCTATATTCCCTCTCTAGGGCACCCCAATGTCACTACGAGTGCCATAAATTAGTACTAAACAAACGCCACAATTTCATAGGTTCACCTTCCAACACAAGATATAAATATCATGCTAAACCACACGGAGCACACATTGTCACCTTTACCCCGTGATCAAAGTGTTTACAGAGATAACAAAACCACTTGAGTAGCATAACAAATGAAGATCAATCTACATATTCAACTAGATTACAAAGCTCATGATCACATAAAGATCACACCATGGGAGAGAGAGAGATGAACCACATAGCTACCGGTAGAGCCCTCAGCCCCGGGGCAGAACTACTCCCTCCTCATCATAAGAGACAGCAACGGCGATGGAGATGGCGGTGGAGTCGATGGAGATGGCTTCCGGGGGTACTTCCCCATCCCGGTAGGGTGCCATCACAAAGATTTGTCCCCTCAAACTTGTCGTCGGCGGCGGTGGAGCTACGGATGTATTTTGTGGAAAGGTCGATTCCTCTAGGGCTTATGCATCGGGGAGTATATATAGGCGAAAGGGCAATGCCGGGAGGTGGCCAGGGGGGCCACACCCCTAGGTGGCGCGGCCAGGGGGACCCACGCCACCCCATGGTGTGGCCACCCTGTGGCCCCCCTCCGGGGCTCTTCGGGACTTCTGGATGCTTCCGGGACTTCTAAGACTTCTGGTTTTCGAATCGTCCAATTCCGAGAATATTTCCAGAACAACTTTTCTGAAACTAAAAACAGGGAACTGGCACTTAGCATCTTGTTAATAGGTTAGTCCCATAAAATCGATAAAAATGACATAAAGAAGGGAGAAAACATGTAGCAATTGGCATAATATCAACATGGAACATTAGAAATTATAGATATGTTGGAGACGTATCATTATTCCAAGCAAAGATTTTACTTAGATGATTATAAAAGTATGTAAGTTTTTTTATGACATCAAGTTGTCATATGCATATAAGAAGAATTTATTGACAAGTGGATCGGACTTGCCTCCAAATTACTAATCATATACAAAAGGTTGAGATGTACTAGGTTATTCAACCTTCTGTTTGTTTGTGTATGACACTTAATTGTTTGAGTATACAAAAGTGATATGTTAACAAGGTCTAGAAACTTGTTACCAGATACTTCTATATAACACTAACATTGGAATATCACACTATTTCCAGAGGAATTAATAAGATCAGATTAAGATATAAGAGTTTCCAAATACTCTTATAATAGATTGGAGTAGAACTTCTAGAACAATCTGAAGAATAATTTTGCATGTCTTCTTATGGTAGTTCCACCTTCCTTGTGGGTTGCTTCTCTCGCAGAATGTCTTCGAGAAGATTGGAAAACAAGATAATAAGATAATCTAGATAAAGTAGAAAGATCTATATTAAGAATTGGTTCAGGCTTTTGTTATCCTTCAATATACTTCTAATTTTATTACCCATAAGATATATACTTATTTCATACATGATTGGTTTTACTTAGCTATCAAATCAATTTCTCTAATAGAGGTTATACTTGTTGTTTTTCATTAGGTGTATCCATAGATACTTTAGTTGTTGAATGTTGATTTGAATAGAAGTGTAGAATGCTTATGGAATGATGACTTAATAGTAAGTTGATCAAATGGTTCATTGATGTGTTGATATTTCATATGCTCACTTGTATAAGATTATTGAGACAATGAGCATAGGAAGGTTATTGGGTTTAATGATTTAAATCAAAGTTGTTAGTTGTTTTCTTAGGTATCATGATTTCACTTTTATGTTCTTCACTTGTAATCGTAATGCAAACATAGAGGTTTGGAAAGATCATATGTAATGAAGGTTTAACAGTAGTTTAAGAATGTTTATTTCTCCTTTTAAATGCTTCCTTGTTGATGAGATATGTACATATTCCATAAATATGTTATTAATGATAATTAAGTCATTTCCCACTTGTGGGATTGAGTTAACACTTGTTTCTATCATTTGTGTTCCACTGAACCTTTGTTATTTACTTGTGAAGGTTCACTTAATAGCTATTATATAATTTAGAAAGATGTTGTGTGAATGGTTGATAACTTAAAGAGTTCATGATTAGAGGACATAATGTCTCTACTAATGAGATGGTTCACTTGTGCATTTCTATCTTGTGGAAGTGTGATCATCATCTATGTGATTTGGATACTCACCCCCTCTTTGAGTTCTAGATACCTAGTGAATTATCCCAAGTCACTTATAAACTTGTTGTTAAGGCTGTTGAGAGTTTGTGTTGGTCACAACCAATTATGGTTTGTGTAATCAGATGATTTGGTTTACAAGATACTTGTTATAAAGATCACTCCAAATGTACTCTTGACCAGATGATGTAAATCTATTTCATCATGTCAAGTGATACATTGGCCACTTTGGTTTGTTTAAACTTTCGTGCCAAATTTCCCGTATTTTTAGATGCATGATTTGCAAATGCACATATTATATTTAGATCCTTATAACCTCCCAAATACTGGGATGTTACACACATCCTCATATAATTCCTAGAGGAGAACCTCCTAAAATTGATGCACATTCTTTTGGTGAGTGGCAATATTACATGGAAACTCACTCGAACTCTTCTTGTATTGAACTTTGGAGGGTCACTCAAGATGGATACAAGCCACATGACCCCAAGAACTTGACAAGAAGAGAAGCCGTAGATTGTCAACTCAACTACACCGACTTGTCCATCATTCAAAAAGTCGTGGGTCCGAACCACATGCCTCATCTTCAACAATATTCCATCGCCAAGGAAACATGGGACGCTCTTGTCCTCATGTTTGTGGGCAATGAGAGTATGCAAAGGAATATGTATGATGCCTTGAGCAATGAGGCCGAAGGGTTCTATATGCATAATGGTGAGAGCCATGAAGACATGTACCAAAGACTCAAGACTCTTGCCACTACATTCAACAATGTTGGTGCCAAGTACATTGATGATGCTTGGATCAAGAGAAAATACATGATTGCTCTCATGCCTTTTGAGCTCACAGACTTGAAGAGCATTCAAGGATGACATGACTTTGCTTCTTTGATCTCAACCCAAGTAATGCAAGAAGTGTGCTCCTATCAAGTGCAAACCAAAAAATGCTCCTGAAAACCATGCTAGAGCCCTAGGAATGCACACAGGAGCTTCGGTTTCTTTGAAGGCCAAGGTTGTGTCAAGGGAGGTTGAGTATGAAGAAGATTGCTTTGAGGACTTTGCTCCATTGAAGGATCAAGAATATGACCCCATGCTCAAACATGTCATTGCTCTTACCGTGCAAAAGTTTTGGAAGAATCCATCCAAGGCCAAGGCATATGTTGAGGAGAAGACCAAGTGCTGCCATGGAAATGAAAGGACTCAAAGGGTGAGGTCTTGCTTAAATTGCCAAAATAAGCACCATTTCATTGTGGAGTTGTAACATCCCAAGTATGAAAACTACCCCCTAGAATGTTTGATTTCCTGTTTGATTAAAGTATTGCATCATGGCATCATTTTACTCCCTTGTTTGCATTTGTTTTGCATCTGTTTTATCTTGTTTTCATAATGAAACTCAAACAATTTCAAATGCTTTGTTTTCATACTTGCTCTGTTACAACTTTGGAAATAAAAATCACAAATAAAAACAACCAACTTGTTTCCTTTTATTCCATGTTGATCACTCATTAACTTGTTGGTTTTAATCAAACAATTAATTCAATCAATTAATTCAAATCACCTTCAATTTCAAATCAAATGCATCAAACAGAACCACTTTTGAACTTATAAACATTAACAAGCCAATCAACTAATTTTAATCAACTTAACCATAGGGTCCACCCTATTAAAAAGGTTTGTTTTATGAATGGTCAATTAATATTAAAAATTCACTCAAATTTGGTTTATTTCCAAACAGCATCAAAATTCAAATGTTTTTGAAAACCAAAGTTGACATTTGTTAGGTTTTGACCTAATTAACCCACAGGATTTTTTCCCAAATTTTTTGCAACTCTAAACCTATCTATCTCTTCCATTTTCTTTGCTACAAAAAAAAAACAGAAAAATGAAAAATAGGAAGAAGAAAACGGTTCAAGGGGGGTAGAAACGCAGCCCAGCCCACCAAAACCGTGGCCCGTACCCCTTCATCCCCTTCCTCAATACGCAGGTGGCGTCCTTCATGGACAGCGACCTGCGCTGTCACCTCCTCCACCCGATTCTCCCTCCCCCTCCTATATCTATCCCCAATCCGTGGAGAAACCCTAGCCTAGCCCTAACCCTAGCCCCAGCCGCCACCAATCTCTCCTCTTCCTCCCCTCCATCTCCCTGCCACTTGTCTGAAGTTTCTGAACATGAAGATCGCCGTGGTGGCCGTCGTTTTGCGGGCATGGCGCCTCCGCCCTAGCCCACGCCGGCGCCATCCAAGCCCGGGAATGGAACCGGGCTGGTGTCCTCTGCGCCCCTGTGCCCTCGGCCAGGCCCGGGACGCGTCGGGCCGCCGCCGCCATTCGCTCCACGCCGGCGACCTCACCCTGCTGCTGCCCGACTCCACCCCGATCGCCCCCTGCGCCTCCTTCCGCTCGGCAGCCCCAAGGTGAGCCTTCCCCTTCCCTCGGTCGCCTCCCTTCTCTCTCCCTTGGCACAGCAGCCCCACGCCCCACGGCCGTCGCCCCTCCGGCGAGCAGCTAACGCTGCCGGCGACCTCCTCGTTTCTGTCCGCCCAGGCACAGTACGTGCAGATTTGATTCAGTTAAAATCCCGCGCGGCCACACCTTAAGCCCCCCGAGTTCCCCTTCTGTTACAAACCAGCCGATCCACCCCACTGGCAGCGAACCTTGCGTGCGAACCCACAGGTCCCAGGTTCGAGCCCCAGCCCCACCCCTTTTTCTGCTCCTTATTAGTTTTGATTCAGTTAAGCCGCGAGCCAACAGCTTAACCCCCTCACTGCTCCCATCCTAGCAACACGCAGAGAAGCACCCCACTGGTTAGCCCCTTTGCTCACAGAATCAGAGGTGCAGGGATCGAATCCCACCTCCCACCAATAAAACCACCTTTTTATTTTTGCAAGGTTTTGGTACAGAAACATCTCAGTAATCACCAATAGGCCCTTGCAAATTAATTCTAGCCCTGCAAAATTTTTCCTAAGTCCCTAGTGCATTAAAAATGGCAGATTTGCACTATATCTTGTAAATTGCATAAGAAAATCATTGTAACTCCAATTTTGACTTTTTAAATATGTTTTCTGTCCCAAATTAAATGTTCTATCCAAATATAAAATTTGTTCAATGTTTTGAATATTTTAAATTGGTGCAATATTTGAAAACTTGTGAAATTCACTTAAACTTGCAAAATTCATAACTTGGTCATAAAAATTCCAAATTCCACAAACTAAATATGTTTTACAATCAACTTTTCATGTACTTTCCAAATATAAATTTTGTTTGCTGTTTTGAATAATTTAAATTGCTGAAAACAACTGTTTCTTGTTTAATGCATTTAAAATTGCCAAAATAATAACTTGCTCATTTTAAATCCAATTTCCACAAATGAAATATGTTTTCCATGCAGAATTAAACCCTCTTTCCAAATATAAAATTTGTTTCATGTTTTGAATAATTAAAATTGGTTAAATGATTTAAACCTTGTTTAAATCATTTAATATTGCTAAATTCATAACTTGATCAAAACAAATTCTTTTGGGACATATAAAATATGTTTTCAAACCATAAAAGCATAACCTTTTCAAATATAAACTTTGTTATCTGTTTTGAACAATTTAACTTGATGAAAAAAACAAATGTTTGTGTGACACCTTTAAGGAACCAAAATTTCCTAACTTAATGAATGAATTTCTAAACTCGGTAAACCTTATTTCCATTTGGTTCTATTGTTGTTATTTTGCTGTTTTCCTCATCCATGCATCATGCTAATCCACTTTCACATGTTGATTAGTTGTAGAACAATTAATTCAACCATAATTCATGGGCTTTCCATATGCAATCCAATTGCATATGGGTCCATTTAATTTGTGTTATCTTGTCAGCTAGTTTATTTTGATGCATCAATTAAATGGTCATGCATCATCCCATTATTTGTGCACTATGCCATGATATTGATTGTCTACCTTTTCTGCATTGTTTGTTTGCTTCTTCTCGGATAAACGACGACGTTGAGACCGACGATCCTTACGACACCCCTTCTAAGGAGTTAGCTCAGTACCAGGCTACTGGGTTTGCAGGCAAGTTATCACTCACATTAACCACTGTGTTCCTTTCAACATTGGTTACCGATACTTTCCGTTGTTCTTTTCTGCTAGCCTTAGTATTAGTTGTTCTGTTACGAACCCATCACATGAATCCCTTAACCTTGATATTGCCTCACCTCCACACCTATAACCATTGCTTGTGCCCGTGTCTTACTAGCATGCTTAGGTTGTTTTGCTCGAGTCTGTTAACCGTTACTTTCTGTTGCTATCTCTATTATGTTCTGGGGCTCGATGTTCAATCAATCAATCAATCATGCTAGTGTTACTATTAATAATAAATTTGATGATAAGGCACCGGCAGGAGGCCCTGTGTGGTTTTGAGGCCTGCTAGTGTCGACCCTAATAGGAAAAGGGTCTTGTCTACTGATCCATGATGAGCGCACTACCCGCATGTGGGAAGCGAGTATGGGCGCCCCCCTCAACTTGACCTGATTCGCATCTCGTCCAAATCGCCTCATTTAGTTCGTGTTTTCCATTTGCCGCATGCATGTTTTTGCGAGCCCAGGCCAGGGTGGAACTTTCGTAGTCGGCATATAGGGGGACACGTTCTTAGAGTGCTATGAGGGTCCATTTTCTTCTGGGCTCGATTAGCCGTGCGCCCAAGGTGCTTTGGGCTTGATGCGAAGAATGGTTGGTTGTGTTGAGTGCCCCGCTTGGTGGGGTGATCTCCCATCTGGCGGGTTATTCATACGTGTACGGCCAAATTGGTGCAACCCTGCAGGGATAATCTTCTCGAGAAGCCGTGTTCCGCGGTTATGGATTACTTGGTGAAAGTACTGGCTAACAAGTACTCAGGACAACTTAAACATAATGATCAAACATGTTACACCCAATGATTAATAACTTGACTAGTAATAGGTTGATGACACAATAACTTGTTTCACCTTTAATACAACTGTGTGAGTTATCCTCGGATTGCTTCTTTGGATAAGGGGCGAGATCCAGGATGGGTTTGTTTGAAGTTATCTTTCAGTTGGTTACAATACTCGATCTTATCCCCTTTCTGTTAGTTGGAAGTTGTAGCTCTCTGTAGTTGGTTAGCGCAGCCAGTTGCAGCATCTTTTATATCCCCTTTCTTCCGTTGAACCCAAGGCATCTGTGCTTGGTGTTGACGGGCTACACTTTGGTGAACTGTGAGTCTTGCTTGCCAGTACGTTTATGTACTGACCCCTTTGGGGCTGTGGTTTCCGCAGACGACGTTTCCGAGGATCTACATGGTGGCTACTACGGGGATTATGACGAGACTGCTGACGAGTAGATAGCGGACCCGGGCAGGATCTGAGACTTCGTGGATGGGCTCCGTCTTTTCGTTACCGGCCTCTTAGGCCTATTCGGTTCTTGTCTGTACTCAGACATGTTGAATGCTTCCGCTGTATTGTAATGATGTATTGTTGGGGCAGGTGCCCTCTGAATGATTGTATTTGCTATCTCTGCTCTAATGAGAGCCATTTGCAAGTTATTTCATTCTTTTGTGTCGTAGAGATCTGTTGTGATAGCCTTTGTTCAAAGCTGTTGACGTACCATGTGTGATTGGTATGAAGTACGTCGACAGTAGTGCCTTTGATCTCTAGTGGATAGTTTACATCGACGATGGAATAGCAGGGCTTGTGTTGTCGCGCATAAGCGCAGGCCTACCAGGAAGCTGGGACGTGGGAGCAGTTATGCCCCATAATCCAAGCACCTGCTATCCAGTTCGGCCCGATGAGTATCCCCTAGAAATCAGGGTACGACAGGAGTGTCCCTATGAAAGTAGAGAATATCACGGTGGCAAGCTCATTCGCAAGGACAAGTCCAAGGTTGCTTACAAGAAACCTCACTTCAAGAAGAAACCTTTCAACAAGAAGTCCCCCACCAAGTTTGTGCTTGTGACTCAAGAAGAGTATGATTCTGGAAGTGATGAAGAAGAAGAAACCACAAGTGAAGTGCCCACTCTTGCTATTGCTACAACTCCATAATCTTCATCACTCTTTGAATCCCCCAATAAGAATCTTCCTCAACTCAATGCCAAGTGCTTTATGGCTAAGGCCTCGAAGGTATCACCTTCTCCAAACTCTAAGAATCCAAATGAATTGATGAACCATGCTAGTCTTAGTAGAAGATGAAATTGTCTCTTTGGAACGTTTTATGTCTAACATGCAAGGAGAGACAAAGAAGTACTTTGATCATCTCATGACCCAATTGGGAGAGGCCCATGAAGCTCTTGAGAAGAAAGGTGAGATTGAAAGAAGGGATGCGGATGAGATAACATCTCTCTCCATGACTCTTGAGGAAGAGCATAATGGTAGAGTTTCTCTAGAAGAGGAACTTGAATCTATTGAAGTGTCACATAATGAAATTGTTGCTAATATCACTAAAAAACGTGACCTTGCAATTGCTAAATATAAAAAGGCTAAAAGGGATAAGGTCGAGTTTGGGGTTGTTCATGAGAAACTAACGGAGGAGTTTGAGAATCTCACCAAGGCTCACAAAGCCTTCGAGAGTGAACACTCTATCCTCAAATATTTACGTGGAAAATTCAAACTAAACTTAATCAACTTAACACCCCTAGAACCTCTACTTCTTATTGTGATCATGCAAATATTATTTAGGAAAATGCTAGGTTGAAGGATGAGCTTGCAAGGCTCAAGGGCAAGGGCCCTCAAGTTGAAGAGGTTGTGGCCTCAATCCCACAAGTGGTTGTTGCTAGACCACAAATGAGTGCTCCGAGGCCACAAGTGGGCAAGCAAGGTCTTGGCTATGTTGCCAAGAATAAGAACAAGAACAAGAAGAACAAGAACAACAAGAAGGCCAACAATGGTGCTTCAGGTGGTATTTTCATTAGGGACAACACTACTCGTAGCATCCCCGCGCAAGCCAACAATGTTGCCTCAAGTGGTGGTGTCATGAGGGAAAACACTACTCGTAGCATTTCCTCGGGAACTAACAATCCACACCATTTCTTATATGTTGATTATTATGGTGTTGTGCAAGCTAAATATGTTGGTCCTATTTAAGGTTTTATTGAGTATACTATTTGGGTTCCAAAGACCCTTGTTGCTAACGTGAGGGGAACCTCCACGGGTCCTAACTCTAGTAAATGATCTCTTGCATGACTATGCTTCCGGTGGATCGAAATGGATAATTGATAGTGGTTGCACTACTCATATGACCGGAAGCAAAGAACTTGTGACGGAGTTGCGCCCATATGGTATTGATTCAACCGTCACCTATGGAGACAAGTCCATGTCTAAGGTATCGGGGTTTGGCAAGGTTGTGATTGCTCCTAATGTCACTATCGTGGACGTCATCCTTGTTGAATCCCTTGGTTTCAATTTACTTTCATTTCGTTCTCTTGGGAAGATGGGTTTCTCCGTCTTCTTTGATGAAAACAATGTGGTCCTTTTGAGGAGCAAGACTCTTGACGTCGCATACGTGGGACATGTCGAAAATGAGTTGTCTGTGGTAGAATTTTCGAAGTCCGCCAACTCTCAATCGATGTGTATTTTCGGAAAGGCAGACGTGGGGTGGTTGTGGCATCGCCGCTTATCCCATGTCAACATGAGAACTTTGCAAAGTCTTCATAAAGGTGGCCTTATCCTCAGACTAAAAGAAAATGTTTCCTTTTCCAAAGATCACGTTTATAGGTTGTGTGTTGAAGGAAAGATGAATGATGCCGCTCACAAGGCCAAGACTATTATCTCATCAAAGAGGATCTTGGAGCTTCTCCATGTTGATCTCTTTGGTGTCGTGCCCGAGGCAAGTCTTGGTGGCAAGAAGTATTGCTTGGTGATTGTCGATGATTATTCAAGATACACTTGGGTTTATTTCTTCAAGTGCAAGAGTGAGACGCAACAAACTATCATCGACTTCTCCAACCAAGTGCAACGTCAACACAATGTCCAAATCATGGCTATTAGGAGTGACAATGGCTCCGAGTTCAAGAACTACACGTTGAATGAATTCCTTAGTGATGAGGGTATTTGTCATCAATATTCCGCCACCTACACCCCTCAAAAAATGGTGTATCCGAGCAGAAGAATAAAAACCAATTGGATATGGAAAGGACCATGTTTGCGGAGTATTTTTCTCCCCAATATCTATGGGCTGAGGCTGTATCCACCGCATGCCACTCCTCCAACTGCCTCTACATCCGCAAGGGATTGGACAAGACTCCGTATGAGATCCTCACCGGCAACAAACCCAACGTCTCATACTTTCCTGTATTCGGTTGTAAGTGTTTCTATTTGATCATGGGTGTTCGGTTGTCTAAATTCCAATCTAAAACTATTGAGGGTATATTTGTTGGTTACGGTGCCGAATCCCACACTTATAGAGTTTATGACAAAGCCTCACAGATTGTCATAGAATCTTGTAGTGTGGCTTTCGAGGAAAATGATGGCTCCCAAGTGGCACAATTTCATCTTTCTAATGTAGATGTTGCAATGCCTCAAGAAGTCATAGGAAGGATGGGTGTGGGATTTTTCCGCCCCATCGAGGGACACCTTATGGCGACTCGAGAAGGACTATGCTCTAGTCAAGTGGAGACCTCCTCTACACTAAAAGAACAAGCCAAGGAGCCAAGTGATGCACCTAACCAAGAACATGTTGAAGATTCTCCTCTCATTAACCAAGTTACTACTGAGGTCTACGCACGCTTCTATTCTTGTAGACAATGTTGTGCCTCCAAGTGCAGAGGTTTGTAGAACAGCAACAAGTTTCCCTTAAGTGGATCACCCAAGGTTTATCGAACTCAGGGAGGTAGAGGTCAAAGATATTTCTCTAAAGAAACCCTGCAATCAAGATACAAGAAGTCTCTTGTGTCCCCAACACACCCAATATACTTGTCAGGTATATAGGTTCACTAGTTCGGCGAAGAGAGAGTAAAATGCAAGTAATATGGATGATAATAAGTGATAATAGCAATCTGAAATAAAATGGAAGCAAACAAACATGTAGCAGAACAAGCGGAAAATGGTGTTTCAATGCTTGGAAATAAGGCCTAGGGCTCCTACTTTCATTAGTGGACGCTCTCAACAATGATCACATAAATGAATAACTAGATAGATTCTCTCACTGTGCTACTCTTAACCCTCTCCGGTTGGATAATGAACACTAATCATTGCAAAGGACTGTAACAACACTCCTTAAATTTGTATTCCCATGTCTAGTTAACCCCACGCTGTCACTATGAGTTCCCTAGAAGGTACTAAGCAAAATCCACAATTTCATAGTGGAGACACACACGTCATGCACACTGTCACCTTCACGCCACGATACAAGGTGACTCCAAAGTTCATATTAATAAAGCACTTGAGTAGCAAAATATGAAGATTAACATCTACGGATTCAAATAGATTACAAAGCTCATGATCACATATAGATCACAACATGGGAGAGAGAGATGAACCACATAGCTATGGGTAGAGCCTTCAGCCCCGGGGGAGAACTACTCCATCCTCATCATAGGAGACAGCAATGGCGATGGAGATGGCGGTGGAGTCGATGGAGATGGCTTCCGGGGGTACTTTCCTGTCCCGGCAGTGTGCTAGAACCGAGATTTGTCCCCCGAAACTTGTCGGCAGCAGCGGCGGAGCTACGGATGTATATTGTAGAAAAGGTCGATTCCTCTAGGGTTTATGCATCGGGGAGTATATATGGGCGAAAGGGCGATGCCGGGAGGTGGCCAGGGGGCCCACACCCCTAGGTGGCGCGACCAGGGGGACCCGTGCCACCCCATGGTGTGGCCACCCTGTGGCCCCCCTCCGAGGCTCTTCGGGACTTCTAGAAGCTTCCGGGACTTTTAGGACTTCTGGCTTTCGAATTTTCCAATTCCGAGAATATTTCCAGAACAACTTTTCTGAAACTAAAAACAGCAGAAAACAGGGAACTGGCTCTGTGGCATCTTGTTAATAGGTTAGTCCGGAAAATCGATAAAAATGACAAAGAAGGGAGAAAACATGTAGCAATTGGCATAATATCAACATGGAACATCAGAAATTATAGATACGTTTGAGACGTATCAAGCATCCCCAAGCTTAGTTCGTACTCGTCCTCGAGTAGGTAAACCATAAAACAAAACAATTTCTGAGGTGACATGCTACCACACAATCTTGATCATAATATGTAAAGTAGAACATGTAAACTAGGATCAAATGAACAAAAGTTGTGATCTATATTTGATATCAACAAGTAATGCATAAACAAAGAAGAAAGAAGTAAAACTTTTAATGAATCAATGCTAATAGACTATCAACCGTGCAAAGTTTATTAGAGATGATTTAAGCTTTCAAGAACAAAAACATCATGCACGTCAAACTATCTTCACAACCCCTGTTAGGATCAAGTCAAGCTTTCCACACGATGCAATGCTTGAATCTTAAACTATTTGCGCACTAAAAACAAGCAAGTGTTGTGCGTTGGTCCCTGGAACAAGGATGTTATGGCTAAGAGAACATTATGGGGGGTTTTGAAGGTCAATGGAAGAAAGGCTCACAAAGCTGAAAGTGGTCTGGCTCTGGTCTCCATTGTCGGAAGGAGGGAAGGCGGAATACTGCTCTGGCTCCCATTGCCGGCAGTTTCCCCTTCTTCTTCCGCCCCGGTGGCGACGGACGCTGCCGCGAGCTCCTCTCCGACGAGGATGATTTTTTCCTCCGCCGTCTCGGGCGCGAGTGGCGGAGATGTCGCGGAGGAGGTCCCGGCGAGGTTGGTGGCGGCAAGAGGAATTTCCTCGCCTGCTGCGCTGCTGGCAGCTTTCTCTGGCTCGTCGCCGGTTGCACGCAGCGGAGAATCCACCATGGGATCCATGGTGTTGATGATCTCATCGATCTCCGCCGCGACGGAGCGGGGCGGAGAAGAGTTCGGTGAAGCCATTTTTTGGCGGCGCAATGGAATCCGTACGCTCCGGTGAGTTCCCGGACGGCGTTCGTGCGTTCGCTGGAAGATTCGCTCTGCTCGCAGTGCGCTTGGGCGCTGTGGAGGCAAGAAGAGAACTGGGAGTAGAAGGTTTGCCGGAGAGGATGATGACGGCTATTTATAGCCCGAAACTCGTCGCGATATGTGCTAATGGCTCTTTTGACCGTTGGATGATCAATGCGTGTCGCTCGCCGGAAATTCCGGGAAATGAAACGACGGGTGATTATTGCTATCTCCTCGTTTCCCGCGAGAATCTGTCAGAGATACGTTTCAGGGTTTCCTGCTCGACACCCAAACGTCCCTGACGTCAGCAAGATTAAAGAGCCGACGTAGGAAGTTCTTTCTCCATGAAGATTCGTGGAAGAAATGCCGGATTTTCCAAAATCTGAGTTTTGCGTTATGACATTATTCTGATAAAAAGAAGAATCAAGACAGAGAGCCTGTATTTCTCGGAAAGAATGCATTCTTGACGAAAGGCGGCGAATCGGAGTCTTAATCCTTCTTGGGGGCTACTGTCGATATATACCAACTAGGGGTATATCAGATGGTAGTCTAAAGTGTCGGATTACCAGGGTGGCCTAAATGTTAGTGGGCTATGGTCCATTGGGCGGCCCAGTAAGCTGACGCACGGAAGCCGGATTCTAGAAGAACCCGGATCACGGCCCACGTGATACGGCTTGGAGTAGAAGGCGGATTCCTTGCTTTCCAAGTTAACACATACCGTAGTCTTCTAGGTTTCCTTCTCTGTATGCCCTAACCCGGTTATTATATAAAGCCGTACGGGAGATAAGATAGAAAGACAAGAAGCAAAAGGCTAAGTTGTCGAGAGGTTGATCCTTGACGAGCAGCTAATAGAACCTCACATTGTACTATGTATTCCCAGGCTTTAGTCCTGAATAGTGAGATTGCAGGAGTAGGAACGCCACATTACTGCGTCGTACCGAACCTGGGTAAAACTCTGTGTCCTTGATCATCGTACAATCACGTCCCCGCACGTCTCTATCGGTAGTCTCATGGCACCCCCGTCTATGAAATCTACTATGATGTCTCGACAACCGTCATACATATCGACAAGGCAATCCCAAGCTTTATTTGCACTTGAGAAGGACCGGATGTGCTCAACTCCTTCCTTTTCCATTGCCTTCTCCAACATGTGCATGGCATGAGCGTTGAGTTGCTCATCTATGATGTCACTTGAGCTTAAGTTCTTGGGGTCCTTTGGCTCATACCCCTTATCAACAATTCTCCATATTTGAATTGAAGAGATGCACATGTAAGACTTCATGGAAGCTTTCCAATTAGTAAAACGATGCCTATCCACCATAGGAGGTGGACCAAGATGATTAACATGTGGATGTTGAACATTAGGAGCATTGTTATAAGCAAAGCCAAAAGACTTTCCACCACTACCATTTCTAGGTGACGATCTTGCGGTTCCTTCCTTAGATGGATTGGAGTTTCATGTTCATCTAAGACAACATTCTCTCTATATTGATTAGATGTAGATGTCAATTCTTTTATTAGTCCCTCCATCTTTTTCTCGGAGCTATCAATCATAGCTTGGATTAGCTTTTGAATCCCCTCCATGGTGACGGGATCATTAGCCATACTTTCCTCCTCTTTAGGCGGTAAATCCCTTAATAAAGATACGAGGCTCTGATACCAATTGAAAGATCGAGAGGTTAACTAGAGGGGGGGGTGAATAGGTTAACTACAAATTTTAGCTTCTTTTTCGAGTTAACAAGATAGTGCTCAAATATAGATTGTCTAGATTATGCAACTAGGTGAACAATCCTATATGTTGAGCAAGTACAACTAGCACACGGTGAATATATGACTAAGCTAGTAGCAACAAGTAAAGGTAAGTTGAGGAATAACCGAACACAATGACGCGGGGATTTATCCTGAAGTTCACTTCCCAATGGGAGCTAATCTCCGTTGGAGCGGTGGGGTGCCACCAAAGTGGAACACCGAGTAGCCCTCAAATGGCACACCGTATCTCCTTCGAGTCCTTCCACCGATGTGGATAGACTCGAATCACTATGTTGTCGTTGAGGTTGACAACTAGAACCTTTACAAGGATGAGGCACACTCCACAACTTTGGAAGGTCCTCACCAAATCCCCGGAGCCACCAAGACACCGGGAAGCAAGATCCACGAGCACAAGAGCCTCGGGGACAACAGCAAGGCTCTAAACTCCAATGAGCTAGAAGCAACAAGGTTCTTGGCTCCAATGAACCAAGAACAACAAGATCCCTAGGGTATGAGTGGGCTAATGACGAACCGGCTTGGTGAAGTTGTAGATCTAGATCTTCTCCTCCAAATCCCAAGAGATCAATGGCTTTGTTTGGGTTTGGGGAGAACCTTGAGCTTGGAGGTGGTCAATAATGGTGGTGGGAGAATGCTTGTTTGACAACTCCAAAAGGTAGGAGACAAGTTCTATTTATAGTGGGGGGGGGAGAAAGTTGCCGTTGGGGGAATCTTGGTGCTACGCAGAGTGGCCGGCTGGGAGCCTGGCCTATCGTGTAGGGAGCCCGGCCTGTGCGCAGAGGGCCCGGCAAGGCCGACTGCTAGGCCGACCAACACACCGAACAGCCCGGCCTCGAGCCCGGCCTGGGCCGGCTAGGCAGCACCCGACCTGCGCAGGGGAGATCCCGGCCTGGGCTGGCCGCCAGGCCGACCACCTAACCGAACCCCCCGTCCTGAGGCCAGGCCAGGCCGGCTGTCAGGACGGCCAGGCAGTTTTTCTTCCCTTCGATTTCTTCTTCCTCCTTCTTATTTCTTTGACCATTTTCTTCAACAAACAAGTGTTTTGACATGTTTTTCTTTCTCCATTTTTTGTGCTCTCATAGCTTTATATATTTTTCATTTGTTCCTTAGAACACTTACGCACAATGGTCAAATACTTCCAAGTGTTGTAATCAAACATCAAAAACTAGGATTAGGAAACATGTCCTTTCAGCATTCCCATGTCTAGTTAACCCCACGCTGTCACTATGAGCGCCCTAGAAGGTACTAGACAAACACCACAATTCATAGAGGAGACACACACGATGTGCACACTGTCACCTTCACACCACGGGACAAGGTGACTCCAAAGTTCATATTAATAAAACACTTGAGTAGCACAAGATGAAGATTAACATCTACTTATTCAATTAGATTACAAAGCTCATGATCACATATAGATCACACCATCGGATAGAGAGATGAATCACATAGCTACAGGTAGAGCCCTCAGCCTCGGGGGAGAACAACTCCCTCCTTATTATAGGAGACATCAAAGGCGATGGAGATGGCGGTGGAGTCGATGGAGATGGTTCCGGGGGCACTTCCCCGTCCGGGCAGGGTGCCAGATTAGAGATCTTTCCCCCGAAACTTGTCATCGGCGGCGGCGGAGCTACGGATGTATTTTGTGGAAAAGGTCGATGTATTTAGGGTTTACGCCTCGGGGAGTATATATGGGCGAAAGGGCGATGCCGGGGGGTGGCTAGGGGGCCCACACCACCTGGTGGCGCGGCCAGGGGGGGACCCGCGCCACCCTATGGTGTGGCCACCTTGTGGCCCCCCTCCGGGGATCTTCGAGACTTCTGGATGCTTCCATGGAAAATAGGAACTTCGGGATTCGTGGTGTCCAATTCCGAGAATATTTCCAGAACAAATTTTTCGAAATAAAAAACAGCAGAAAACAGGGAACTGGCACTTGGCATCTTGTTAATAGGTTAGTCCCGGAAAACGTGTAAAAATGCTATAAAGAAGGGAGAAAACATGTAGCAATTGGCATAATATCAACATGGAACATCAGAAATTATAGATACGTTGGAGACGTATCAAGGAGGACCTTTGAGTATGAGCGTCGTCAAAGTGATGCCGTCCAAGGAAGGCAGAGGTGTGAACTGGCGAAGAAGGCCAAGTATGATAGGATGACCTCTGCGGTGTCTATGAGCAAGAGGGAGTACATATCATGAGGGCCAGACCTTTCTTCACCATGGCTCACACTGCTGAGAGGTTATACATCATAAATGTATCCTTAATTTCTGATGTTCCACGGTGTTTTCTTATTGTTTCCCACATGTTTGCTATACACTTTATGTCATTTTTATCGATTTTCCGGACTAACCTATTGACAAGATGCAACAGAGCCAGTTCCCTGTTTTCTGCTGTTTTTAGTTTCAAAAAAGTTGTTCTGGAAATATTCTCCGAATTGGAAAATTCAAAAGCCAGAAGTCTTAGAAGTCCCGGAGGGTCCACGGAGTCCCGAAAAGACTCGGAGGGGTGCCCGGGAGCCACCACGCCATAGGGGGCACGGTTCGTCCTCTAGCCACACCGGGATGTGGTGTGGGCCCCCTAAACACCCCCTGGCATCACCATTTCGCCCATATATACAACCCGAGGCATAAATCCTAAATCGATCGGCCTTTTCCACCAAAAACATCCGTAGCTCCGCTGCCGCTGCCGACAAGTTTCGGCCGACATCCGTAGCTCTGTTCCGGCACCCTGCCGGGACGGGGAAGTGCCCCCGGAGCCATCTCCATCGACTCCATCGCCATCTTCATCGTCGTTGTTGTCTCCTATGATGAGGAGGGAGTAGTTCTCCCCCGGGGCTGAGGGCTGTACCAGTAGCTATGTGTTTCATCTCTCTCTCCCATGGTGTGATCTTTATGTGATCATGAGCTTTGTAATCTAGTTGAATATGTAGATGTACTCTTCATCTGTTATGCTACTCGAGTGGTTTTATTATGAGATCTCCGTAAACACTTTGATCACGGTGTAAAGGTGACAGTGTGTGCACCGTGCGGTTTAGCATGATATTTATATCTTGTGTTGGATGACCCTATGAAATTGTGGTGTTCGTCTAGTACCTTCTAGAGCGCTCATAGTGACAGCGTCGGGTTAACTAGACATGGTAATGCGACTTTGAGGAGTGCTGTTACAACCCTACACAATGGATTGGTGTTTGTTATTCGACCGGAGAGTGGTTCAGAGTAGCATAGTGAAGATAGATATTTATGCATTCAATTATGTTATCATTGTTGAGAGTGTCCACTAGTGAAAGTAGGATCCCTACGCCTTGTTTCTAAGCATTGAAACACCGTTTACAATCAATCTGCTACATGTTTGCTTGCTGTCATTTTGGTTTCAGATTGCTATTATCACTTATAATCATTTATATTACTTTTATTTCACTCTCTCTTCGCCGAACTAGTGCTCCTATACAACTGACAATTGTATTAGGTGTGTTGGGGACACAAGAGACTTCTTGTATCGTAATTGTAGGGTTGCTTGAGAGGGATACCTTTGACTTCCTCCTCCCTGAGTTCGATAAACCTTGGGTAATCCACTTAAGGGAAACTTGCTGCTATTCTACAAACATCTGCACTTGGAGGCCCAACACTGTCTACAAGAATAGAAGCGTGCGTAGACATCAAGCTCTTTTCTGGCGTCGTTGCCGGGGAGTTAAGGTAAAAGGTACTCAAATCCTCGGGTGTGAGTGCTCGAACTTATTTCATTTAGATTCTGCAATTATATCTTTTTTCTTCTTGTTTTTATTTTCACTAGTTAGGCTTAACGGAAAACAACAAAAAATTGAGAGAGCTTTATAATATTTATCTTGAGTTAGGACATGAAGTGTTTGAAGAGAAAATTAAAAAATCTATGAAACTTTATTTGCATGCTAGTAGCAATGTTATTAGCATTAATTCTTTGAACACCATTGTTGCTAATTCTATGGAAAAGTTTAAGCTTGGGGAAGCTGGTTTTGAAGAATATGATATTTTTAGTATCCCAAGTTTTGAGGAGGAAATTTTCTTTGATGATACTTTGCCTCCAATATATGATGATTACAATGATGAATATATTATTTTCAGTCCACCTACTATTGAGGAGAAAGTTAATTCTGATTATAATATGCCTCCTATATTTCATGATTATGGTGATGACAATAATAATGATAGATATTTTGTTGAATTTTCTCCCACTACTATTAATGAGAATGACTATGCTTATGTGGAGAGTATTAATTCTTTTATGCATGTGGTTCATGATAAGAATGTTTTATGTGATAGTTACATTGTTAATATTATTCATGATGCTACTGAAATTTATTATGAAATAGGGAAACATGGTCTTATGCATCTCAAAAATATCAAGTTTCCCCTCTTTATGTTGAATTTTTTGAAATTGCACTTATTTTGTCTTCCTATGGTAGCCACTTTGTGCTTTATTGAATTGTTCTTGTACAAGATTCTTTTTCATAGGAAGTGGGTTAAACTTAAATTTGTTTCACATTTGCTTCTTGGTGCTCTCTTTTGCTTCAATTCATATTTCTCATGTGAGCATCTTCTCAAATTATGATGCCTAGCTAAAAGGCGTTAAAGAAAAGCACTTCTTGGGAGATAACCCATGGTTTTATGTTTCCTTTGTTTTTATCTGTTTTCTTTGAGTCAAGGGGATGTATACTTCTGTAGCAACTCGTTTGTATCTTTATTTTCATGTATTAGTAATGCCAAGTAAGGTTTCTGACGAGAGTTGGAGTTGGTTTTCAGATATCTGCGTAGGAAACAGATTTCTGCTGTTCACCGTAAAAAATCGTATAATTGACAGAAAAATCAGAATGACCTGATTTTTTTATATCCCTCAATTAATTCCACAACTTTTTAGTTCTTTAAGTTTTTAGATTTGAGCAACGTAAGTTCCTCGAAAAAAATTCGTCTTTACAGACTGTTCTGGTTTTGACAAATTGTGCCATTTTTCTTGCATTTGCTCTTTTACGATGTCAAATGGATTTCTTTGCTTCATGAAACATCAGTGGCTGTAGATAATGTTTAAAAGTTTCAATAGCACTTGTGCCATAAAAAACCAATGGATTTTTAATTGTTGCACTAACCCTCTAATGCGAATTACTGTTTGAGTATGATGTGAAGGAAGTTTTCAAGGGTCAAGAGAAGAGGTGATTTATGTGATCAAGAAGAGTGCGAGGTCAAAGCTTGGGGATGCCCCCATGGTTCATCCTAGCATATTTTTATAAGACTCAAGCATCTAATCTTGGGTATGCCCAAGGCATCCCCTTCTTCACCAACTATCTATCAGGTCACTTCTGGTGAAACTATATTTTTTATTCGGTCACATTATATGAAGTTTACTTGGAGCGTATGTTTGTTTTTCTTTTGTTTTATTTTTTTCCTTTGTTTTCCTTGCTGCAATAATATCATTGGACCTAGCATCCTTGTGTGGGATAGAGACACGCTCCATTTTCATTGCTTGGAACACTCTAGTTTTCATTCTTATTGTTCTGTGAGTGTTCACTTTTTGCTAGTACTGCGTTTAGCTCTTGTTTTCATGCATCTCTTATTCAGAGCTGTTAGTTGTAGAAGAGTTATGTGAATACTCTCTTGTTTACTTGTTGTATCATTTAGAGAGTTTTTGTTAAAACATATTTTGTACAGTGCTTGTTGGGAAAAGAAACTGCTGCTTGAAGTAGAATTTTTAACGATGCAAGTAGAAGCTCGTATAGACTGTGGCTAGACTTTTTCATATCATGCTAGATGTTATTTTAGTTTTAAAGCCTTGTGGTTATTGAATAACATGATTAGCCTCAAATAGCCGAGAGTGTTTAATGTGTCATTGAAAGAATCATGAGTTGTTCTTGTCATATTGGAGCATAAATTTGTGGTATCCTCCTTTGAATGTTTCATTTGGTTGACTTGGCACATGCTCACACCATGTTTATGACTATGAACCAGTCACTTATAGCCTCCATGATCATTTAGTTTTTGAACTTGTGGTACCACTTATGCTTTGATTAATTATGTTTATGTCGCTATGCATGATTATGGCTCTTGTGCTCTCTTGATTTGTCGCTCCCAGTCTTTTGCTAGCCTCCACATGTACTAAGTATGAGCTCTACTCGTGCATCCAACTTCCCAAAACCAAAGTTTTCCCATTGTGTCCACCATACCTACCTACATGTGATATTTAACTGCTACTCCAAGTAAATTGCTTAGGTGCTACCTTTAATTTTTTTCAAAATTACTCCTGTTTTGTGTTCTTGTTTTTGCTCATGAGGACGTAAATAGAGAATCTTTATCTCACTTGTTGATTGGATTTCACACTCTGGACTAGTGGCTTCATACGCTTATCCAATTGATAGAAGAACTGGCAGCGGGGTGCCCAGCCCCAAATTAATACTCCCTCCGATCGGATAAAAGTGTCAGAGAGTTTGTATTGCCCTGGTACAAAACCTGTATAGAGTCCCGACACATATTCTGGACTGGAGGTAGTACAAACAAATTCTCTCCACTATATTTGCCCCTGATTTATCAGTCAAAACCTAATTGTGTAAACAAAAGAGAAAGAGGGATGACCTTCTACCCATATGCGCCCTTCATATGGGAGCCGCTCTTGTGAAGTCTAGTTGGCTTGTGACGTATTGTATTTTCTATTTACCATTCGTTGACACTAGCATACACCTCTCTTAAAATATAGACACTCCTCCACGGTATGTGATCGTTGGCAGGCACTGGAGGATTCGGTTAGCCATGGTTTGTGTAAGATGGATGGGAGGAGTGTCAAACATTTTATACCTCTGTTTAATAAAATAAAAGCTCTAGCACATGAGTGATCCATGCTTCCCTCTGCGAAGGGCCTTTCTTTTACTTTTATGTTGAGTCTCCATCTTCTAACTTTATGCACAGTTGAGAGAGCATAGTTGCCATTCTGAGTTTTATGTGCATTTGTCCCAGAAACATTATTAATTGATTCATGATGTGTTATTGCTAATTCTCTAATTATTTAGTCTAGTCTTCCTCATGAACTTTGAAGGTGTCGTGGCATTTATGTTTTGTCCCACTCTTAAGGACTAGCGAAATACCACTTTTCCATGCTTTCTCTATACTTGAAAAAAACGTATATCTTTCTTTGCATTGTTATTCATGATCTTCTATTTGAGTTACTTCTCATGATGCAAGGTGATTGCTATGCTTTATTACTAAAGTTCTATTTATCATGCTTATGTTGAAATTCTATGATCTCAGCTTTCATATGCTTTTAAATTACTTTGATGATCAAGTTTATGTTGGTAGCATGTCACCTTATAAATTATTTGTTATGTCGTTTACCTACTCGAGGACGAGTAGGAACTAAGCTTGGGGATGTTGATACGTCATAAACGTATCCTTAATTTCTTATGTTACATGTTGTTTTCTTATTGTTACGCACATGTTTGCTATACACTTTATGTCATTTTTATCGATTTTCCGGACTAACCTTTTGACAAGATGCCACAGAGCCAGTTCCCTGTTTTCTACTGTTTTTAGTTTCATAAAAGTTTTTATGGAAATATTCTCGGAATTGGAAAAATTCAAAAGCCAGATATCTTAGAAGTCCCGGAGGGTCCACAGAGTCCCGAAGAGAATCGGAGGGGTTTCCGGGAGCCACCACACAATAGGGGGGCGCAGTTCCCCCTCTAGCCGCGCCGGGATGTGGTGTGGGCCCCCTGGTCACCCCCGGCATCGCCCTTTCGCCCATATATACTCCCCGATGCATAAACCCTAAATCGAACGACCTTTTCCACCAAAAATATCCGTAGCTCCACTGCCGCCGCCGACAAGTTTCGGGGGACATAAATCTGTGTTCCGGCACCCTGCGGGACGGGGAAGTGCCCCCGGAGCCACCTCCATCGACTCCATTGCCATCTTTATCTCCGTTGCCGTATCCTATGATGGGGAGGGAGTAGTTCTCCCCCGGGGCTGAGGGATCTACCGGTAGCTATGTGTTTCATCTCTCTCTCCCATGGTGTGGTCTTTATGTGATCCTGGGCTTTGTAATCTAGTTGAATATGTAGATGTACTCTTCATCAGTTATGCTACTCGAGTGGTTTTATTATGAGATCTCCGTAAACACTTTGATCACGGTGTAAAGGTGACAGTGTGTGCACCGTGTGGTTTAGCATGATATTTATATCTTGTGTTGGATGACCCTATGAAATTGTGGTGTTTGTCTAGTACCTTCTAGAGCGCTCATAGTGACAGCGTGGGGTTAACTAGACATGGGAATGCGACTTTGAGGAGTGCTGTTACAGCCCTACGCAATGGATTGGTGTTTGTTATTTGACCGGAGAGTGGTTCGGAGTAGCATAATGAAGAGAGATATTTATGCATTCAATTATGTTATCATTGTTGAGAGTGTCCACTAGTGAAAGTAGGATCCCTAGGCCTTGTTTCTAAGCATTGAAACACCGTTTACATTCAGTTCTGCTACATGTTTGCTGGCTGCCATTTAATTTCAGATTGCTATTATCACTTATAATCATTTATATAACTTGTATTTCACTCTCTCTTCGCCGAACTAGTGCACCTATACAACTGACAATTGTATTAGGTGTGTTGGGGACACAAGAGACTTTGTATCGTAATTGCCGGGTTCTTGAGAGGGATACCTTTGACCTCTTCCTCTCTGAGTTCGATAAACCTTGGGTAATCCACTTAAGGGAAACTTGCTGCTGTTCTACAAACCTCTGCACTTGGAGGCCCAACACTGTCTACAATAATAGAAGTGTGCGTAGACATCAAGAGTTCTCACTATTGGAGGAGAGAGTCTGAACTGATTCAGAGGGAGATCTATGCCAAGCTAAGGCATCCTGTTTGTTCACAGCGGGTTCTTGACTTGGATGCTCTGGGCAGTTCTGAGTACTTTGAGGAGGCTGTGTGGATCACGAAGAAGCTGGGACTTGAGCATCTGGTTGGTATTCAGCAGAACTATAATATCAAGGTCATTCAACAGTTCTTTGCCACTCTCACATTTGGAGAAGATGATGATGTTTCTCTTACTTGGATGACCGGGCCGAGGAAGTGTGAGTCCTCTATCAGCAGGTTGGCTGAGCTGCTTGGTTACCCATGGGGTGATGATTGTGGTTAACGCATGCATATCCATGGTGTGGCCAATAACAAGAAGAGGATGGCTCCTATGTATGAGAATCTCTCGAGCACCGGCACCGCTAAGGACTTCAAGAGAGTTTACAACATCCTTCTCCGCCTCTTCCGCAACAACATTGCTCCCAAGACCGGGATTGTGGATGCTATCCGTTGTGGTATTATCAACTTGCTCTATCAGGCATTCCAGTGTCACTTGGGTGGTCCAGATGGTGAGGGATATGAGATTGATGTCATGCACTTCATTAAGGAAGAGATGTATTCTGCCATGATTGAGATCAAGAAGGTTCCGGTATATGATCCTTATGTGATGAAGCTCATTCTTGATGAGTGCCTGGGCCTTGATTGTGAGACTTAGCACACAGTTGGCACTCTTAGGTGCTCTCGTCTCACCGTCCTGATGAGGACACCCCCATGGGTGATGCTGATGCTGCTCCTAGGTCTAGGAGGAAGAACGCCGACCCTCCCTCTCACCGTTCTAGCAAGGAAGAAGCTCAAGATGAGATGAAGAAGCTTTCTTGGTTTCCGCATAACATTCTTTGCATGACGATTGCTATCCAGAAGGAGAACCATGAGACCTATAAGGAGAGGTGCCAACTAAGGAAGATGATCACCAAGCTCCAGGACCATGCGGGTATTGGGGATACTTCTCCTCTTGAGCCTCCTACCGAGTCTTTGACCATGTCCTATGAGAACTAGAACTCACATCACTACCCGTGGGGTGATTTTGAGGAGGTCACTTCGGCTCCTTCCTCTTCTACCAACCGTGGCAAGGCTCCTATGACCGAGGAAGAGGAGCAGGCTGAGGAGCATACTGAGGAAGAATAAGAGGATCTAGAGGAGTTTGAAGTAGAAGAAGAAGATGAGGACGGAGAAGGAACGGACCGCATTGATGATGATGATGGAGATGACGAGGACTATGATGAGGATGATTGATTCCTTGGGTTGTGTGTAGTTGCTCTTTGCCCTTTTTGGTGTCTCGATGTCAAAGGGGGAGAAGTAGCTATAGACATCTCGGGGATTTGCAAGGGTTGCTTTGGTTTGATGTTATTTGCTTTGGAACACAAGTCTTTGGACTTGATTTGCTTTTATGGCTTGTGTTCCCTTTATCTTAGTTGATTTCATTTCCTAGTGAACTTTAAATCTGTGTGTGGTGAGACTACATGGTGAAGCTATCTATCTTACTGTGCTTAATATTGCTTTATCTATCGTACCTATGCATGTATTTATATTTTTTTGAAACATTTTCTACTGCAGGGGAGTCCCCCACAGCCCTTTATTACCAACCACAAGCGTTACAGTTACAAATATGTACAAATATACATGGAAATAGACTAAGACAGTCTATCCCAGGCTAAATTAAGGAATTAATCCATAAAGCTAAGTCAGCAGCCACAGCAGCACTCAACCTATGCTTAAGCATAAGGAGATCAAACATGAAGCCCACTTTCCATCCCATAAAGGAATGTCTTTCTGATTTAAAAATTACTCCATTCCTCTGCTTCCAAATATTCCAGCAAGCAAGAATCACAATCTCAGTGAAACATGGCCCCTTGAAAGATTTTTTGGCAGCAGCAAGATTTTGCACAAGTGTGTTATCACTCCAACTGATTTGCAAATAATTCCAAATTCGAGAGCTAAAAACACATTGAAAGAACAGATGTATCCAGTCCTCATTGCACTGTGTACAACAAAGAACACAATGATCTGTACCTTCTATCTTCCAGTTTCTTCTTTTGATCATATCCTTTGTATTAATCCTATCCTTGAGAATCAGCCAAACAAAGAATTTATGTTTTGACATACATTTGGATTTCCATATCCACTTTGCATGTATTTATATTATTCATTAGTAGTTGATCTAGAGGGCATTGTTTGTAAAACATAGGGGGAGCTCACGACTTGAGTGCTCGAAAGCCCGTCTATTTTTTTTTACAAACATAGCCTAGCTGTGTTTTTTTATTGCAAATATGTGTGTTTTCATCAAACACCAAAAAGGGGGATTGAAAGTGCAAACGCACTTAAATCATCTTGCTTTGGTTGTTTGTTAACAAGACATGTATCCTCAAGTGTGTTGATGTTTTCAGGGCCTATAGATCATATTTGCTTTGCTGGTAATGAGTTACAAAAAGAGGCAAAGATTGTAACAACCCTACTATGTAATAAAGTTGTGTTGTGTGTTGTGTACATGGCATACATGCATGGAAAACTTTGGTAAATTTTTTGCATTTGTTATAACAAGTGAAATGACAAAAATCACTTAAACAAGCAACCCACAAAGTTGTTCTACCAAGTTTTTCAAAATGATCAAACTAAGGTATGGTTTTGTTGGAAATTTGAAGAGGTTTTCAAAACTTATTTTTGTGTAATTTTTGCTTCACAAAAAGGCCCTCAAAACCAGCTTTTGGGTCCTGTTTTTAAAAGAGAAGGACCAACTTGTAGTTTCTTTCTCTCTCAGGGGGTTTTTGTAATTTTTGCTTTGTCTTCTTCGTTGAGACACAGAAGCAGCTGCGTGGACGTCGCGGACACCGCCGTCGCCACGTCCTGGTGCCCTCCTTCGCTCGGTTTGCCAGGGAGAGACGTCCCCATCTCACCATCTCCCTCCTCTTGCTCGCTCACGTTTTCCCTCCTCCTCTCTCTGTTTCTTCGCGACCGGAACCCTAACCCTAACCCGATTCCGACGAGCCGCCGGTCGCCGCAGTCGCTAGTGGCTGCCCCGCGGCAAGCCAAGGGCGCCTTCGAACTCCTCGTCCTCCCCTCTCCTACGCCGTGGAGGTAATCGAGCTATGGTGGCCGGAGTCCTCGCCGCCGTCTGCATCTCCCCCGCGTCCGGCCGCCGCCCGCCGACGTCAAATTCCGGCTGCCCCGACCTCCTCCGGCCTCCCCGAGAGCAGCATCGAGTTCGTGGTGAGCCTCTAGACCTCCCGGTGCCCTCCCCCTAGCCCCTGTCCCTCTAAATCCTCCACCTCACCGTGAACCCGCCGCCGGCCACCGCGTTTGTTCATGGCGCCGCCACTCCGGCGACCAAAAGTGGGCGGCGCCACCACCTCTTGGACCGCCTCGTCGAGGCCTCTTCGATGAGCCCATCTGCTCATCCCGGGACGCAGGGAAACGCCGCCGGCGAGCTCACCCGTGCTGCTGCCGGGTTTTGCTGACGCCAGCGTGACGTCAGCATGACATCACGCGTGGCCCTTCTGTCAGCTGTTTTTTTTATTTGAAAACAATAGAAATGTTTAATTTGACACGTGGGCCCCCTTCTATAATTACAGAAATTGAATTAAAACGAAATAATTAATATCTCCACTTTGGTAACTCAGAAAAATGTGATAAAAATATGTTTGTGTTCAGAAAAATAAACTTTACATGAATATGTCACTTTCATATATGTTTGACAAACTTTGTTTTTGGGCATTATTTAAATGCAATTAAATCATCTAAAATAAATAAATAAGATTGTAATCAATAAAATCAGAAAAATACAAGTTATATACCAAAATGCTCAAAATGATAAATGCAATCCACTTATGATGTTTTGAAACCTATTTGAGCTATTTAATTTGCACTCACTTTTATTATTGCCCGAATTGCCCTCCGGGGTCTATTTCGGGACTGTTTTCCGATAAAATGCTTAACCATTATATGAACCGTAGCAAACCCTTGAACTTGTTTAGGTCTTTCATTCAAGTGCATTAACTTTGTCAATACATATTGTGCATTGCATCGACGCCATGTGTTGATTGTTTCTTTTCCGGTTTCTGCTTCTTATCGTAAACGCTGTCCTAAGAGAAGATCAACAACCCCATTGGCGAATACTTGATCTTAATCGACAAGTCAAGCACTTATCCATAAGATCTATCTATTTGGTTTTCTTTTAAGAAAGGCAAGCAGAACCTCTTATCTGCTCATATATGCTTTCGAACAACATTTGAATCTCGTACTTTGCATTCGATTCCAAACTATTTGATGCTAGTAGATATAGTTCACCTATATACTGCATTGCCTCAGTATCCTGATCCACTGCTCCTAGCCGCCATAGTTTTGCTTGTGCGCATCGCCAGAGCCTCATATATGCTTCGCTTAGTCATACATGTTTGTTACCTCTGCTCCATCCGGTTGATGAATCAGAGCTGCGATAACCTAGTATGATATGATGACGTGGTGAGATGAGCTTTGTGTGGATAACTTGACTAAGGCTGGTATGGGAGGCCACTTGGGAAGTGGTTGTTCGTCCTATACTCGCCAACCCTAGGATTACGGTCTCGAGCGGAAGCCAAGATTGAGCGTGCAAACCATACGCGGGGTCTAAGTAACCGCTGAAAGTGCACTATGGTCAACTAGAGGGGGGGTGAATAGGTTGACTACCAATTTTTCTTTTCTTTTCCTTTTAGTGGGGCTTAGCAAGATAAAGTAAGGTTCTCTAGATGTGCAACTAGGTGAGAAACCTATGTGAACAAAAAAATATGCGCAACGGAAGTAAAGCGTAAGGTAGTAAAGCAAACAACAAGTGTAAACAAGGAGACAAGGATATGATTCACCGTAGTTCCTTCTCAAAGAGAAGTACGTCTACGTTGGAGAGGTGGGGAGCCACCTAGGCGCTCCTCAATAGCACGGTTGTGCACACCTTGTTCTCCTTGAGCTTCTCCGGTGAGAGAGATGCTCGTTTCCACTATGAGGTCGACTTGAAGGCGTTGACCAAACCCTTACAAGGACTTGAGGTCACTCCACAAGATGGATGGAGGCTCTCAAGCAATCCGTAGCTTCTTGCAACAAGGTGTAAACTAAAAGCACGAGATCTACTAAGGTTTCTAGGCCTCAAGTAGGATTCTAGATCTACTAGGTTGTGGTGATGGATTTTGAGATTCCTTTGGTGGAAGTGTGGATCTAGGTCTCTCTAGCTCTCCACCAAGTTTGGGAGTGTTTGGGTGGACGGAGTGGGAGATCTAGGTGGTTGAAGCTTTCATTAATGGCTAGGAGAGAGAATAGGAAAAGCTTGGCATTTAAGAGGTAGGGGAAGGGGTATTTATACCCCTTGCATTTAAGTGGCTGTTGCAGTCCAGTTCCACCGGAGGCTCCGGTGGTCTTCTGTTCACTACGCAGTTGCGCAGTGCTCTAGCTTGTACGCGCTGAAGAACGGCCCGGAGGCTCCGGTGGAAACTGCGGAGGTTCCGCCCACCGGAGGCGCACCGGAGCTTCCGGTGGAACCTCCGTTCTGCGGTAACAGAAGGGTGGTTTGGCGGAGCTACCACCGGACCCTCCACCGGAGCCAATTTGCACTGGACCATGGGGTCCACCGGATGTCCACCGGAGGCTCCGGTGGAACCTCCGCCCTGCGGTAACAGAAGGGCATTTTGGCGGAGGTGCCACCGGAGGCGCACCGGACCCTGCTTGCGCGTGGGCCAAGCGTTTGACGGATGGCGGAGCCTTCGGTGGAATTGGCGGAGGTTCCGCCCACCGGAGATCCACCGGAGGTTCCGCTGTAGGTTCCGTTCTGCTCCAACAGAGGGGTGGTTTGGCGGAGCAACCACCGGACCTCCACCGGAGCCTGAGCGGAGCCTCCGGTGGATTCACCGGAGCCTCCGCTCCTGCAAATTTGGTTCCCTGGCTCCCTTTCACCTAGCACTTTTCATATAGAACAAGCATGTGCCCCATAAACTTAGTGAACCTAATAACCTGGGGCATTTTCATTCATTGAACAAACATTAGATCAAATGTTATGTTGTCATATGATTGCCAAAACGGACGATGATCTTTCATTCTCCCCCTTTTTGGTAATTGATGAGAACATAACAATTTGCATGATTATGGACACAATATGAACGGAGCTCCCCCTAAAGATGTGCTCCTTTCATATTGAGATCATCTAAGGCATGATATAAAATAGTAATATGACAATGATAGCACATAACACATAAATAATATAACGAGGTTCACACACGAACATAATACAACGAGGTTCACGATAGATACGAATAATGTAAACAAACGAAGTTCCAAATAGTTCAAATAAACTCCTCAAGAGAAAGATGCAAATCGAGAGAGCTTGAGGGAGACCCATGCAAATGCCCGTTCCTAATATAAATCTCTCCCCCTTTGGCATCAAGAGACCAAAAGAGAGAGACCAAGATGCAAACGTCCCAAATCACTCGGAGGAGGAGGAAGAGGCTTCCGGAGCCGGGAGGATCACGGTGGTGAGAGCTAGTGGCTTCGTCTCCTTCTTCCTCGGACCATTCAATGAGCTTGCCCTTGGAGTCCTTTGCTTGCCATGCATCCCAATCTGTGATGCTATCAAGAGCCGGGGATTCAATGGAGAGACCCTCTTC
The DNA here is from genome assembly GCA_028641055.1 of Alopecurus myosuroides. NCBI lineage: Eukaryota > Viridiplantae > Streptophyta > Magnoliopsida > Poales > Poaceae > Alopecurus > Alopecurus myosuroides. The sequence continues at coordinate 570,471,544 of CM054057.1, forward strand.
ACGGAGACGTTCACGAGATGCTTGAGCCTTTTTGTGGTCCTTGAGTTCCCGATCATAATGTGCTTCCCATTGACGTTGCTCTATTTTCTTGTTCAACCGAAACACTTTCTTGAGAGCCCGTGCCATCCATTTGAAGGCATTGCTAGAGGGAGGAGGTTGAGATGGACCCTCGGCTTCTTCCTCATCAACAATGATGCGAGGCCTAGCCTTGTGCTTGCGGACGGCGGAGTGGGATGCACAACGGGTTCGGTGTGATCTTTCATGAGAAGCCTCTTTTCCGTGTGAGAGATCCAATGTGCATCATCAAGAGGTTCATTTGGAAACTTCTTATTCCATACGTCAAGGATAATCTTCATGATAAATGGCCCAAAACAAGCATTCTTCCGGTTGGCAACGGCATACCACAACTCATTCCAAATATAATCCAACACATCAAGCTTGCGTGGAGTGTCATCCATCCGGTGTTGGTGAGTAAGGAGCATAAGGTTCTTCAAGAAGCCTTGAATCTCATCCACATTGCCCGCCTTTGGGTTGATGGTCTCGCGATAGATGCGCAACATGATGTCATATGGGATAGAGGCCCTTCACAAACCCAACGGCGTATTTCTTCCAATGATAGAGAGGAGTGAGTCCATCCTTGGGAAGTGAGGAGGTGTTAATCATATGAACTCGGAACCATCCGTTTGCAAATGCTTCTCCCTCAGCAAATGGACCAAAATTTGGGTAGCCACCAAGAATGACACCAACATCTTTCCATGTGATGTCAAGCTGCCTATCCTTAGTCATCCAAATCATATTACGCTCGGTCTCATTGGAGAGATGAACCGTGGCAAGAAACTGACAAACAAGCTCTTCGTCGAAATCTTGTTGAAGAGTAATAATAGGACCAAGACCAAACTTTTGAATGAGCTCAAGAGACTCTCCAAAGTACTTGTGATTCCTTTCCATGTGTCCAATATTAATGGCGTGTTGAGGGACGACATTTTCCTTCGGCTTCCTCATCAAAATCTCATGGTAAATCTGCCCTTGGAAGATGGTGTGAAAACGAGGATCCTTACCCCGGAATTGGGGCATCAAACGATCACGGGCAATCACATATGGGTTCGCACCCCTTTCCTTCAAGAACATAGCCTCGGACATCTTGGAGGCGGTTGGTGTGGCGTTCCTTCTTGGCAAAGTCTTCTCGGGAGCCGGGAAGCGCTTGCGCTTGCCTTGAGAGCTGTCAAGTTCGGCTTGAACCTCATCCACGGGTGGAGGCTTGCGGCGGCCGGTGGTCTTGTACCGTTGCCCTTTTCCCTTGGAACCGGAAGCATCTAAGAGAGAAAGCAAGAAGAACATGAAGAACGAGTAAAGCTCGAGACGATAAAGCACGCACAAAACCAAGAAACCAATATACTCATGGTGTTAGGGTTGAATAATCTAGGGTTAGGGCAAATGAGTTCCCCTACAACCACAACGATTCAAACCTAACATGCATTTTCTAGGTTGCTAGGGTTTGTACTAGGGAAATTCCACTCCTAAATCTCCAAATCCACAAATCTAGAAGGCTAGAACATGAACTCCTATGCATCTCATCCATCAACTAGATGAGAGAGAGAGAGAGCACGTACCGGCTGCATCCATGGTGAAAAAGGGAGGAGGGAAGGATCCCGGGGCGTCCCGAGGCAAGGAGAAGGCCTCCCCGCGGTGGAGCACCCAAATCCGGCGGCGGAGAGCTTGGGGGCGGCGGCGGTTCGTGAGGAAGAAGATGGGGGCGGGTGGGGGAAAATGAGATTGGATCTCACTTACCCCCCCCCCCGCGCCCTCAACTTATCCACAGAAATTTTCCGCCGGCGGAGCCTCCGGTGGATTCACCGGAGCCTCCGCTCCCGCCAGCGGAGCCTCCGGTGGATCCACCGGAGCCTCCGCTCCCTGTCCCAAAACATTAGGTTTTGGCCCGCTGAGCCACAGGGACCCAGCGGATCCTCCGGTGGGGTTCCGGTGGACAGGCCCAGCGGAGCCTCCGGTGGTTTCACCGGAGGTTCCGCCCAACTGGAATTTTGGCACGCCAAGATTGGAAAATCACGAGCAATACTATAGAAACAAGGGTTTGGGCAAGTGGGGCTTGGGTTGGAAAAACGTTACTGATATACGAGAGACATTACTCGACGGGGTCCGCAAGAAGCAACAAAAAGATAGAAGACCGGACCCGCACGAGTTGTCAAGACGGAGATATGATAGGCGTGAAAAATCCAAAGCACACACAATGGTCGGTGGCCGAGGCCACCATGTTTGAGTGTGTAACTTGGCACCGCGAAGATATATCTTGGGTCCAAAATTACTACTCACAATTAAGCACAATAAGTCACAATGACTAGAATATTCAATGATGATTTATTTTTCGCATAATAGGAGGAGTGCATATTCATGAGTTGAGTAGTGCTCCCCCTATGTCCATGCCTATATCTAAGCCTAATAGCATGCGTAATGAGGGTAGATATGCAAGGTTTCAAGTGAAGTTGGAGGAATCTATGACATTTAGTTCATTCCTCAAAGCTCGAAATCTTGGTTCATCAAGGGCCTTCGTGAAGATATCGGCAAGTTGATCCGTTGTGGAGACATATGAGAGATCAATATCACCTTTCTCAACATGATCCCGAATGAAATGATGACGGATCTCAATGTGCTTCGTCTTGGAATGAAGAACCGAGTTGTAGGCGATCTTGATAGCACTCTCATTATCACAAAGAAGAGGCACCTTGTCAAAATTAATACCATAATCCTTCAAGGTTTGCCTCATCCATAGCAATTGGGCACAACAACTTGCCGCGGAGATATACTCGGCCTCGGTGGTAGAGAGAGCAATGCAATTTTGCTTCTTAGAAGACCAACATACCAAGGAGCGGCCAAGGAATTGACAACCCCCGGATGTGGACTTCCTATCCGTCTTCTCTCCCGCATAATCCGCATCCGAGTATCCAATGAGCTGAAAGCTTGAACCCTTGGGGTACCAAAGACCGAAGTTTGGGGTATGAACTAGATATCGAAAGATTCTTTTCACAGCTTCCAAATGACTTTGCCTTGGGAAGGCTTGAAACCTTGCACATTTACCTACGCTATACATGATATCGGGTCTAGATGCACAAAGGTAGAGCAAAGAGCCAATCATAGAGCGGTATACCTTTTGATCTACCTCTTTACCGTCGGGGTCGGGTTTCAAGTCGGTGGTTGTGGACATAGGAGTCTTCATAGATTTGGCATCATTCATATTAAACCTCTTGAGCATGTCTTGAGTGTATTTGGCTTGTTTGATAAAAGTCCCTTCATAATATTGATTGACCTCAAAGCCAAGAAAGAACTCCAACTCTCCCATCATAGACATCTCAAACCTATCGGTCATAAGCTTGCAAAACTCCTCATTGAACAAGGTGTTAGTAGACCCAAAAATGATGTCATCCACATAGAGTTGGCATATGAACAAGTCACCTCCAACCGTCTTGGTAAAGAGGGTGGGATCGATTAAACCAACATTAAACCCGCGATCTATTAGAAACTCTTTAAGGTGCTCATACCACGCACGTGGAGCTTGTTTAAGTCCATAGAGCGCCTTATCAAGTTTATAGACATGATCGGGGTGGTTGGGATCCTCGAAACCCGGAGGTTGCTTGACATATACTAACTCATTAATGGGACCATTAAGGAAAACACTTTTGACATCCATTTGTTGTAACTTGAAGTTATGATGAGATGCATAAGCAAGTAAGATACGAATGGATTCAAGGCGAGCTACGGGGGCAAAAGTTTCACCGAAATCGATACCTTCGACTTGAGAAAAACCTTGGGCCACCAATCTTGCCTTGTTGCGAATGACAATGCCATCTTTGTCTTGCTTGTTCTTGAACACCCATTTGGTGCCAATGACATTTTTGCAATCCTTGGGTCTTGGCACTAATTTCCACACTTTGTTGCGCTCGAAGTTATTGAGTTCATCATGCATGGCTTCAAGCCAATCTTGATCTTCGAGAGCTTCATATACCTTCTTGGGTTCAATGAAGGAGACAAAAGCATGAGCCTTGCTAAAATCTTCCAATTGCCTTCTAGTGACCACTCTTCCACGAACTTGTCCAAGAATCATGTCCTCCGTATGACCCGCTCGTTCAAGATTCTCTAGCCTTCTCTTTGCTCTACGAGCTAGTATCTCCTCCAAAGATTCCTTGGATATTGATTGAGAATCACCTTCTTCATCGGAGACATGTCCATCTTCATTTCGTACTTGATCAAAGATGGGTGATGAATCACCACTAGGTTGAGCATTCTCAACAATAATAGAATCTTGATCATGATTTAGATGTGTTGCTTGGCCTTGTTCATTAGCTTGGCCTTGATAGTTAGCTTGAGGGCTTGGTGCATCTTGTTGGATAGCTTGATCATCAATGGGTGTAGTCAATGGCTCCACTTGAGTGGGGCATAGTCCTTCTCCCTCTGTCATCCGGTAACCCTCGATGGGAATTATTTCACCAATCCCCATTCTTCTTATGACGATGGGAGGAATTGCATCTCCTACAACACCATGATCTATACGCCCCCCTTGGGAGCCGTTGTCCTCATCAAACACTACGTCTATATCTTCTTCAACTTGCCCGGTGGACTTGTTGTAGACTCTATAGGCGTGAGCATTCATGGCATAGCCAACAAAGATACCCTCATAAGATCTAGTCTCAAATTTTGACAACCGTTTTCCTTTCTTGCGAATGAAGCACTTGCAACTGAAGACCTTGGAATAAGATACATCCGGTTTCTTGCCCGTGAGAATCTCATAGGGAGTCTTGTTCAAGATCTTGCGAAGATAGAGCCGATTGGTAGCATGACAAGCGGTGGAGACGGCTTCGGCCCAAAAGTTATAAGGAGAAGAGAACTCCGCAATCATAGTCCTAGCCGCATCCATCAAAGTCCGGTTCTTTCTCTCCGCAACACCATTTTGTTGAGGGGTATAGGGAGTGGAATATTGATGAGCAATGCCTTCTTCACTAAGAAAACCCTCAACGGTGTAGTTCTTGAACTCCGAGCCATTATCACTCTGAATGGCCAAGATGGTAGCATTGTGTTGGCGCTCCACTAGAGTGATGAACTCGATGACTCTATTTTGAGTCTCACTTTTCCTCTTGAAGAAATACACCCAACAATATCTTGAATAATCATCCACAATCACCAAGCAATACTTCTTTCCTCCGAGGCTATCATAAGATAGTGGGCCAAAGAGATCTAAGTGAATGAGCTCGAGAATTCTTGTGGTGGAGATGGTTGTCTTGGTTGGGTGTTGTTCTCCATGTTGCTTCCCAAAGGTACAAGAGCTACACACATGATATTTAGCAAACTTAGCTTTGGTTAGTCCTAGAACGTGATTGCCACTTTGGAGGTCATGTAACATTCTCATATTGGTGTGGGCTAGTCGGCGATGCCAAAGCCATCCCACATCAACTTTAGCCATTAGGCATGTCGCGACACACGTGTCTTCTTTAGAGAAGTCCACTACATACATGCCGTTCTCGACAAACCCAACAAAGGCTACTTTAAGATAAGTCTCCCAAGTGACAATCACACTCTCTTTATTAAAGAACGAGGTAAAACCACAATTTGCAAGTTGAAGAACGGACATCAAGTTATAGCCAAGGGACTCAACAAGGAGAACATTCTCAATTGATAAATCATTTGAGATAGCTACCTTGCCTCGTCCCAATACCTCAAGCTCGGACTTGTCACCAATTGTAACGCAATTGAGATGTGGTAGAGGAGGTTCAATATTACTTATTGCGTCATGGCTTCCGGTCATGTGTTGGGATGCACCACTATCCACTGTACATCTATGTGCTCCGGAAGCGTTTCCCTACAAGAGATCAATTTCTTGATTTAGGTACCCATCCTTCAATGGGTCCTCTTTTGTTAGTCACAAGGGTCTTAGGAACCCAAATAGTCCAATGATAATCATCACCATAAGAAGTACCAACGTATTTAGCATAAACATGTCCATCTCTAGATTTCATAAGAACATAAGATGGGTTATATTTTCTGGCAAAATCATTATGAGTGATGCTCCCCCTAGAGGTATCACCACTCATAATGGCGTTGGTCTCCTTTTCTTTGGGCACCTCACCCTCTTTCACAAAGATAACATTATTGGAGGGAGAGGTGACACTCTTGGATTTCTTCTTTGACTTGGAAACAAAGCCAAGTCCCTCTTTTCCTTTCTTGGCACCTTGAGAGCTTATTGCATCATTGAGAATTCTTTCCTTCCCTACAATGTTAGTTGTAGAAGAAGGGGTAGGCACAATAACAATGCTATTTGATGAAGATGCAACATGCTTATTAGATTGTTGAGCTAGAAGCTTGATTCGAGACTTAGCAAGTTTGTCATGAATTTCTTTAAGAGATTTAAACTCCTTTTTTTAGTTTGTCATGCTCCTCGTCAAGTTTTTGGTGAGCTATTCCTAGCTTCAACTCTTCCTCTTCAAATTCTTTAAGTAAAACAAGAGATTTGGCATGTTCTTTCTTAAGCTTGGCAAGAGATTTTTCGTTATCTTTTCTAAGCTTAGAAACACTAATAGCATAAGTCTCTTGTAGACTTGATAGTTTCTCTTCAAGAGAAGCTCTCATGGATCTCTCCTTTTCGAGAGCCTTGACGAGTTCGTCATCATGATTCTCATGGCTACCGCCATGGTTCTCCAAGGTCGTGATGATCTCCTCCTTCTCATCAATGAGAGAGTTGCGTCATCAAGTTGCCTTAGGAGAGCTTTTTACTTTTTCTTTAGTTTCACCTTCAAGACTACACAACCAAGATCCTAGGTTCTTGGCCTCCTCATCATCAACAATGTTTTCAACACAATCCAATAATGAGGGAGAGCTAGTGATAGTAGACTTGGAGGTGGAAGATATTACCGCGGTGGATTTTGCCATGAGACATGTAGGTCGGATCGATGCCTTCTCATTGGGAGATTCGAATAGAGAGACCGATGAAGAGGAAGTCGTAGCTATGGCGACGTGGGCGACACCTATGACTTCATCTTCTCCTTCATCTCCGGAGTAGTATGTTTCCAATGTTGGGCCCTCTTGAACATATAAGCCCTTGGGACTCTTCTAGCGAGGTTCTTGTTTTGTGGAGATTTGTTCTTGTCCTTGCGAACAAGCTTCCCTTCATTCTCTTCTCGTGGCTCAAAAGGACACTCCTTGACGAAGTGGTTCGCACTTCCACAATTGTAACAAGTCCTTGGCCGCTCCCCTTTCTTCCTAAAGGTCTTGTTCCTTGAGGGTCTAGGGTCACCGGCCTTGTGAGCCTCCCATCTCTTCCAATACCCTTGCATGGCAAGAGCAATACATTTGTGGGCACCCTTGTATGTATCCTCATAGTCCTCATCATCATCATCATCATCATCCACTTCTTCTATCTTGGCCATGGCCTTAGATTTTAAGGCAAGGTTAGGAGACTTCCCATGGCCTCTTGAGCGAGCAAGAGCATCATCATCGCGCTTTTGTGAGACAAAGATATGGCTATGAACTCACTAAGGACACCAATGGAGTTGAGTGAGTTGTAGTCGGATCTTGTTCGAATGCTAGTGGAGAGATTCTTCTCAAAAGGAGTTATGGCCTTGACAAATTTCCTCTTGATCCACTCATCGGAGATTTCCTCCTTTCCAAAGTCCCTTAATTGATTGCCAAGGGTGACCACTCTTCTATATAGCTCCTCGGGACTCTCATCTTCATGCATGACAAAGTTCTCGGACTTGTCAAGAGCAACATCGTATTTTGATGATTGGATGCTTGCATTGCCTTGGAACAAGGAGTCAAGCTTATCCCAAGCTTCCTTGGCGGTCTTGATACCGCGAATGTGTTCAAGATGTTCTCTTGGGAGGGCCTTTTGGATAGTCACAAGAGCGGTCTTGTTGAGTTGGAATTCCACATCCTCTCTTGGAGTCAAGTTGTTCGGATCGTGAGGGTGAAATCCATATAGAATGCTTCTCCACAATGCGGTGCAAGATCCTGAAATGTGAGACTCCATATCGAACTTCCAAGAAGAAAATTCGTTAGTGTTAAGCATGGGAGGAACTCCAACATTAACCATGTGTGGCATAGTGGCAATAGGGTGAATAGAGTCGTAATTGGGAGGTGGTGGAACTTTAGATTGAGACCCCGAACCGTTAGCCGATTGAGACTTGGAGCCCTCGGAGCTCACACCACCCTTAGCCTTTTTATCGGCTTTTGCTTTGGCTTTCGCCTTAGCTAAAGCAATGTTAGCTTCCATCTCGTCGATATCCGGAATGGAATCTTCGTCCGAGCTAACATCGTCGGTAGTGAGAGGTGGTTCCGTGGACTCCTTGGTTTTCCCCATCAGTGCTCCATCATTTTCTTCATGCTAGACATCCGAGCTAACACTAGAACCTTAGATAGTTCGGTTTGGAGAATTCCAACCGTATTGTAGGTTAGATATGTGTCGGCCATTTTGGATATTTCCGCACTAGAACTTCCGGGGGCATTTTCATCGACCATTGTACTCTTGGGCGGTTAAGCCCTTAGTAAGAGCCGAGGCTCTGATACCAATTGAAAGTGCACTATGGTTAACTAGAGGGGGGGGGTGAATAGGTTGACTACCAATTTTTCTTTTCTTTTCCGTTTAGTGGGGCTTAGCAAGATAAAGTAAGGTTCTCTAGATGTGCAACTAGGTGAGCAACCTATGTGAACAAAACAATATGCGCAACAGAAGTAAAGCGTAAGGTAGTAAAGCAAACAACAAGTGTAAACAAGGAGACAAGGATATGATTCACCGTAGTTCCTTCTCAAAGAGAAGTACGTCTACGTTGGAGAGGTGGGGAGCCACCTAGGCGCTCCTCAATAGCACGGTTGTGCACACCTTGTTCTCCTTGAGCTTCTCCGGTGAGAGAGATGCTCGTTTCCACTATGAGGTCGACTTGAAGGCGTTGACCAAACCCTTACAAGGACTTGAGGTCACTCCACAAGATGGATGGAGGCTCTCAAGCAATCCGTAGCTTCTTGCAACAAGGTGGAAACTACAAGCACGAGATCTACTAAGGTTTCTAGGCCTCAAGTAGGATTCTAGATCTACTAGGTTGTGGTGGATGGATTTGAGATTCCTTTGGTGGAAGTGTGGATCTAGGTCTCCTCTAGCTCTCCACCAAGTTTGGGAGTGTTTGGGTGGACGGAGTGGGAGATCTAGGTGGTTGAAGCTTTCATTAATGGCTAGCAGAGAGAATGGGAAAAGCTTGGCATTTAAGAGGTAGGGGAAGGGGTATTTATACCCCTTGCATTTAAGTGGCCGTTGCAGTCCAGTTCCACCGGAGGCTCCGGTGGTTTCACCGGAGGCTCCGGTGGTCTTCTGTTCACTGCGCAGTTGCGTAGTGCTCTAGCTTGTACGCGTTGAAGAACGGCCCGGAGGCTCCGGTGGAAACTGCGGAGGTTCCGCCCACCGAAGGCGCACCGGAGCTTCCGGTGGAACCTCTGTTCTGCGGTAACAGAAGGGTGGTTTGCCGGAGCTACCACCGGACCCTCCACCGGAGCCCATTTGCACTGGACCATGGGGTCCACCGGAGGCTCCGGTGGAACCTCCGCCCTGCGGTAACAGAAGGGCATTTTGGCGGAGGTGCCACCGGAGGCGCACCGGACCCTGCTTGCGTGTGGGCCAAGCGTTTGGCGGATGGCGGAGCCTCCGGTGGAATTGGCGGAGGTTCCGCCCACCGGAGATCCACCGGAGGTTCCGCTGTAGGTTCCGTTCTGCTCCAACAGAGGGGTGGTTTGGCGGAGCAACCACCGGACCTCCACCGGAGCCTGAGCGGAGCCTCCGGTGGATTCACCGGAGCCTCCGCTCCTGCAAATTTGGTTCCCTGGCTCCCGTTCACCTAGCACTTTTCATATAGAACAAGCATGTGCCCCATAAACTTAGTGAACCTAATAACCTGGGCATTTTCATTCATTGAACAAACATTAGATCAAATGGTTATGTTGTCATATGATTGCCAAAACGGACGATGATCTTTCAACCGCGCTCGACCAACTAACTTGTTTGGCCAGGTCCATGAGTCACGTAGTTTGAGATTTCCATTCGGCACCGCAAATAAAACCTTTTAAACGGTTTTGAAAACAATATGCTCCGCTAGGGCGTGACCGGGGCCAAGTGATGGACGTACACGGATCTTGACCCCGCCTCACAGAGACAGGTGCCGTCAGGAGGATGGCCAACTCCCTGTTGACGGGGTGGCCCTGTCTTGGGTTGACTCATGGATAGGGTCGGGTAAGGTAAAGGTCGTGGCCAACCACCCTCTGCCGCGCTCCCTCGGGAAGAGCGTTACCGCGTGGCGTTAAGAGTCGGTTGGTACGTGTGGGTAAAGTGTACATCCCTGCAGGGCAATCTTTTCGAAAAGCCGTGTCCACGGTTAAGGACGACTTGGTGAAGGCAAAGACCATAGATAACCTGAACATGGCGTAAAATATGTTGACAAAGCATGGAGGTAATGTTTGAAGGATGCCTCCTCGGAGATGCCGAGAGGGGTGATCCTAGTAGCATGTGAGGTGCTGGGATTCAAAAGATGATGATTACAGTAGTGAGCTTCTCATCTGTTTTGAAAACATTCTATAAGACGTGCTATTCTTCCTCGACTTGGAAAACAAACATTGCTTTACGCAAAACAGCCTTCATAAAACCCTTTATGAAACTAGCAGATATATAATAGGTTAACTAAGTCTTGTTGAGTACCTCCAGTACTCAGGTTTGCTTAAATTTGGTTCAGGTGAGGTGAAGGTCATCGGGTATGTGGACATCGACGAGTGGTTTTGGGGTTCCCAGGTAGCAGCCTAGAATCTATGGGCTGGGACGTCGCTTTATGTTGCGGCCTCTTAGGCCTTTTTGGTTCTTGTTGGTTAGCAACATAACTTGCCTTCCGTTGTCTGATGTAATGTTGGGTCATGTGACCTCTGGTTGTAAAGCTATACTCTAGTAATACATGCTCATTACAGTTTCTATGTCTAGAGTGTTGCTTTGATCGGTTGTTGGTTTCGAGCCCGTTGTTATACAGTTTTGGCTATGCCTGCATAGTTGTCGCAGTCGAGGGGTTGTGGATCCGATGATCCATGTCCGAGCCCGCCTGCCGAAGATATTCGGCCTGGGGCGAGGTAACCCCAGTAACCCTCGATTGTTGTTGCACTTTCTGGACACATAGCAGCTCTGTATAACTTTGGTCCCGTTCCTTCACGACTCGTGGACGCTTGGGTATACATATCTGGTTATGACTAGCATGTACACAAGGAGTAGTAGACCGGGGATCCGGACTATGTGCCGATGAATCCGGTCTGCCTGCTGTTGTTTGTTGCGGCCGGGGCTGGTAACCCTGAAGCCCTTGTGGGTCCATTGCTAGGAGCACATGACAGTTTGTATATCTCTGGGTCCGGGGTCCGACAGGTCATGGTATCAGAGCAGGACTGCCTGTAGGAAACCCTTTGCTATTGGTCGATGTTGAGTCTAGTGTTTGCGAAAACTATTCTGAACCTGCAAATGAATTGTGAAAACCTTCTTAGGAACTCTTTTTACTCCTTACCTGGTGTCACTTCAACTCCGAGTCATCTTATCTCATTTAATTTGAAAAGGTGTTTCTCTCTTCTGTTACCTTCAAAACTAGGATCAAAACCGTTGGGTGTTTTCTTTTCGGTACTTCGTGTCAGGTTGCTAACCTCTCAAGTTTTGACTAACTCAAGTCATCCGAGCTATCAATTCCATATCCGGGGTTGCATCTCTGTGTGATTCCCCGGTTGTTCGTTTATGTGATATGGCATGTTTCCTCCACATAATGTCCTATATCTTGCCTCCGTTGAACTATCATGTACCATTCCGTTGTTTCCTCCTTTCATGAATGTGTTATTCATGGTTCCTTTCCTTTTTACTCAGGATGTCCGGTGGTACTCGTAGACGTTGTGGACGTAATCCTCCTGAGGCAGAAGTTCCGCCTTCTCCCACAATGGCGCAGGTTCTGCAGAATATCGAGACCAACCGCCTGAGAAGTGAACATCTTCTTGAACGTGTGGCGCAGAATACTGAACGTCGCGCTGAAGGTGTTACACTTGGGAGTTTCCTCAAAGCTCAACCTCCTACCTTTTCTGATTCCAAAGAGCCTCTGGATGCTGATGACTGGCTCCGTACAATTGAGCGCAAGTTTGTTGCTCCCCATGTCCAAGATAATGACCGTGTGAAAGCTAGAAGGTGCTGCTGGTGCTTGGTGGGAAGGTTTCTTGGCGTTGCAGGCGCCAGGACATGAGGTCACCTGGGCAGAGTTCCGTGTTGTGTTCCGTGATGCTTATATTCCAAAGGCAATCATGGACTTTAAAAGGAAGGAATTCCTCGATCTCACCCAGGGCAACATGAATGTTGAACCTTACGGGCGTGAATTCATCTGTTTGGCTCGCTATGCTCCTCGTGATGTCAGAAATGATGAGGACAAGCAGGAACTGTTTCGGAAGGGTCTGAACCCAACCCTCCGTTATGAGTTGCTTCCTTTCAAATTCAAGAGTTTCCAGGAGTTGTACAATCAGGCTATTACCCTTGAATATGGCAGAAAGGAGATGGAGATTGCTGTAAAACGGGATGCTGATATTTCTTGTGCAACTTCCTCTGGCTCCAAGAAGCGCCATGTGTTCATACCATACAGTGCTATTCCTAGAGCCCCGTTTGCACCCAGTTACGAGGGACACATTCCTCATCCTCCTCCGTCAGTTGCTAAACCACTTGATCTTATGTGTTTCAAGTGTGGTCAGCCGGGTCATCTTTCTCGAGAGTGTCTTCAGAACAAAATTGGTCGTGGAGTTCCTCCGCCCAAGAAAAATGTGAAGAGCACTGGTACAATACATGCTTGTTTAACACATGTTACACTTGAGAAGGCTCAAAATGATCCAAGCATTCTCTGGAGTACAATTCGAGTTAACTCCATTCTGGCTACAGCGTTGTTTGACTCTGGAGCATCCCATACCTTCATGTCAGAGAAGTTCGCTGAAATGCATGGGATACCTTTCCAGAAGGTGTCCAAGTCTTTGGTGGTCCAGTCCCCAGGGCTTAATTGGCGAACCACGATGGTTACCCCAGAGCTCATGATCGATATTGGGTATCGGTGGTTCCCTACCACCTTCTATGCCTTAAAGTCAACTGACATTGATGTCATTCTAGGCATGGATTGGCTCAAAAAGTTTGGAGCTGTAATTGACTGCGCAGACAAGTCCATCGTTTTGACAGATCCTTCTGGTGCTAGTGTGAAATGTTGGACGTGTGCAGATCTAGCTCCATCAGCATGTCATCATCTTTCACCCGAATCACAACTATACTCTATGCAAGCTGACTACCCTCCTGAAATTCATGAGTTGCCAGTAGTCAGCGAGTTTCCCGATGTGTTCCCTGAAGAGTTACCTGGCATGCCACCTGATCGAAGTGTGGAATTCGTCATCGAGCTGGTCCCTGGCACCGCTCCTATGTCCAAAAGACCTTATCGTATGGCCCCAGAAGAGTTGGCTGAATTGAAGCGTCAAATAGAGGAGTTAGAAGAAAAAGGTTTCATCCAACCTAGTACATCTTCTTGGGGTTGTCCGACCATCTTTGTCAAGAAGCGGGATACAAATGTTCCGCGTCTCATTGTTGATTATCGGCTGCTGAATGCAGTGACCATCAAAAACAAGTATCCTCTTCCAAGAATCAACGACCTGTTTGATCAGTTAGCTGGTGCAACTGTCTTCTCTAAGATGGACCTACGATTGGGATACCATCAAATAAAGATTAGAAAAGAGGACATTCCTAAAACGGCTTTCACCACTCGTTATGGTCTTTATGAGTACACCGTTACGTCCTTTGGTCTTACCAATGCTCCAGCTACATTCATGAGGCTTATGAACTCGGTATTCATGGAGTATCTCGACAAGTTCGTCGTGGTCTACATCGATGATATCTTGGTCTATTCCAAAACCGAAGATGAACATGCCGAACACTTGTGTTTGGTGTTATCCAAACTCCGTGAGCACAAGTTGTATGCCAAGTTCTCTAAATGTGAGTTCTGGTTGAAAGAGCTCATCTATCTCGGACACGTGGTGTCTGCCGAAGGTGTTGCCGTGATTCCAGACAAGGTCCAAACCATTCTGGATTGGGAAGCACAACTTCTCCAAAATTGCCAAACCTATGACTGAACTTCTGAAGAAGGGCAAGAAGTTTGAGTGGTCAGAAAAGGCAGAAGAGAGTTTCCAAACTCTAAAAAGTAAACTGACTACCGCTCCTGTGCTTGCTCTTCCTGATACGAGCAAGGACTTCGTTATCTTCTGTGATGCCTCGCAACAAGGACTCGGTTGTGTGTTAATGCAAGAGGGTCATGTGGTGGCCTATGGTTCTCGTCAATTGAAACCACATGAGCACAACTACCCAACTCATGACCTCGAGCTAGCAGCCGTGGTCCATGCTCTCAAGCAGTGGCGTCATTACCTTCTTGGTAACCGTTGCGAGCTATACTCAGATCATCAAAGTCTGAAATATCTGTTCACCCAACCGAATCTGAATCTCAGACAGAGAAGATGGTTGGAGGTAATCAAGGACTTTGATTTGGGTCTCAACTATCAACCCGGCAAGGCCAACGTCGTGGCTGACGCGCTAAGTCGGAAGTCTTACTGTAACAACGTGATGATACAGAAAGCTCAACCTTCTCTTCATGAGGAGTTTTCCAAGCTCAACCTTGAAATTGTTCCCTCTGGGTACCTAGCTAACCTGGAAATAAAACCTTCTCTTGAGGATCAAATCAAAGAGGCCCAGAAGCGTAATGTGGGCATTGCCAAGATCAAGAAGAACATTGCTAGCGGAGTTGCTAAATGTTTCTCGGTTGATGATCAAGGCATCGTCTATTTCAACAACCGTCTGGTTGTGCCAAAGAAGAGAAGTCTGAGAAATCTAATTCTTCAAGAGGCTCATGATACACCTCTTTCCATCCACCCTGGTAGTACGAAGATGTATCAGGACCTACGTCCAAAGTTTTGGTGGACCCGGATGAAGCGAGAAATCGCTCAGTATGTTGCTGAATGCGACGTCTGTCGTCGTGTGAAGTCTGAACATCAAAGACCAGCCGGTGTTCTTCAACCTCTACCGATTCCTGAATGGAAATGGGATGAAATTGGTATGGACTTCATTACTGGTCTTCCCAAAACCAAAAAGGGTCACAATGCTATTTGGGTAGTGGTTGATCGACTGTCGAAGGTTGCTCACTTCCTTCCTATTCGAGATGGTATCAACACTAGTCAGTTGGCAGAGCTGTACATATCTCGAATAGTCAGTCTTCACGGAGTTCCAAAAAGGATTATCCCGGATCGTGGAAGTATTTTCGTTTCCAGATTCTGGGGTTGTCTCCAAGAGTCTATGGGAACTCGTCTTTCTTTCAGCACTGCATACCATCCACAAACCGGTGGACAAACTGAAAGAGTGAACCAAATCCTTGAGGACATGCTTCGAGCTTGTGTTATCTCCTTCGGTAAGGATTGGGAAAAGTTCATTCCCTTTGCTGAGTTCACCTATAACAATAGCTATCAATCCAGTCTTGGCAAGGCTCCTTTCGAAGTTCTGTATGGCCGTAAATGCCGAACTCCGCTGAATTGGTCTGAAACCGGTGAAAGATCATTCTTCCGACCGGATACAATCAAGGAAGCAGAAGAAACTGTTCGCATCATTCGTGAACGTTTGAAAACAGCTCAATCTCGTCAGAAGAGTTACTATGATCGTCGTCATCAAGACGTTCGTTACGAAATCAGCGAGAAAGCTTATCTTCGAGTCACACCTTTGAAAGGTGGAAAACGTTTCGGAATCAAAGGCAAACTGGCTCCTCGTTACATTGGTCCATTACCCATCATCGGGAAACGAGGTAAAGTTTCATATCAGCTACAGTTGCCTCCAGGATTTCCAGATGTTCATGATGTATTCCAAGTCTCACAACTCAAACGTTGCTTCAAAGATCCTGTCCGTGGTGTGGACCATGAGACTATTAAGCTCAAGGATGATCTCTCTTATAAAGAGGTTCCTGTCCGTATTCTTGATGAGGCCGAACGAAGAACTCGCAGTCAAACTATCAAGTTCCTCAAAGTTCAATGGTCACATCATTCCGAGAACGAAGCAACCTGGGAACGAGAGGATCGCTTGCGATCTAAGTACCCCGACTTCTTTTCTAAAACCAAGGAATCTCGGGACGAGATTCTTGTAAGGGGGGTAGACTTGTAACAGCCCTACTATGTAATAAAGTTGTGTTGTGTGTTGTGTACATGGCATACATGCATGGAAAACTTTGGTAAAATTTTTGCATTTGTTATAACAAGTGAAATGACAAAAATCACTTAAACAAGCAACCCACAAAGTTGTTCTACCAAGTTTTTCAAAATGATCAAACTAAGGTATGGTTTTGTTGGGAATTTGAAGAGGTTTTCAAAACTTATTTTTGTGTAATTTTTGCTTCAAAAAAGGCCCTCAAAACCAGCTTTTGGGTCCTGTTTTTAAAAGAGAAGGACCAACTTGTAGTTTCTTTCTCTCTCAGGGGTTTTTTGTAATTGTTGCTTTGTCTTCTTCGTTGAGACACAGAAGCAGCTGCATGGACGTCGCGGACACCGCCGTCGCCACGTCCTGGTGCCCTCCTTCGCTCGGTTTGCCAGGGAGAGACGTCCCCATCTCACCATCTCCCTCCTCTTGCTCGCTCACGTTTTCCCTCCTCCTCTCTCTGTTTCTTCCGCGATCGGAACCCTAACCCTAACCCGATTCCGATGAGCCGCCGGTCGCCGCAGTCTCTAGTGGCCGCCCCGCGGCAAGCCAAGGGCGCCTTCGAACTCCTCGTCCTCCCCTCTCCTACGCCGTGGAGGTAATCGAGCTGTGGTGGCCGGAGTCCTCGCCGCCGTCTGCATCTCCCCCGCGTCCGGCCGCCGCCCGCCGACGTCAAATTCTGGCTGCCCCGACCTCCTCCGGCCTCCCCGAGAGCAGCATCGAGTTCGTGGTGAGCCTCTAGACCTCCCGGTGCCCTCCCCCTAGCCCCTGTCCCTCTAAATCCTCCACCTCGCCGTGAACCCGCCGTCGGCCACCACGTTTGTTCATGGCGCCGCCACTCCGGCGACCAAAAGTGGGCGGCGCCACCACCTCTTGGACCGCCTCGTCGAGGCCTGTCCGATGAGCCCATCTGCTCATCCCGGGACGCAGGGAAACGCCGCCGGCGAGCTCACCCGTGCTGTTGCCGGGTTTTGCTGACGCCAGCGTGACGTCACGCGGGGCCCTTCTGTCAGCTGTTTTTTTATTTGAAAACAATAGAAATGTTTAATTTGACACGTGGGCCCCCTTCTATAATTACAGAAATTGAATTAAAACGAAATAATTAATATCTCCACTTTGGTAACTCAGAAAAATGTGATAAAAATATGTTTGTGTTCAGAAAAATAAACTTTACATGAATATGTCACTTTCATATATGTTTGACAAACTTTATTTTTGGGCATTATTTAAATGCAATTAAATCATCTAAAATAAATAAATAAGATTGTAATCAATAAAATCAGAAAAATACAAGTTATATACCAAAATGCTCAAAATGATAAATGCAATCCACTTATGATGTTTTGAAACCTATTTGAGCTATTTAATTTGCACTCACTTTTATTATTGCCCGAATTGCCCTCCGGGGTCTATTTCGGGACTGTTTTCCGATAAAATGCTTAACCATTATATGAACCGTAGCAAACCCTTGAACTTGTTTAGGTCTTTCATTCAAGTGCATTAACTTTGTCATGCATACATATTGTGCATTGCATCGACGCCATGTGTTGATTGTTTCTTTTCCGGTTTCTGCTTCTTATCGGTAGAACGCTGTCCGAAGAGAAGATCAACAACCCCATTGGCGAATACTTGATCTTAATCGACAAGTCAAGCACTTATCCAGAAGATCTATCTATTTGGTTTTCTTTTAAGAAAGGCAAGCAGAACCTCTTATCTGCTCATATATGCTTTCGAACAACATTTGAATCTCGTACTTTGCATTCGATTCCAAACTATTTGATGCTAGTAGATATAGTTCACCTATATACTGCATTGCCTCAGTATCCTGATCCACTGCTCCTAGCCGCCATAGTTTTGCTTGTGCGCATCGCCAGAGCCTCATATATGCTTCGCTTAGTCATACATGGTTGTTACCTCTGCTCCATCCGGTTGATGAATCAGAGCTGCGATAACCTAGTATGATATGATGACGTGGTGAGATGAGCTTTGTGTGGATAACTTGACTAAGGCTGGTATGGGAGGCCACTTGGGAAGTGGTTGTTCGTCCTATACTCGCCAACCCTAGGATTACGGTCTCGAGCGGAAGCCAAGATTGAGCGTGCAACCACACGCGGGGTCTAAGTAACCGCGCTCGACCAACTAACTTGTTTGGCCAGGTCCATGAGTCACGTAGTTTTAGATTTCCATTCGGCACCGCAAATAAAACCTTTTAAACGGTTTTGAAAACAAAATGCTCCGCTAGGGCGTGACCGGGGCCAAGTGATGGACGTACACGGATCTTGACCCCGCCTCACAGAGACAGGTGCCGTCAGGAGGATGGCCAACTCCCTGTTGACGGGGTGGCCCTGTCTTGGGTTGACTCATGGATAGGGTCGGGTAAGGTAAAGGTCGTGGCCAACCACCCTCTGCCGCGCTCCCTCGGGAAGAGCGTTACCGCGTGGCGTTAAGAGTCGGTTGGTACGTGTGGGTAAAGTGTACATCCCCGCAGGGCAATCTTTTCGAAAAGCCGTGTCCACGGTTAAGGACGACTTGGTGAAGGCAAAGACCATAGATAACCTGAACGTGGCGTAAAATATGTTGACAAAGCATGGAGGTAATGTTTGAAGGATGCCTCCTCGGAGATGCCGAGAGGGGTGATCCTAGTAGCATGTGAGGTGCTGGGAAATGATGTTGGTGGATTCAAAAGATGATGATTACAGTAGTGAGCTTCTCATCTGTTTTGAAAACATTCTATAAGACGTGTTATTCTTCCTCGACTTGGAAAACAAACATTGCTTTACGCAAAACAGCCTTCATAAAACCCTTTATGAAACTAGCAGATATATAATAGGTTAACTAAGTCTTGTTGAGTACCTACAGTACTCAGGTTTGCTTAAATTTGGTTCAGGTGAAGGTCTCGCATCGGTGGTGTTTCAGCGTGGACATCGACGAGTGGTTTTGGGGTTCCCAGGTAGCAGCCTGGAATCTATGGGCTGGGACGTCGCTTTATGTTGCGGCCTCTTAGGCCTTTTTGGTTCTTGTTGATTAGCAACATAACTTGCCTTCCGTTGACTAATGTAATGTTGGGTCATGTGACCTCTGGTTGTAAAGCTATACTCTAGTAATACATGCTCATTACAGTTTCTATGTCTAGAGTGTTGCTTTGATCGGTTGTTGGTTTCGAGCCCGTTGTTATACAGTTTTGGCTATGCCTGCATAGTTGTCGCAGTCGAGGGGTTGTGGAGCCGATGATCCATGTCCGAGCCCGCCTGCCGAAGATATTCGGCCTGGGGCGAGGTAACCCCAGTAACCCTCGATTGTTGTTGCACTTTCTGGACACATAGCAGCTCTGTATAACTTTGGTCCCGTTCCTTCAGTTTCATCCGACTCGTGGACGCTTGGGTATACATATCTGGTTATGACTAGCATGGACACAAGTAGTAGTAAACCGGGGATCCGGACTACGTGCCGATGAATCCGGTCTGCCTGCTGTTGTTTGTTGCGGCCGGGGCTGGTAACCCTGAAGCCCTTGTGGGTCCATTGCTAGGAGCACATGACAGTTTGTATATCTCTGGGTCCGGGGTCCGACAAAGATCAAGGTGGAACTTTTGTTGGAATTTCATTCCAGGCCGGAGTCTCCAGTCTCCCAGACCGGAGTCTCCGGTATGAAGATTATTTTAGGAACAAATGTGTGTTGAGTGCCTGGTGTCACCTGCTGTACTCACTTCAGAGACTTACCGGAGAAACACCGGAGTCTCCGGTGTGAGTATATCTTGTGAAGGAACAACCCTGAAACTTCTGGTGTCACCCGCTGTACCCAGTCCGGAGATTTACCGGAGACAGTCCGGAGTCTCCGGACTGACATGCACTTGAGCTGCACGTTCCTCCTCAGACAGTCTCTGCTCTCAGGCCACAAGACACAAGCAATGGTAGTACCGGAGTCTCCGGACTGGTTGCTACTTTGAAGAAACAGAAGCTCGATGGTGTCGATTCAGCCGCTGGAGCCACACCGGAGACTTACCGGAATCTGTCCAGAGTCTCCGGCCTGAAGCCTAGCGAAAATTTCAGACCGGAGTCTCCGGACTTTACACCAGAGTCTCCGATGTGACATTGACAGAATCGTCTCCAACGGCTCCAAAATTTATGAGGGGTACAAATACCCCCTCCCCTTCACCTACCTCCAGCTAGCTCTTCCCAAATAGATCTCACCATTGCTAGAGCTCACCCACCTTACTAGATCTCCCAATCCTTCCACCCAAAAGTGTTGATCTTCGGAGGATTGAAGGAGAAGGCCCCGATCTACGTCTTCACCAACCGGATTTCATTTCCCCCTCATTCGCTTGAGGGGAACTAGTCTAGGGTTTCCTCTTGTCGAGAACCTAGATATCTTGTCTCTCTCTTGGTGATTCTTGTGATTGTTGGGAGCCCCCAATTTGGTTGTGGGTGCGTTCCCCAAACTTGTTTGTAAATGACTCGATTCCCGCCTCAAAGGGGATCAATAGTGAAAGGTGGACTTGGCCTTTGTGGCGGGGTTCATCGGAGAATAAGGAGAGGCTTTTGTGGCGTTGAGTAGCCCTTTGTGGCGAGCTCACACCCCTCCAACGAGACGTGCTCCCTTATCAAGGAGGAACTCGGAAATACATCGTGTCTCCGCGTGCTTCCTATCGGTTATCCCGTTCCTTTATCCTTTACTTATGTTTTGTATTGCATTTATTGTTGTACTTGTGATATATGTAAATTCACCTTAGTTACATTATCTAGAGAATTTACCTTTGTGTCAAGCTTAATCTTGAAGAAAAATTAAAATTGGTCGTAGCACCTATTCACCCCGTCTAGGTGCCCATACATTACTTTCACTCACCTTGTCGTAGGGAGAAATCGATGTCGCCCATGCATATGTCTCATCCGCCTCAAGCCTAGCCTAGTGGCATGGCACCGATGCGGTATATGCATGTAAATTTCATCTCCTCTATTTTTCTGCAGTACCCAACAAAACTTCTAAAGAAGCTAGATCAATGTTGAGGAGCAGTATATGCATGTTCACAGATTTCTAGACCGATGACAAAGACGGAATACTGGACAATGAAAGGTGAACTTATGGATATGCTCGTTAATTTCTATGCAGACTGCAAATCGATTGTGCTCTTATTTGTACTGTCTAGACAGACCTTTTACTTAGTCACTTGTAAGGTTCGTGGATGCATAAAGAAATTCATAGTTTACTTACTTGACAGCCATAACAACGCAACTACAACCAAGCAGGCTATAAACTACTATCAAGGAAAAATAGAAATAGGATAAGACCGATAACCAACAACTATTATTTATGGACCGTGCTGGGCGTCCCTCAGGGGATGAAAATTTTTCATCCCCCGCCTCCCCCTGCTGACACGTGGCAGCCTTTTTGACTAAATCTCTGTATATGCTCTGTGTAGCAAAAAATCCCCCCGCTTTTGCTCCTGTGTAGCAAAAAACTGTTCGGGCAAAAATTAAAGAAAATGTCAGACCTCGCCGGAGAGTTCGCCGGAGACCTCGCCGGAGTTTACTGTAGCAAAAAATCGTGCTACTGTAGCAAATTAGTTTCGTCGGAGATATCGCCGGAGCAACTCGCCGGCGATCGTCGGAGAACTCTCCCTGTGCAAAAAATTTGTACTACTATAGCAAAAAAAAACAACAAAAGTAGCAAAATAATTACTCTAATATAGCAAAAAATTGACATCGCCGAAGACATCGCCAGAGTTCTCGTAGCAAAAAATTTGACAAAAAATAGCAAAAAAAAACGAGTTCGCGGGCTGAGCAAAAAATTCGTGCTAAGATAGCAAAAAATTATAATTATTATAGCAATTTTTTTTGGTATTGGCAACAAATGACCTCGCCGGGAGATATTATCGGAGTTCTTGTAGCAAACAAAATACACAAAAAAAGCAAAAAAATTACACTATTGTAGCACGGTTTCACCACATAAAAATGCATCCAAAAAAACAGCACCATGTCTCCGGTGGAGGCGCGGTCGTCAACAGGAAATCGGAGGTCCTGGACAAGATAGAGGCAGATGTGCGTCCTCCCCACTGCCGGTGGAGCTGCTGCTGCCGCTGGCGCTGCTTGCGCGCTCGTCGTCGGCGGAGGCGGGGGTGCCGAGGAGGACGGACTGGTGGATCTGCGCCTGACGGAGCGCGAGCGCCAGCAGGGCCCCCGCCGCGTAGCGCTGCGTCGGCGCCAGCAGCGCGGCCGCCATGTGTGGGGTTTGAACGGGCCGGGCGGCGCGCGTCACGAGTAGCGTGCGGGCGTTGGTAGCTGCGGGTCGGGGGACGTTTTTGCAGCTCCGAGGACCGAGGGAGGCGATGCGGAGTTGCGGGACTTTTGGGCTGGTCGCCTTTGGCGTACTCCGTGAAGACGTACAGCATCACCGGCTACGTGCCCCTCGGCAAAGGCGTCCACGCCCACCGGGAGCCTCACCGGGAGCGGCGGCGCGCGGCCTCACCGGGAGCGGCGGCGGCGCACCTCACCGGCGGTGGAGCCTCTGTGCCTTGTGCTACTAGGAAGGAAAGAAAGGAGAGAGATTAGTGGAGGAGGATAACTGACGAGGGATAAGGCAAAGCGGTGGTGGGCCCTAAGCGGTGCAGAGCAGCGTGCGTGGAAGCGACCAGTCCGGGGGACGCGAGCGCGCGATCCCCCGGCTGATCCTCAGCGTTTTCCATTATTTATCCATGGTGTCTTTCGACGTGGATACAATTCACAACGGTCCTCACTCGGGTATAAGTAAACAGTCCAATTAGCAAAATAAAAAAGAGGGGTTATATTAGCTAGAGCTAGCCGCGTCTGGAACAAAATCTGTTCTGAATTTGGTCTGTCAGGAAAACCGATAACTCTCCCAGGATTTTGGCTAAGGAATTTTCTATGACTCAATGCACGAGCCACTGGACTGGGACGAATATTTTGCCGGAGATTTGTGGAAACCGGATATTTCATATCGAGGCTAGAATTTTTCTATGGAACAAGCTGTATGAGCCACTGAATTGGGCCAGATTTTTTCCTGAATTATTGGCCGGAGACTTCTACTGAATCCGGAGATTACGGTAAAACGGAAATATCTAGCCCCCACTTAGGCCGGAATATCTGGCCTCTAAATTTGTGCAACGGCTATTTTGGTGGAGGGTATATATACCCCATGTCTTATTCAACCTTGGTTAGCTCGAATACTGCAAGAAGAACACCCATATTTGAGCCACAAAATCAAGAGAGGTCTCCCCTCCCACTTAAACTTGTTGTTCTTTGGAGGATTAAAGGAGAAGGCCGAGATCTACATTCTCACCAAGTCGATTCGAATTTTTCCCTCATTCACTTAGAGATCCGAGTCTAGAGTTTTCTTGAGCAAAACTTAGATATCATGTTGCTTACTCTTATATCTTGTGATGGATTTGTGATGATTTAGGAGCCCCTAATTCAGTTGTGGTTGTGTGTCTCAAACTCATTGTAAAGGCTCTGGATTTCACCTTGAAGTATCCGATAGTGAAAAGGGAACCAAGACTTTTATGGTGAGGTTCACCGGAGAATAGTGTGATTCCTTTGTGGCGTTGAGCAAACTGTTAAGCATTTAGGCAATTTTTCGATTAAATTAATCCAAAAATAAATCATGAGCATAATAGAAACAATGGTAAACACGCACTGATATTTAACACTATTACCATGTACTATACGAATGGTAGATAGATCTACACAAGACATTAGTACTGTACACATGAAAATAAGCAGGAGTGAGATGAATGCATCATACCCTCCAATGGTCCAATTGGCCGTAGCAGTAGCAGAGGCGGCAGCGGCTAAAGCAGCAGTGGAGGTGGCGGCCTCGTCGGCAGCGGTCTTCTCATGCGTGGACCGGCCCTGATCACGCTTGGTTAAGTCGGTAAGATTGTCGGAACAGATCCAAGCTCGTGAGCTCTTTTGACCAGCTGAAAACACCACGACCTATTTTTGCCAGCTCCTGGTTTATTTTGTTGCCAGCCCTGTTAAGTTTCAAGAATGTAACATCAGGCTAAGATTAAGTCATGTTCTTGATCTCCTCGAGGACCTTGACGATGCATGACATATATTACCAATTTAGTGGAGCCTCTGAAATTCAGTTCAGCCACAAGGTTAGCACAGTCGCTCTCAACCTGCAAGGGAACTCGTAGCCACAAGCTTGAGAATCACACAAGCTGGCTGATTATCTTTTGAGCTATGCAAGCACAGAACTCATATTTTCCAAGCCATGAAAAACCACATTATCTCAAACAAAACAAAACAAATGCATACACTGCAATAAGACGAACACCTGCCAACTTCTCATGCAAAACGACTCAGAAGAAAACAACCAACAGAAAATGTAAATTAGAGATAAATGATTCAAGATCTGAAAGGGTAAGCCTCAACTTGATGACAGTTTTCTTTAGGCCTAATGCAAGTTAAGTACATACGGAAACGTTCTTACAAGTTACAACACGGTTTGCTTAGCTATCACCCATCAGATACTCGGTGTGAACCAGACTTCCAATGGATAAAACGTTCCATAATGTCCTCCACTAGATGGGAAAGCAGCCTCAAGGGCCAGTCTCTTCAAGTCAAAGACCGTACACCATTCCATTCGTTAAGGTTTTTATTGAAAAAATCATGTTCTCTGAGACGGGGAGTTGTGAAGTAGATACAGTCCGGTTTCAGCTCAGGAAATTCCTTCATGGATAAAACACCTGGGCTATTCTGTCCGACAAAACACGAGTGCCCCCGCAGAGCATCCGCCGAGCTCAATCCTACCATTTTCCGACCCTTCATATCCAGTCTGTCTATTTCAACCTTAACGCCGTCTACCTGGTTTATGTCGAGGATGACACGTACCTGTAGCAAACAACCCCATGGAGTCGAACTGACCAGCCGGAACTCGCATAAGGTCCTGCCATTGTGAACAATTCACGTGTGTATGTAAGCAGAATTATATAGCAAGGCAAACAAGCCCCGTTTTCGTTGCCCTCTCGGACTCGTAACAAGTCCCGTTCCTTTTTCCATACAGCTCCGATCGGCAAACAGGTTTCGACTTGTGCAAGTGCAAGCTCGTGTATGCTTACATGAAAAATACCACCGCAATCGATTGGGCCACTCAAAAACAGCACCATAGAATCAATTGACGACTGAAAAAAAGCAATCCGAAGGGGACGGTGAAACCAATCATCCTGCCAAAGCAAAATACTAGAAGAACCTGAATTTGCATGACATTTAGCTAAAGCTTTGAGCACATGCTTACTCTTCAAGCAATCTCTCCACCAAAATGAGACTTATGTGGTTTTTGCTGGTGGAAGAGAGATGGGATACTAGGCTTCCCGATTCCCAAACCAATTTGACCCAAGGTAAATTAGCTCTGTTATAAAACTTGTGTCGATTAAGTATAGGCTTCTCCTTCGGTACACCTCCCCTCGTTTTATCTCGAAATGTGCTATGGTATATTATCTACCTATGATACCATTACATCATCTCTCTTCATTAATTGCTATGTCACATCAGTTTTTTGTCAACATGGCATGCATAATACTAGATATGATACTCCCACTATGTCTAGTCTTATAATTAAGGGTATGATAGTGTTTAAAGATTATTAAGCTGTCGTTGACCAATAATGAAATCGTATATCTAGCCTTAGAAACCTGTATGCCGAATTGATCCGTCTATGCAAGCGTGCGACCAGAAAATATGGCCGCCACGGCTGAGGATTCTTTGGCACATTGGCGAGCGGCAACCTCTGCTCAAGGGCTACAAGAAGGCAGAAACGATGTCGTGTACTGTCGTTCGGACTCGTGCCTCTCTTTTCTATTTTTTCCTTCGCCGCCGCAGCCATTCTTTTCTTCCTGGCCATTTGTGTTCTCAATGCGGCGCCCTCTCCGCCCTTTCTTGCTGGTGCGCAAGGCATGGTTGAGACGGACACCCGTGTGAGCGCTTCCTGTTGAATAATTAGGCACAATTTTCACGATTAATTTCAGAACATAAATCATGAAAAAAACAGCTATTAACATGTGGAACTCGAACATATTAGATGCATCAGACAACATGAATAACAACAACACGATCTCTCTAAACATGTAAACAGTAGACATGTTAAACAGACAGATCGGAACACCGATTTCGTACCGATCGTTTGTAGGAACGTTGTTGATGACAACGTTGGCGATGACGGGTCGGAGTAGACGACGCTTGAGGCGGCGGTACGCAGCACCACCTACCTTGCTAGGCAGACGAGCCGCCGTGGAAGCAGCGAGCAGTCGCGCGAAGCGCTTCCCAAAAACCTAATTTGCCCTCTCCCGTACAGGATCACAAAGGCGACTGGTTCCGGAGACCTGCTCTCCTGTTCGCCGATGGACGCCGGCGCTCGGGATGGAGTAAACTACGGTGGCGGCGCAAGGGACGAGGTGTGGCAAATCTAGATTGGTTTCAGTGTGTACAACGCCCACATCGCGCGTCTTTTATAGTGTGGTTCGAAAAACCCTAACGTGCGTGACGTGGGTGGCCCACGCCGCACGTTCGAGTCGGTTGAGCACACGATACGGGAGCGACCCGAACCGACTCAGCTGTGACGTGTCCGTCACGACCACGAACTCAGTTTTCCAACACAACAAAATAAAGATAAATGTTGTCTCGGCTCGAGACTCGATTCACGAAACGCGATCGCGACATGTCGAGTCGAGTCGAGTCGAGACGAGCGAGCGGCGGAGGAGGAGGAGTGCGCGAGAGGCTATCATCTTCTCACTCACATATAATCGCTATAACACTCCACCTTATAAGGTGGTGTGCAACTCCTCCAACTTCCAATGTGGGACTAAACTTCCCACTCCCACCACTTGCTTGTACACATGGGCCATTTTGAGATTTCAGCATTTGCTATTAGGCTCACTTCTATTGGGCCCAAATATTTCAGCAATCCCCCACCAGGTCTCAAATTCCCATTTGAAGATTTGCCAATCCTTGCTACTTGTTTATATACCAGTGTTTCAGCAGAGACTGTTAAGTTGAACTTCCGCCCAGAGCCTTAAGCTACATCTATCAGCAACTTGAACAATGGACTATGTCTTAAATTGCAAGTTTTGTGCTAATAGACTTTACTCAAAATCATAACTAGTACTTGGATGCCAGTAGTCTACCCCGCGGGTGGAGCATATGCGTCATACTCCGTGGTCTCTTCATGAGTTTACTAGGTGTGTTCTTTCAAGAATGCTCTATAGGAAAGCATCTTTGCTATAAATAGTCAACATAAACACATTAAGGCATGTTGCCAACCTGCCTTACAACTCTTTGAGAGTTATGCATCATCACTTAGAGAGGGTTTACCAAATACTCTCCTCGGTTAAACAACTAGTTTGTTCTTCCTAGGTCCTAATTCACGGGATCTCCGATCACATAGGTTGGGTTACCACTATGGTGTAACGCTCATGGGTCTCATACCCATCTCCCTCGATGCACTATCTATCACATTACATGATAGTCCCTTCGTAAAGGGATCTGCCAGATTTTTGTCTTTTTGAATATACGTAGCAGTAATTACTCCGGAGTTTCTCAATTTTCTGTCAGGCTTCAAACGTCTTTTGACGTGTCTTGATAACTTCGCATTATACTTAGAACTGATCACCGTGGCAATCACCGTTTGATTGTCACAGTTCATGAGGATAGCCGGTAATGGTTTCTCAACCACCGGCAAGTCCATCAAGAGATCACGCATCCATTCTGCCTCAACAGTGGCTGTATCTAAAGCAGTAAGTTCTGCTTCCATGGTTGACCTCGTCAATATGGTCTGTTTACAAGACCTCCATGACACTGCGCCACCTCCAAGAAGAAATGCATATCCACTTGTGGCGTAGAGCTCATCTACATCTGAAATCCAGTTGGAGTCACTATATCCCTCAAGCACAGCAAGGTGCCCTAAATAACAAATCCCATAGCTCATAGTACCATTCAGATAGCTCATGACCCTTTCAAGTGCATGCCAATGATCATTACTCGGGTTTGACATGAACCTGCTCAATTTGCTCACAGCAAAAGAGATGTCAGGCCTCGTTGCGCTCGCAAGGTACATGAGTGAACCGATTATTTGAGAGTATCTCAATTGATCTCTTGTAATCCTCTTGTTCTTTCAAAGCGTCACACTAGGATCATAAGGTGTTGGAGAGGGCTTGCTATCAATAAAGCCGAAACGGCTCAAGATCTTCTCAACATAGTGTGATTGCGTCAACATAATCCCACTCTCATCCTTAATAAGCTTATGTTCAGAATTACATCAGCTTCTCCCAGATCTTTCATATCAAAACACTTTGGTAGAAAAGACTTGACCTCATTGTCGTCAACATACAATCATAATATAACACTATCGCCCCCACGATGGAGGTAGTATACACACCTGTCAGCCTCATTAATGACAAAGCCCGCAGAAGTTAAAGTTGTGTCGAACTTATCATGTAATTTCTTAGTTGCTTGTTTCAGTCCATACAAATATTTTAACAATTTTCATACCTTTCTCTCTTCACCTTTTACCACAAACCCATCAGGTTGATCCACATAGATTTCCTCTTCCAACTCTCCGTTAAGGAAACCTGTCTTTATGTCCATTTGATGAACGATAAGACCATAAGAGGCAGCCAGGGAAAGTAGTACACGAATGGTGGTCAGTCTAGCAACATGTGAATAGGTGTCAAAATAATCTTCGCCTTCTCGCTGAGTGTAGCCCTTGGCTACAAGCCGTTCCTTGTACTTCTCAATAGTACCATCAGGCCTTAGCTTCTTCTTGAACACTCACTTAAATCCCACAGGCATACAACTGTAAGGTCATTCAGATAACTCCCACGTCCCATTAGAAAGAATGGAGTCCATCTCGTTATGGACAACTTCTTTCTAGTCATCTCCATCTGGAGATGCAAATGCCTCTGTAATAGACGTAGGAGTATTGTCCACAAGGTACACAATGAAATCAATACCAAAGTATTTTTCAATCCTCTGTCTCTTACTCCATTTAGGAGCTTGATTGTCATCCTTCTCAAGGACTTTCTCATCATGTGGTTGTTCAGTATGATCACTAGATGTACTAGATTTCGGAATTAATTCAGAAGAAAATTCAGCAAAGCTATGCATATCTTTCATAGGAAACATATTCTCAAAAAATGTTGCATCACGAGATTTCATAATAGTATCAACATGCATATCAGGTACCTTGGATTTAACCACTGAAAATCTATAACCAATGCTAAGCTGAGCATAACCCAGAAAGATACAATCCACTATTTTTTGGTCCAAGTTTGCGTTTCTTTGGAATTGGAACGTTGACTTTTGCGAAGCATCCCCAAGTACGCAAATAAGAAAGTGATGGTTTTCTCCCAACCCACTCCTCATAAGGGGTTTTCTCTTTATTCTTGTTAGGAACTTTATTCAGGACATGACACAAAGTCAACAAAGCCTCCCCTATCATGCCTTAGATAAACCATCAGTGTCCAACATGGCATTCACCAAGTCGGTTAGCGTGCGGTTTTTTCTCTCAGCAATTCCGTTTTATTGTGGCGAGTAGGGAGGCTTGCTCTCGTGAATAATACCGTGTTCCTCATAAAATTCATCAAATAGTTTAGAGAAATACTCTCCACCACGATTCGACCTAAAACGTTTGTTTTTTTTATCTCTAATAGATTTTTAACTTGAGCCTTATACATTTAAAGTAGTCTAAAGCCTCATCTTTAGTTTGCAACAAATTAACATAGCAGAATCAAGTAGCATCATCAATGAGTGTCATGAAATATTTTTTTCCACCTTTTGTCAATACACCATTCATCTCGCATAGATCAGAATGTATGAGTTTTAGAGGTGCCAAGTGTCTCTCCTCAGCTGCCGTGTGAGGCTTTCGAGGTTGCTTAGATTGCACACAACTATGGCACTTAGAACCTTTGGCAATAGTGAAATTTGGAATTAAACTTAAACTGGATAGCCGAGACAGTAAACCAAAATTAACATGACATAAACGAGAGTGCCAAACACTAGCATCTGAATCAACATTGCCACAAATATGGTTTACTGACTTATTGCAAAATTCGGAAAGAGAAAAGCGGAACAAGCTTCCGCACTCATAGCCTTTACCAATAAATTTTCCAAATCTCGACACAACTATTTTATCGGACTCAAACACTACTTTAAACCCATCTCTGCAAAGAAGAGAGCCGCTGACGAGATTCTTATTCATAGAAGGGACATGCTGCACGTTCCTCAGCTGCATGATTTTCCCCGAAGTAAACTTCAGATCTACCGTGCCAACACCCTAATTCTCCCTCTCCCGTACATGATCACAAAGGCGACTGGTTCTGGAGACCTGCTCGCCGGTAGACGCCGGCGCTCGGGATGGAGTAAACTACGGTGGTGGCGCAAGGGACGAGGTGTGGCAAACCTAGATCGGTTTTGGTGTGTGTACAGCGCCCATGGCGCGCGTCTTTTATAGTGCGGCCCCGAAAACCCTAACGTGTGCGACGTGGGTGGCCCACACCGCCCGTTCGAGTCGGTTGCAGCACACGATACGGGAGCAACCCGAACCGAATCAGCTGTGACGCGTCCATCACGACTATGAACTCAGTTTTTCAAAACAGAAAAATAATGATAACTGGTGTCTCAGCTCGAGGCTCGATTCACGAAACGCGATCGCGACGTGTCGTGTCGAGACGAGCGAGCGGTGGCGGAGGAGGAGGAGGAGTGCGCGAGAGGCTATCTTCTTCTCACTGACACACAGTCCCTACAACACTCCATCTTACAAGGTGGTGTGCAACTCCTCCAACTTCCAATGTGGGACTACACTTCCCACTCCCACCACTTGCTTGTACACATGGCTCATTTTGAGATTTCAGCATTTGCTATTGGGCTCACTTCTATTGGGCCCAAATATTTCAGCACTGCCTTCCTTTTGTCTGGCTCGTCACCGTTCAGTCCGGCCGCCGCATTGTCTCAACTCGGCCACTTATATGCCAATCCCTGCGTTCGACGATGCTTGGCTGTTTCTTTCAGTTCCTTGGCCAGCCTCCTAGTGCCTGGATCAAGCTCTATGGGAGCTTGCTTTAGCTAACTAGCCTTAAATGAATGCATCTGGCAGATCATCAAGCTACTAGCTCGCCCACGAATAATTACTACATGGTGGCCAATCAAAAGCAGGTTGCTCGGCAGAACCCGCTCGTATAGAAATATGTAGAAAGTAAATGATGAAACTTCTCATTAATATTCTATAACGGCAACTCAAACCAATGGTCTTCTGGAAGGGGTCATAGAGGATGAGGTCAGAGAGCTCATTGGCCACGACCATCCAGCTGTGGGAGGCGTAAAGCAGGGCCACGGCCTTGCCCTGAGGGAACTTGAAAGTATAAGGATACTGTCTAGAGGGGGTGGGATGAATAGGCACATTAAAATAATTACGGTTTAGACTTGAATAAATGCGGGATAAAACTAGCGTTTAATTTATCATGCACAAAATCTAAACAAGTTAGGTTTACATATATGCCCAAAAAATTAAGCCAAGTAAGATAACTGAAAGGATTATGTGATAGAAAGTTAGATGATTTCAAGCACAAGGAGACACCGATGTGATTCACGAAGTTGCTTCTAAAGGGAATTGTGGAGCCGCCAAGGCACTCCAACACACGGTTGTGCTCATCCTATTCTACTTGAGCTTCTCCGATGAGGGATATGGTCGTTTTCACTACGAGGTCGTCCTTAAGATGGAGAGATAGCAAGCTCAAAGAAGATCAACAATGGAGGAGAGATACTTGCAAAAATGTTGGGGGTCACTAGGGAAGAAGCCCAACTTAAATAGGAGCCCGAAAATTTGCCCATTATGGCCAAAACTCGCACACGGGCGGTACTACCGCTTGGGATAGCGGTACTACCACCCGAACGACTTCGGGATATTTTCTTCTATGTTTCGGGCGGTAGTACTACAGTGGTAGGGCAATATTACTGACCCTTGAAAACTGCAGAAACACCGCTACAAAAACACCCATATCTTTTACATTCAGACTCCTTTTTCAATGATTTTGACTCATTTGATTTGCAATGATGTTTCTCTAAAATATAATGAAGAGAAACATCATTGTATAAAAACTAAAAGTAAAAAACAAATAGGGAAAGGTTGGATCTCTCTATAAGAGAGAAACCGGTAAAACCTTCAACATCAAAACCAAACAATTTTCTCATGTGAAATCTCTTTTTTGATGAACTTTGGTTTGTCATGAAGAACATGAAAAGCACCAGAACTTCACATAGATAAACACTAAATAAAAACCCAGAAAGATGATTCCAAGAATGAAAAGGTTTGGTCTCTCTACGAACGATACGATCAAAAAACTCATTTGAGAGCCCCTTTCGAGATAACGGTAACTATCCTATAACCCGGTCTCTCAACTAACATTATGAGACCGGTAAAATAGAAACCCTATAAAGTTCACACCTTTTCCTTGCGCATTTCACTTAAGCTAGGTGATGATGATCTTGATCATCTCAAGTAGAATCATCTTTCTTGATTGCGCTTCTCTTGGTGAAGACTTGTAAATTGCCCCCTCCCCCCAATAAACTATTATGGGAAAACTTCTCTCATGTCCATATTCGCTTGAACAATATCTCCAAATATGTGGAAAGCTTCAAGCATATAATATTATCGAGATTATCATCTTGAAGTTGCACTTCACGACCTCTTTTGTGACGAACACCACTTTCTGTTATCTTCCATGGGCTATATGGAATAACCATTTCGGTGAAAGCCTATGGGAAGAAACCTAACCCCACAGAAATACTACACAGACATGTATCATGGGTTAGTTCACAAAGCTATATAGACACGCGCTTTACCATACCATGATATCATATGAACCCGAAGGTCCGGTAATACCGGCCCAAGAGGCGGTACTACCCCTCCATTGCGTTGGTCGTGCCAACGGCTCTATTCTTCGAATCTCGCAAGGTCGGTACTACCGAAGAATCCAGGTCGGTACTACCGCAGACCTGGTACTACCGGAAAACTACCGCCTAGGTACCGGTAAAAAACAGAGAGCAGTCACACGGGGATTCAGCAACCCTGATAGTAAACTATAGTACTACTGGACTGAGCCACCCTGGTACTTCCGCGCCCATCTCCGGTACTATCTCTGGGGCGGTACATTGGCCTAGGTACCGGCCAGTTAGTACTAAATCTTCACTCTTTCTTCATCATCATGATGTTTTGAAGGTAAACATGAATGTTCGCATCAATCCTTCTTCAAGACATAGTTGGAATAAGCTTAATACTAGCATGATCATTCTTCTTCTTGATCATATTAATCATATCCGTTATGATCAATGATCTTGATGTCATCCAACCTTGAATCCAACACATGGAGTTCAAGTGATCTCTATGGACAAAACTACATAAGTATCTCAATGAAAATATTAGTCCATAAAGCGTGAATAACTATCAACACCGCACAAACGGGCAACATGTTTTTTTTAAAACTGGCCGAAAAGGTTTTCTCCTCTAACACAATACATAATATGATATATGACGTCTTTTGCCTGTAGGAAGAGGCTGGGTCGCCAAGGACATGAGCCATGGAATAATAAACGTTATTATATCTTTAGGGTTGCAAATAGATGTGAGCCACTACCGGAATCGACAAAGACGCCGACGGCCTGAGGCCCTCGGGGTAGGCCAGATCCCCCTCGGCGTAGGTCTACGCCGACGACCCCCCTCGGCGTACACCTCTGTCGGTGTAGGTACTTTGGCCGTCGACGTAGAGTTCCCCGTCGGCGTATGCTTCGATGGGGCCCACTGCTGTCAGAACGGAATCCGTTCGACAGATTACGAACGCCGACTGCCAGGATTCCCCCCTCGGCGTATTGAGGGCCACGTGGAGGCCCCTGCGGGCCTAGCCAGAGGCTACGCCGACGGCGTCCCCTCGGCGTAGGGGTCCATACGCCGACGGCATCCCCTCGGCGTAGGCACGCAATTATTTTTTAAAAAAATCGAATTTATTTTTTGAATTTTTTTCTTAATTTTTCATGCACTTTTTATTTCACTTATTTAACCACTTAATCACACTATAGTCACAATTGTCTTTATATTTAACCATTTTTTATTTTAATCTAAATTACTCGTTTCTACTAACACTTCCCGATCGGTCACCCATCATGAGATTGCTCCAGCCCCAGCACGCTTAACTTCGTAGTTCCTTCCCTATGAGCTACCTAGAAACAACGGATGTGTTGTTGACAATATTATCCAATCTATCCTGTTAACCTTAACCCTTGGACCATCAATGTCACACTCTTTTATTTTGTGAATTCAAACAATTAATTAAGTAAAATAAATAACTAGTAATAAATTTGAATTCAAATAATCTTTAATTTAAATAATAATTAACATTTTTGCCTTTTCTATTTAATATTGAAAAATTCATATCTATAAATCCGTAAATCAAAATTTGACAAATAATATGTCTATATGGATTAGAAAAATGAGATAAATTCAAATCAGACATCCATATAATATTTTCCATCATATATATGACTTTTTTCTTTTCATTATAAAAAAAACATTTTCCATTTTCCGAGTGTAAAAAATGGGTTTTTTTGTGAAGGACCTACCACAAATATGTTGCAAAACTTGAGAGCTATAATTTTTGAAAATACTAGACCATGTTATATGCACAAATAACCAATTTGTTTCATATGAAAAGGTTTTCATCCACCTCTTTTGAAAAACACAAGTTTTTGCCAATTCCACTGGAAACTGGTCAAATTTGAACTACAGGTACCTCATAGTTTGCTCATGATTTTTGGCAAAAATAATTTTTAGGTACACAAATACCTATTTCATCATAGATACACCAAGAATTTCTCAATATTCAACCCCTAGATACGAACGATCATGCCCGCCGCCTTGACTTTTCCTTAAACCGGCTTAGAAAATTCCAAAAAATTCAAAACAACCCAAAATGATGCAAGGCCTTCGCGTGGTGTCATTATATAGGTACTAGTATGCACCAAAAATAATAAACTTGGAATACGACAGTTGTGTTGAAAATGTGTTCACAAAAATAAGCTATCTCCTCCGAACATTCCTAGGTTTCGGGCCAAATGACGGGTGTTATGGTCATATCCATGGCATAGTTTGTTCAAATGTTCCCATATTACACACAAACATGCATCTTGGAAGCACGGACAATGTTGACGGAGGAAGTTTTCCTTTTCATTGAAGAAAAAACCATTTTCCATTTTCCGAGTGTAAAAAATGATTTTTTTGTGAAGGACCTACCACAAATACGTTGCAGAACTTGAGAGCTATAATTTTTGAAAATACTAGACCATTTTATATGCACAAATAACCAATTTGTTTCATATGAAAAGGTTTCCATCCACCCCTTTTGAAAAACACAAGTTTCTGTCGATTCCGATGGAAACTGGTGAAATTTGAACTACAGGTACCTCATAGTTTGCTCATGATTTTAGGAAAAAATCATTTTAGGTACATAAATACCTATTTCATCATAGATACACCAAGAGTTTCACAATATTCAACCCCTATATACGAATGGTCATGCCCCCGCCTTGAATTTGTCCTTAAACCGGTTTAGAAAATTCCAAAAAATTCAAAACAACCCAAAATGATGCAAGGCCTTCGCGTGGTGTATTATATAGGTACTAGTATACAACAAAAATAATAAACTTGGAATACGATAGTTGTGTTGAAAATGTGTTCACAAAAATAAGCTATCTCCTCCGAACATTCCTGGGTTTCAGGCCAAATGACGAGTGTTATGGTCATATCCATGGCATGGTTTGTTAAAATGTTCCCATATTCCACACAAACATGCATCTTGGAAGCACGGACAATGTTGAAGGAGGAAGTTTTCCATTTCATTGAAGAAAAAAACCATTTTCCATTTTCCGAGTGTAAAAAATGGGTTTTTTTTTGTGAAGGACCTACCACAAACATGTTGCAAAACTTGAGAGCTATAATTTTTGAAAATACTAGACCATGTTATATGCACAAATAACCAATTTGTTTCATATGAAAAGGTTTCCATCCACCTCTTTTGAAAAACACAAGTTTCTGCCAATTCCGTCGAAAACTGGTCAAATTTGAACTACATGTACCTCATAGTTTTCTCATGATTTTTGGAAAAAATAATTTTTAGGTACACAAATACCTATTTCATCATAGATACACCAAGATTTTCTCAATATTCAACCACTAGATACGAACGGTCATGCCCGCCGCCTTGACTTTTTCCTTAAACCGGCTTAGAAAATTCCAAAAAATTCAAAACAACCCAAAATGATGCAAGGCCTTCGCGTGGTGTCATTATATAGGTACTAGTATACACCAAAAATAATAAACTTGTAATACGACAATTGTGTTAAAAATGTGTTCACAAAAATGAGCAATCTCCTCCGAACATTCCTGGGTTTCGGGACAAATGACAGGTGTTATGGTCATATCCATGGCATAGTTTGTTCAAATGTTCCCATATTAGACACAAACATGCATCTTGGAAGCACGGACAATGTTGACGGAGAAAGTTTTCCTTTTCATTGAAGAAAAAACCATTTTCCATTTTCCGAATGTAAAAAATGGTTTTTTTTTATGAAGGACCTACCACAAATATGTTGCAAAACTTGAGAGCTATAATTTTTTAAAATACTAGACCATGTTATATGCACAAATAACCAATTTGTTTCATATGAAAAGGTTTCCATCCACCTCTTTTGAAAAACACAAGTTTCTGTCGATTCCGCCGGAAACTGGTGAAATTTGAACTACAGGTACCTCATAGTTTGCTCATGATTTTTGGAAAAAATCATTTTTAGGTACATAAATACCTATTTCATCATAGATACAACAAGAGTTTCACAATATTCAACCCCTAGATACGAACGGTCATGCCCCCGCCTTGAATTTGTCCTTAAACAGGCTTAGAAAATTCCAAAAAATTCAAAACAACCCAAAATGATGCAAGGCCTTCGCGTGGCGTCATTATATAGGTACTAGTATACACCAAAAATAATAAACTTGGAATACGACAGTTGTGTTGAAAATGTGTTCACAAAAATAAGCTATCTCCTCCGAACATTCCTGGGTTTCGGGCCAAATGACGGGTGCTATGGTCATGTCCATGGCATAGTTTGTTCATATGTTCCCATATTCCACACAAACATGCATCTTTTAAGCACGAACAATGTTGACGGAGGAAGTTTTCCTTTTCATTGAAGAAAAAAACCATTTTCCATTTTCCGAGTGTAAAAAATGGTTTTTTTTGTGAAGGACCTACTACAAATATTTTGGAAAACTTGAGAGCTATAATTTTTGAAAATACTAGACCATGTTGTATGCACAAATAACCAATTATTTCATATGAAAAGGTTTCCATCCACCAGTTTTGAAAAACACAAGTTTTTGCCAATTCCGTCGAAAACTGGTCAAATTTGAACTACATGTACCTCATAGTTTTCTCGTGATTTTTGGAAAAAATAATTTTCAGGTACACAAATACCTATTTCATCATAGATACACCAAGATTTTCTCAATATTCAACCCCTAGATACGAACGGTCATGCCCGCCGCCTTGACTTTTTCCTTAAACCGGCTGAGAAAATTCCAAAAAATTCAAAACAACCCAAAATGATGCAAGGCCTTCGCGTGGTGTCATTATATAGATACTAGTATACACCAAAAATAATAAACTTGGAATACGACAATTGTGTTAAAAATGTGTTCACAAAAATGAGCAATCTCCTCCGAACATTCATGGGTTTCGGGCCAAATGACGGGTGTTATGGTCATATCCATGGCATAGTTTGTTCAAATGTTCCCATATTCCACACAAACATGCATCTTGGAAGCACGGACAATGTTGACGGAGGAAGTTTTCCTTTTCATTGAAGAAAAAAATCATTTTCCATTTTCCGAGTGTAAAAAATGGGTTTTTTTGTGAAGGACCTACCACAAATATTTTGGAAAACTTGAGAGCTATCTTTTTTGAAAATACTAGACCATGTTATATGCACAAATAACCAATTTGTTTCATATGAAAAGGTTTCCATCCACCTCTTTTGAAAAACACAAGTTTCTGCCGATTCCGTTGGAAACTGGTCAAATTTGAACTACATGTACCTCATAGTTTGCTCATGATTTTTGGCCAAATTAATTTTTAGGTACACAAATACCTATTTCATCATAGATACACCAAGAGTTTCTCAATATTCAACCCCTAGATACGAACGGTCTTGCCCGCCGCCTTGACTTTTTCCTTAAACCGGCTTAGAAAATTCCAAGAAATTGAAAACAACCCAAAATGATGCAAGGCCTTCGCGTGGTGTCATTATATAGGTACTAGTATATACTAAAAATAATAAAGTTTTAATACGACAGTGGTGTTGAAAATGTGTTCACAAAAATGAGCAATCTCCTCCGAACATTCCTAGGTTTCGGGCCAAATGATGGGTGTTATGGTCATATCCATGGAATAGTTTGTTCAAATGTTCCCATATTGCACACAAACATGCATCTTGGAAGCACGGACAATGTTGACGGAGGAAATTTTCCTTTTCATTGAAGAAAAAACCATTTTCCAATTTCCGAGTGTAAAAAATGTTTTTTTTGTGAAGGACCTACCACAAATATGTTTCAAAACTTGAGAGCTATAATTTTTGAAAATACTAGACCATGTTATATGCACAAATAACCAATTTGTTTCGTATGAAAAGGTTTCCATCCACCTCTTTTGAAAAACACAAGTTTCTGTCGATTCCGCCGGAAACTGGTGAAATTTGAACCACAGGTACCTCATAGTTTCAAAAATCATTTTTAGGTACATAAATACCTATTTCATCGTATATACACCAAGAGTTTCACAATATTCAACCCCTAGATACGAACGGTCATGCCCCTCGCCTTGAATTTGTCCTTAAACCGGCTTAGAAAATTCCAAAGAATTCAAAACAACCCAAAATGATGCAAGGCCTTCGCGTGGTGTCATTATATAGGTACTAGTACACACCAAAAATAATAAACTTGGAATACGACAGTTGTGTTGAAAATGTGTTCACAAAAATAAGCTATCTCCTCCGAACATTCCTGGGTTTCGGGCCAAATGACGGGTGTTATGGTCATGTCCATGGCATAGTTTGTTCAAATGTTCCCATATTCCACACAAACATGCATCTTGGAAGTACGGACAATGTTGACAGAGGAAGTTTTCCTTTTCATTGAAGAAAAAAACCATTTTCAATTTTCCGAGTGTAAAAAATGGGTTTTTTTTGTGAAGGACCTACCACAAATATTTTGGAAAACTTGAGAGCTATAATTTTTGAAAATACTAGACCATGTTATATGCACAAATAACCAATTTGTTTCATATGAAAAGGTTTCCATTCACCTCTTTTGAAAAACACAAGTTTCTGTCGATTCCGTTGGAAACTGGTGAAATTTGAACTACAGGTACCTCATACCTATTTAATCATAGATACACCAAGAGTTTCACAATATTCAACCCCTAGATAGGAACGGTCATGCCCCCCGCCTTGAATTTGTCCTTAAACCGGCTTAGAAAATTCCAAAAAATTCAAAACAACCCAAAATGATGCAAGGCCTTCGCGTGGTGTCATTATATAGGTACTAGTATACACCAAAAATAATAAACTTGGAATACGACAGTTGTGTTGAAAATGTGTTCACAAAAATAAGCTATCTCCTCTGAACATTCCTGGGTTTCGGGCCAAATGACGGGTGTTATGGTCATATCCATGGCATAGTTTGTTAAAATGTTCCCATATTCCACACAAACATGCATCTTGGAAGCACGGACAATGTTGACGGAGGAAGTTTTCCTTTTCATTGAAGAAAAAAACCATTTTCCATTTTCCGAGTGTAAAAAATGGGTTTTTTTGTGAAGGACCTACCATAAATATGTTGCAAAACTTGAGAGCTGTAATTTTTGAAAATACTAGACCATGTTATATGCACATATAACCAATTTGTTTCATATGAAAAGGTTTCCATCCACGTCTTTTGAAAAACACAAGTTGTTGCCAATTCCGTCGAAAACTTGTCAAATTTGAACTACATGTACCTCATAGTTTTCTCATGATTTTTGGAAAAAACAATTTTTTAGGTACAAAAATACCTATTTCATCATAGATACACCAAGATTTTCTCAATATTCAACCCCTAGATACGAGCGGTCATGCCCGACGCTTTGGCTTTTTACTTAAAACGGCTTAGAAAATTCCAAAAAATTCAAAACAACCCAAAATGATGCAAGGCCTTCGCGTGGTGTCATTATATATGTACTAGTATACACAAAAAATAATACACTTGGAATACGACAATTGTGTTAAAAATGTGTTCACAAAAATGAGCAATCTCCTCCGAACATTCCTGGGTTTCGGGCCAAATGACGAGTGTTATGGTCATATCCATGGCATAGTTTGTTCAAATGTTACCATATTACACACAAACATGCATCTTGGAAGCACGGAAAATGTTGACGGAGGAAGTTTTCCTTTTCATTGAAGAAAAAACCATTTTCCATTTTCCGAGTGTAAAAAATGTTTTTTTTTGTGAAGGACCTACCACAAATACGTTGCAAAACTTGAGAGCTATAATTTTTGAAAATACTAGACCATGTTATATGCACAAATAACCAATTTGTTTCATATGAAAAGGTTTCCATCCACCTCTTTTAAAAAACACAAGTTTCTTTCGATTCCGCTGGAAACTGGTGAAATTTGAACTATAGGTACCTCATAGTTTGCTCATGATTTTTGGAAAAAATCATTTTTAGGTACATAAATACCTATTTCATCATAGATACACCAAGAGTTTCACAATATTCAACCCCTAGATACGAACGGTCATGCCCCCGCCTTGAATTTGTCCTTAAACCGACTTAGAAAATTCCAAAAAATTCAAAACAACCCAAAATGATGCAAGGCCTTCGCGTGGTGTCATTATATAGGTACTAGTATACACCAAAAATAATAAACTGGGAATACGACAATTGTGTTAATATGTGTTCACAAAAATGAGCTATCTCCTCCGAAAATTCCTCGGTTTCAGGCCAAATACGGGTGTTATGGTCATATCCATGGCATAGTTTGTTCAAATGTTCCCATATTCCACACAAACATGCATCTTGAAAGCACGGACAATGTTGACGGAGGAAGTTTTCCTTTTCATTGAAGAAAAAAACCATTTTCTATTTTCCGAGTGTAAAAAATGGGTTTTTTTGTGAAGGACCTACCACAAATATTTTGGAAAACTTGAGAGATATATTTTTTGAAAATACTAGACTATGTTATATGCACAAATAACCAATTTGTTTCATATGAAAAGGTTTCCATCCACCTCTTTTGAAAAACACAAGTTTCTGCCGATTCCGTTGGAAACTGGTCAAATTTGAACTACAGGTACCTCATAGTTTGCTCATGATTTTTGGCAAAATTAATTTTTAGGTACACAAATACCTATTTCATCATAGATACACCAAGAGTTTATCAATATTCAACCCCTAGATACGAACGGTCTTGCCCGCCGCCTTGACTTTTTCCTTAAACCGGCTTAGAAAATTCCAAAAAATTCAAAACAACCCAAAATGATGCAAGGCCTTCGCGTGGTGTCATTATATAGGTACTAGTATATACTAAAAATAATAAAGTTTTAATACGACAGTTGTGTTGAAAATGTGTTCACAAAAATGAGCAATCTCCTCCGAACATTCCTGGGTTTCGGGCCAAACGACGGGTGTTATGGTCATATCCATGGAATAATTTGTTCAAATGTTCCCATATTACACACAAACATGCATCTTGGAAGCACGGACAATGTTGACGGAGGAAGTTTTCCTTTTCATTGAAGAAAAAACCATTTTCCATTTTCCGAGTGTAAAAAATGGTTTTTTTGTGAAGGACCTACCACAAATATGTTGCAAAACTTGAGAGCTATAATTTTTGAAAATACTAGACCATGTTATATGCACAAATAACCAATTTGTTTCATATGAAAAGGTTTCCATCCACCTCTTTTGAAAAACACAAGCTTCTGTCGATTCCGCCGGAAACTGGTGAAATTTGAACTACAGGTACCTCATAGTTTAATCATTTTTAGGTACATAAATACCTATTTCATCATAGATACACCAAGAGTTTCACAATATTCAAGCCCTAGATACGAACGGTCATGCCCCCCGCCTTGAATTTGTCCTTAAACCGGCTTAGAAAATTCCAAAAAAATCAAAACAACCCAAAATGATGCAAGGCCTTCGCTGGGTGTCATTATATAGGTACTAGTATACACCAAAAATAATAAACTTGGAATACGACAGTTGTGTTGAAAATGTGTTCACAAAAATAAGCTATCTCCTCAGAACATTCATGGGTTTCGGGCCAAATGACGGGTGTTATGGTCATATCCATGGCATAGTTTGTTCAAATGTTCCCATATTCCACACAAACATGCATATTAGAAGCACGGACAATGTTGACGGAGGAAGTTTTCCTTTCCATTGAAGAAAAAACCATTTTCCATTTTCCGAGTGTAAAAAATGGGTTTTTTTGTGAAGGACCTACCACCAATATGTTGCAAAACTTGAGAGCTATAATTTTTTAAAATACTAGACCATGTTATACGCATAAATAACCAATTTGTTTCATATAAAAAGGTTTCCATCCACCTCTTTTGAAAATAACAAGTTTCTGCCGATTCCGTTGGAAACTGGTCAAATTTGAACTACATGTAACTCATAGTTTGCTCATGATTTTTGGAAAAAATAATTTTTAGGTACACAAATACCTATTTCATCATAGATACACCAAGATTTTTTCAATATTCAACCCCTAGAGACGAACGGTCATGCCCGCCGCCTTGACTTTTTTTTCATTAAACCAGCTTAGAAATTTTCAAAAAATTCAAAACAACCCAAAATGATGCAAGGCCTTAGCGTGGTGTCATTATATAGGTACTAGTATACACCAAAAAATAATAAACTTGGAATACGATAGTTGTGTTGAAAATATGTTCACAAAAATGAGCTATCTCCTCCGAACATTCCTAGGTTTCGGGCCAAATGACAGGTGTTATGGTCATATCCATGGCATAGTTTGTTAAAATGTTCCCATATTCCATACAAACATGCATCTTGGAAGCACAGACAATGTTGACGGACGAAGTTTTCCTTTTCATTGAAGAAAAAAACCATTTTCCATTTTCCGAGTGTAAAAAATGGGTTTTTTTTGTGAAGGACCTACCACAAATATGTTGCAAAACTTGAGAGCTATAATTTTTGGAAATACTAGACCATGTTATATGCACAAATAACCAATTTGTTTCAGATGAAAAGGTTTCCATCCACCTCTTTTGAAAAACACAAGTTTCTGCCGATTCCGCCGCAAACTAGTCAAATTTGAACTACAGGTACCTCATAGTTTGCTCATGATTTTTTGGAAAAAATAATTATTAGGTACAC
The DNA here is from genome assembly GCA_028641055.1 of Alopecurus myosuroides. Classification (NCBI taxonomy): domain Eukaryota; kingdom Viridiplantae; phylum Streptophyta; class Magnoliopsida; order Poales; family Poaceae; genus Alopecurus; species Alopecurus myosuroides. The sequence continues at coordinate 570,515,323 of CM054057.1, forward strand.
AAATATCTATTTCATCATAGATACACCAAGAGTTTCTAAATATTCAACCCCTAGATACGAACGGTCATGCCCGCCGCCTTGAATTTTTCCTTAAACCGGCTTAGAAAATTCCAAAAAATTCAAAACAACCCAATATGATGCAAGGCCTTCGCGTGGTGTCATTATATAGGTACTAGTATACACAAAAAATAATAAACTTGGAATACGACAATTGTGTTAAAAATGTGTTCACAAAAATAAGCAATCTCCTCCGAACATTCCTGGGTTTCGGGCCAAATGACGGGTGTTATGGTCATATCCACGGAATAGTTTGTTCAAATGTTCCCATATTACACACAAACATGCATCTTGGAAGCACGGACAATGTTGACGGAGGAAGTTTTCCTTTTCATTGAAGAAAAAACCATTTTCCATTTTCCGAGTGTAAAAAATGGGTTTTTTTTGTGAAGGACGTACCATAAATATGTTGCAAAACTTGATATCTATAATTTTTGAAAATACTAGACCATGTTATATGCACAAATAACCAATTTGTTTCATATGAAAATGTTTCCATCCACCTTTTTAAAAAAACACAAGTTTCTGCCGATTCCGCTGGAAACTACTCCCTCCGTATCAAAATATAAGATGTTTTACCACTTTCTAGACAAAACGTATCTAGACATGTCTTAGTGTAAGATTCATATGAATCTACACTCTAAAACATGTCTAGATACATTTTGTCTAGGAAATACTAAAACATCTTATATTTCGATACGGAGGGAGTAGTCAAATTTTAACTACAGGTACCTCATAGTTTGCTCATGATTTTTGGAAAAAATCATTTTTAGGTACACAAATACCTATTTCATCATAGATATACCAAGAGTTTCTCAATATTCAACCCCTAGCTACAAACAGTCATGCCGCCCGCCTTGACTTTGTCCTTAAACTGGTTTCGAAAATTCCAAAAAATTCAAAACAACCCAAAATGATGCAAGGCCTTCGCGTGGTGTCATTATATAGGTACTACTATACACCAAAAATAATAAATTTGGAATACGAAAACTGTGTTGAAAATGTGTTCACAAAAATAAGCTATCTCCTCCGAACATTCCTGGGTTTCGGGCCAAATGACGGGTGTTATGGTCATATCCATGACATAGTTTGTTCAAATGTTCCCATATTACACACAAACATGCATCTTGGAAGCACGGATAATGTTGACGGAGGAAGTTTTCCTTTTCATTGAAGAAAAAAACCATTTTCCATTTTCCGAGTGTAAAAAATGGGTTTTTTTGTGAAGGACCTATCACAAATATGTTGCAAAACTTGAGAGCTATAATTTTTAAAAATACTAGACCATGTTATATGCACAAATAACCAATTTGTTTCATATGAAAAGGTTTCCATCCACCTCTTTTGAAAAACACAAGTTTCTGCCGATTCCGCTGGAAACTAGTCAGAACTACAGGTACCTCATAGTTTGCTCATGATTTTTGGAAAAAAATCATTTTTAGGTACACAAATACCTATTTCATCATAGATACACCAAGAGTTTCTCAATATTCAACCCATAGCTACGAACAGTCATGCCCCCCTCCGGTGAATCCGCGAAACTCTCGCTACGGGTCTACCCCAATGAATCTTCTTGAATTCTGGGGCCACACTTGTCTTACATGTTTTTATAACCTAACCATGCATAAAACAATGAATATTCTACTATTCTATCGCCCTTCGATGCCCGTCTATGGGGGTACATGACGCAGTCGCAAGTTCCATGGTTTCCCAAAAGAGGGGCGCCTGCGGGGCCTCGGGATCCGTACAACTTCATTTATGTTTTTAATATTAATGTTTAGGTATATCATATAATAAGTATGTTATTTATTTATTTTAGATTAATGTGTTGTAGGGTAGGGTCCGGGAGATTTCACCCTGTTATTTCATGGGGCGCGGGTGGCGGGATACTAACATTCGGAGGTACAACCACGTACTCTTATTAACTTAGAAATTATAAATACATTAAAATTATATAGGAAACAAATAAAATTATATTAAAATCATATAGGTACAACCACTCCTATATAAAATTATGTTAACGAGGGAGAAAAAATTCCAGAGCCTACGCCGACGGCACCCCCTCGGCATAGACCCTAAACCCTACGCCGACGACATCCCCACGGCCTAGACTATGCCACGTGCCTGCGTAACGCGCACCCTCTCGACCCCGTTATTTCCATAGCCTACGCCGACGGCACCCCCTCGGCTTAGACCCTAAACCCTACGCCGACGGCACCCCCTCGACCTAGACTGTGCCACGTGCGTGCGTAACACGCACCATCTCGGCCCCGTTATTTTTCAGAGAGCTACGGCGACGGGGGAGCATACGCCGAGGGTGGCCGTCGGGCTTGATGAGCATACGCCGAGGGGGATCGTACGCCGACGGGCAGGTTCGACGACGGGAAGGGCCAAGCCTATCGACCCCCCTAGCCGAGGGGGACGACATCTGGCCGTCGGCGTCTCTGACGGCCGTCGGGCTTGATGAGCATACGCCGAGGGGGATCGTACGCCGACGGGCAGGTTCGACGACGGGAAGGGCCAAGCCTATCGACCCCCCTACGCCGAGGGGGACGACATCTGGCCGTCGGCGTCTCTGACGGCCGTCGGCGTCTGAGCTGTTTCCCGTAGTGAGCATATTTATATAGAAACACAATCATAAATGTCCCCAACTCGGACAGGAAGTTCCCTTAAGATGTATTAGTGAAAGCATTGCTTTCGAAGAGAATATTACTTTGATTGGGCCTTTGAAAAAGCTGAATAAATTTACACCCCCATATATACTATCACAATTATTTTGTTCCTAGAAAATAAGCAAAGCATGTTCACAAGACGAACATGAAATTTCCATGATTTTTTTGGATAGAGTCAGGGAGCTAACACAAGGTTAAATATAACATATAACGGAATAAACAGATGATGCTTTCCAATAATACAAACGACTCACACTTTAGGAAATAAAACAAAATAAATAATCCAAGATCTGGGAGGAGGAAAAACATCAACTTGAGACAGTCATTATACCTTGAAAATGTCAATGACAGCGCAGAAGCTCGCCAATAAGTAATTAGGCTTAAAGGTACTTATACAGAGAATCAAGAGAAACACTGAATGTTCTTTATGGCAACAGGCTTGGTGTGAACCAGACCTCCCACGGATTGATTGGTTTGTAATAACCAACACCCGACGGGAAAGCATTGTCAAATGTCTGTTTTTGCAAGTCATATACAGTTACGCCGCTCCAGTGGTTATAGCGGCATCTACGGTAAGTGTTGTCATTCCTGAGTCGTGGAGTCGTGAAGTATATACAATTTGGTCTTAGTTCCGGGAATTCGTGGGTGGATAAAATACTCGGGCTATTCTGTCCAAGGAACACTGTGTGCCCCCGTAGAGCCTTTGTGGGGCTTAGTCGTACCATCCTGCGACTTTTGAGATCTACCCTTCCTATTACAACCCTGACGCGGTTCTTCGGGTACCCGTCGAGCATGACACGTACCTGTAGAAGATGTCCCCATGGAGTCGAAACTAGGTACCTCGTGATAACATTATCAGATGAATTGTTGCTCTCCTGGACGATGATCATTTCCGTTTTGGGTTTGCGTCGTCCACAACAGTCCAAAGACATGATCATCCCTTTCATCGTCAGGGCGTAGAACCTCCCACGGTGGTGGACAATGTCGGCGAAACTACTTGTTCGGATCCTGAAAACTTGATGCCAAGAACTGCCTCCTATCCTCGCGAAAGAGAGTCGCTTGCCCTCTACATGGACAGCCAAAGCAACAGCGCCGTCTACAGACGGAGAACCGGACAGCACAACCTTGTCATAGAAGTACCTGCCCGGAGACACCACATTGTAAACAGAGTCACCGCTACGGTAAAACATGTAACGGTAGCCCTCGATGTTCCCTTCGTCATCATAGACCCCCTCAATGCATTCCGAGAAGCCGGTGATCGGGGGCAGCGGGATCGTGGTCATGGCGAAGGGGTCGTAGAGGACGAGATTGGAGAGCTCGTTGGCCACGACCAGCCAGCCGTGGGAGGCGCCGCACAGGGCCACGGCCTTGCACCGGGCCAAGCTGACCTGATAGGTTTTCTCGTCCAAGAGTCTATGGAACTTGGAACAAACGCTTGGATCCCAAGGGTTACGGCTTTGATTCTTGCTGTACCGGTCCTCCGTTTCCAAGGACACGAGCCACGGCGTTTGGCGATTACCCAGGACGCCGGCGGCCGTGGAGGCAGAGCGCCATAGCGGGCAGACGGCGCGGAAGGCAAAAGCTTCGGGGAGCTCGAGGAGGCCAAGGACGTGGATCAGAAGATCCACGGGGAGGTCCGACCAGCCTGCCATTGTGAATACAAATACGAACAGCTCGCGTACATATAAGCAGCAGATCTATATATAGGGAAAGCAAACAGGCCCGTGTACGTTGCCTACTCGGACAAGAATTCCCTTCCCTTTTCCGCTTCAGAGAAAGAATAGTGTACAACTCCAATCGATGTTAATTCAAACAAAATATCAAATGTGGTTGATTGAGCCATCGAAAAGAGCAAATCAACTCTACAGGTAGCACCTAAAATCGCGATTCCATACAAGCAGAGTTAACTGACTGCCATTGGCCCTGTGGCCTAGACAATAAGCAGAGCGTGTCCACAACAAGGGGATCACTACCTGTCGGCTTGAATGACACGGCAATTACTCTACTACCGAAGGTAACAAACCCACAAAAGATAACTCAGTACAAGCCTATCTCCTTATGCTCGGTCCTTTACAAAATTGCTGCTAAGGCAGTGGCAAATCGGATAAGGGGATTTTGGATGAAATTATCGGTGAGGAACAGAGTGATTTTGTTCCAGGGCGCCTAATTACCGACAATGTGTTAGTGGCCTACGAGACTGTGTACGCCATTAGGGGAAAGAAGAAGGGCAAAGGTGCTGCCTGTGCGGTAAAATGGGATATGCTTAAAGCATATGACAGAGTGGAGTGGCACTACCTAGAGGCTATGCTTTACAAACTGGGTTTCAATGACAGTTTTGTTCGATTAGTGATGAAATGTGTAACTTCAGTCAGATTCACGGTAAAGGTAAACGGTGAGCTTTTACCTTATTTCACACCTTCTCGGGGTCTCCGACAGGGTGATCCAATGTCTCCATACCTCTTTCTAATATGTGCTCAAGGCCTGACAGCTCTCCTAAACAATTTTGGCGCATATGTGGACAGAGGTGTGCGAGTGAGTTACCACTCTCCTTGGGTTAATAATCTGTTGTTTGCTGATGACTGCTTGATATTTATGACAGCAAATGTACAGAGTGGGGAGAGATTTGTTGCTATTCTTCAGATTTATGCTGATTGTTCTGGGCAATCAATAAATAAGGAGAAGAGTTCTATCTTCTTTAGCCCAAATACATCACCGACGGTAGAGCCAAGTAAAAAATACGTTGGGGATTTATCTGGAGGCTTTTTCAGAACGTTATTTGGGACTTCCAACTGCAGTTGAGAGGATTTCGAGTGATACGTTTGGTCATATTGATGATAGAGTTCGATCGAAGATGAATGGATGGTCAGAAAAGAACCTAGCCTTTTCGGGTAGAGAGATTCGTATTAAAACAGTCATTCAGGCAATTCCTACTTTTAGCATGAGCTGTTTTAAGTTGTCAAAAAAGGTGTGCAAAAATATTACGTCTTGCATGGCACGGTATTGGTGGGGGAGCTCTATCGACAAACGTTCCCTTCGCTGGTTATCATGGGACAAGCTGGTTAAGCCAAAGGTGCAAGGAGGAATGGGTTTTCGGGATTTTGAAATCTTCAATCTTGCTATGTTAGGTAAACAGGGATGGATGCTTCTTACTCATCCAGATTCTTTGTGTACGAGGGTGTTGAAAGGGAAACATTACCACAATACAAAGTTTCTTCAAGCCTCTACACCAAGGAAAGCATCGAGTACATGGCGAGCTATTCTTGCTGGTCGTGTCACTATGGATACTGGTCTGATCAAGAGGGTTGTATCGGGATCCTCTATTGCCACTTGGACAGACAAGTGGATACCTGGGACGAGTACACTACGGCCCATGCACTACTAGGGAAAAGGCTACCGCAGGCGAACCAAATTATGCTACCGCAGGCGAATATTGGTTCGCCTGGGACCACATCGCCAGCGGTAATGATTTACCGCAGTCGAACCTCAAAATGCGCCTGGGGTAAGTTGACATACCCCAGGCGAATAGGACCTGTGCGCCTGGGGTAAGCCTTTTACCTGAGGCGAACATGCACTGTGCGCCTGGGGTAAATATTCGCCTGGGGTATTATTTATTATTCGCCTGGGGTATGGTTTTGTTGTGTCAAAAAATAAAAGAAACGAAAATAACAGAATTACAGCAAATTGACAGAAATAAATATGAAAATGACAGCAAAATAACAGAAATATTCTCGATCATCAACACATAGTCTCGAACAATAGTCTCGATCATCACCAAATAGTCTCGAAGCGATAGTTTAGTTACAAGCATAGTTCAAACACTAGAGCAGTACACATAGTTCAAACAAATCGATAGTTTAGTTATCTAGACAAGCAAAACAACAAGTAGCATCAACACTAGGAGTACAAGGAGTATAAGCACGGCGATGGCGAAGGTGGTCATCCGGGCCCTCGTCTTCTCCGTCTTCTCTGTCGCTAGGTAAGTGGCGTATCGTAGACTCCGGGAACCCTACCGACATACACAACATACCATGTCATCTGTGCATAGGACAAAAATACGAGTTTAGCATCGAAAGTGATAATAGACCGCAAATAACTATCAAAAAATAGAAGCATCAAGGTTTATGAATAAAACAAGACAAATAAAGGACTAAAAGCTATATGATGCAAGTGTATACTAACATTTTGTCAATCCTATAGTCTCGGCGGGAACGGACGAACGCCTTCTAGCGTGTTGAATGTCCGGGTGTCACGTTGCTCTCGTAGGTGTGCTTCTATGTCACGGTTGCTCGGTGGTGCGTGGCCGTGGAAGAACAAGCCACCCCGACTGATGACATCCGACGAGAGTATCGTGCAGATCTTCCGCTGGATGCGACGGAACTCAGCCCGCACATATTCATCGGGGGTGTTGGCCATCTTTGTGGTCAGGTCTCGGAGATGACTTGGTAGATGGGCCTGTTGGGCATCCTTTAAGTACTCCCTCATCTGAAAGATGACATACCAAGATTCCAACCCAGATTCTTGCTCCGATTGCTTGAGGCAGGGGAAGCTTGTTACGTGGGTGCACACGTAGGCGCCTCGGACTATTTTCTCCTTTTTCAGGGGCTTGCCTAAATCGGCGGCGAAGCCGTTGAGGGCACTATTAAGAACAGCTCTTATGTCGGTGTAGTCCTTCTGCACCGCCCTACCCGCATCGAGATAAGTGCATTGCGACCAATGCGGTTCCATGACGATGAGTACGCATCCTCCGTTTCTGCGCAGAACATTTCGAACAAGCCATCAATATCATCAATCGGAATACTAAGGAGATTCTAGAAAGAATGTAACGACGTGAAGCGGAGAGGACCACTTACTTGGGAAAGTATGGCATGAGAATGGCGTTCTTATCCTTTTTATCTATCAAAAACCCCGTTATGTACGTCGTGATAAGAACCCGGTCCGCATGTGATCGCAAGTAGTCCTCATTCATGTAGTAGGGGTCCATAATCGCGATGTGCGGGGTATTCTCCATGACCATATCGTGCGCCATGCTGAGCGATACCAGGCGGACAATGCTTCGGTCGAGCTTTCCCAAGTGGAAGACCCTGAATATGTCTTCGTATCTGATGAAGAACACCTCTGCAGGATTTGAATCCACAAAGCCCACGGATCGGGGCACCTTGACCACATATAGCGGGTAGGAGGGATGTTTCTCACGTAGAAGTTCATTCTCTTTGAACAAAATCCCGTCGTGGATGGTCCTCATGTCACCACCCATGACAGCGACAACCTCTGGCGGCAGCATCGGCTGTCCTATCTCATGCACCTTCCTCCACGGGACGGCGGGAGGCAAACGGTCCAGGACTCGGGCGGCCGCTGGCTGGCTACTAGAGGAGGCACCACCTTTCTTCTTCTTGGCTACCGTCCTCTTCCGATTCTTCTTCGGCCTCAAGCAGATGGGAGTGCCACTTTGTTTTACCGCCTCCGCGGCCGTAGCACGGAGTGTATTCGGGGTAACCAGCGTAGGCTGTGGAGCCGTAAAGGCCGTCTGCTCCTCGGGAGTTTCTTGGGAATAGGTTAGCTTCTTCTGGATATCCGGTTTTCTGGTGGGTAACTCAGAAGAACCGGCCTCTCCGCCATCTACCTTCTTCTGGATATCAAGAGTTCTGGCGGGTAATTCCGGAGGAACCGGCTTCTCGCCATCCAACTGATTTATGAAATCGTCAATGGGAGCAAGTTCAATATCCATGTAGTCGTCATGGGTCTCATGCTCGTGATGTTGCTCGTCATTGGACGTCTCGTGCTCGGGAGGAGGAGGATCCACCGGAGGTGGAGAGAGGACATTGCCATGTTGGACCTTGTCTTGTTGGCTTGCCGCGGGCGCAACCGGTGTAGTGGTGACGGTCATGGCTTGGCTTGGCGCCGACCCTGACGTTGTGTTCAGCCGAATAAGGGCTTTCGGCCATAGAAAGATTTGATTGTCCAGTTGGCCGAGATTCAGCTCGCTGTCGGCATCGGCGGGTTGATTAGGAGGATACAAGTTCTCGAATCCCGGTAGCACCAGATCGACGCGAACCCAAAGCTCGTTGGCCGGTATATCTCTGCAGTGGTACTTGCGGGATAGTGGCTGCAAGATGCTCCCCTTTGCAACATCCTTCAACTCGCTGCCCACTTTTAGCAGGAAGGTGCATCCCGTCGCGTCAGCCTGCGATAACATGCATGAATAGGTCAGAGAGTAGGGTTATATTGAACTGGCTACAGCTTGAGACGGTCAATAATTTACCGTGAGGGCATTGAGCTCGGCTAACGTCGACGGACCACAGGTGATAGTGGGCTCGTCGAGCAACGGGGTGGTGGCCGCGCCGGACACGGCCGACGGTCCATCGGGGGCAGGCGCGTCGGGCACGGCGGGGGCGACAGGCACGGCCGACGTCGACGGACCACCGGAGGCGGCCGCGGCGGGCACGACCAACATCGACGGTATGTTGAACGTCGGTAACGGCCCCTGTGAGCCCCCGGCGATGTAGCCACATATTTTTTCAAATACGGCGGGGATGAGCGCATTCATCTTTTCCCCACCGTTTTCTCAATCTTCTTCTCCATGTTTGTTTCCAAGTCATGTACCTTCTTCTTCAGCGCCTCCGTCTCCTCGCTCTTCTTCGCCGCCCGCGACTCCTTAGTGCTGGGCTCAGCCAAGCCATAGTTGGCGTGCTTCTTATTAAGTCCGCCGCTGGTGATACGGCCTAAGTGCGGCCTTTTCAGAGGGTCCTGGCTCTTTGCCTTGTTGTACCCCCTGATGAAAGGCTTATCCCACGCGACTTTGGCCGTCGACGTCTGCGACGAAGAAGATTCAAGTTGTTGTTCTTCTAGCTGCAGAAGCAACATATGAACGGTTTGGAAATGGTTTCGTACTAGAATGAAATCATGGACTTTATGATGATGAGTTGCATGAAATGGTAAATTTCTTACCACTAGCTTCTCAACATTCTTCACGCTATCGTCCGTGACCAAAATAACACCCTCCACAATCTTCGGGTCCGAGACAAGTTCCCCGGTCGGAGTTACTTTTCTGTACCTCGACCTCATGAATTTATGGAATTGCGGGTCATGGGCATACTTGGCGTAAGGGTTCTCAATCCCTTTTTCAATGTAGGCCTGGTCCTCTTTCGCCCAAACTGGCTCCTTCCCGTCGTAGCCACGACAGCCGAGATTGTGGTGACCGATGTTCTTCGACGCTAGCTCCTTCCCCCAATCCGTTTGATTCTTAGTGAAATCAAGCGACTGGTTCTCTACGAAAGTCTTGAAGTCATCGGGCGTAATCCGCGGGAAGTGGCGATGGATCTCTTCGAATGGTTCCCCGTCCCTAATCATCGCCCTCACCATAGTCTTGTAATTGCTCAGGGCTTTGGTGAATCTAGTGAGGGCGAGTTTGTTCACCAGGTTGCCCTTCAGATTCTCGTTGTTGTAGGGGGGAGGGAACTCGTACCGCGCGTGCAGCCTCGAGATGAGTTGGGCGCGCAGAGTTGGCTTCTTCTTGAGAGTCGGCTCATTGACATTGACGACGTCTCGAAGGATCGCGCCAAGTTGGAGGAAGTACCCCTTCACCAGGTCCAATGGCATCACAGGCGTGCCACTGGAAGGATCCACCTCCGTGAATTTCTCTCGAACGGTGCCGACCTTGTTCGGAGCTCGCTGCCGACGCTTCTTTCCCGTCGTGCTGCTCCCTGAGGGACCCCCGGCGCCACTATTAGTGGTTTCCTCCTCGCCACCGGTGAGCCCGTCATCATTGTGGGGCTCGACATCGGGGAGCTCGTCAGTTTGTGTCCGATCTTCCTCTTGCGACTCTCGGGCCATAACGATGTAGTGGTCCAATAAAGCCGGATCCGTAGTAGAAGAAGACATGCCTAGCAGTAGACAAAACGTATACGGTTAGTCACCGGAAAAATTCGGCATGACCTCGGCTATAAATGGTCATGCCGGAGTGCCAGAAATTCGGCAGAACGGAAATGAATCAACGTTCCGGCAAAACATTGGCACTCAATGTACCTGCAACATAAATTGAATGCACACATGGCCACAAAAACAGTTTCTTGCATTGCTGTCATCACATGGCACAAAAACTCCCAGGAAATTCATATATCTGTGTCATCATGCAATTTGTGTCATGCAAACTTTGTTAACTAAAATTTCAGCAAGAATTTAGAACTTGCTTCCTGGAGTAACTTAAACCACTTAAACTAAACATATTGGAATAGATAAATTATTGCTTGTGCTAATAGTTTCACTAGAGTAGTTCTAGCAAAGACTAAATTTGAAACACTAGAAACAGCAGCATTTATCAAAGCAACAGCAGCATTTTTGAGATAAACCCCTAACAGTTTGATAAAAACACATATGCAAGCAAGTTATGAATTTTATTCGGTCTACCACTTAACAGTTTGATAAATTAGCACTTGGATGTGCATCTGATTTTATGGATTTGGACATGGACATCATTCGGTGGAATTTGATTATACATGCGTTTGTATGGGGCACGGTAGCAGCAACTGCAGGGGAAAGCACGGTAGCAGCAACTGCAGGGCCATGTACATCGATCGATGTCTAGATGCAGGGGTAGTTTGCAGGGGAAAGCAACACTACTGCACACGGGCGTTGGAAGAGGGGGGGGGGCTGACCTGGGTTCGTCGTGGGCGTGGGCGACGGCGGCGTGGGTGACGACGGCCGGCGTGGACGACGACGCTGAGAGGGACGGCGCGCGGCGTGCTCCCGCTCCTCCTCCCCTGCTGCTCCTGCTCCTCCTCCTGCTGCTGCTCCCGCTCCTCCTCCTGCTGCTCGACAACGACGACGGCGGCGTGCGATGAGAGAGACGACGCCGGCGTGCGGTTTGGGGATCGAGAGAAGTGTGCGGGCGCGCAAGATCTAGAGAGAAAGGAACGAGTGATATGCGAGGACTTACAGGCGCACAATGAGTGATATGCGCCTGCGCTACCTTTTACCCCAGGCGAACAAAACTAAAATGCGCCTGCGCTAAAGTTCGTAGCGATTCGTTATGCGCGGGCCCACAGAGCCATATCCCAGGCGCACAACCGAGAAAACGCGCCTGCGCTAAACTTTTAGAACCGGTTTGTGATACAAACCGGTTCTAAAGGGGTCTGGAGGAGGTTTGTGATACAAACCGGTCCTAAAGGCCTTGCGGCCATTTGCTGCAGGGAGGGGGGCCCAGGGGACAGACCCTTTCGAACCGGTTTGTATCACAAACCGATACCAATGTGCTTCGCTTGATGCCCTGTTATGCGCTGGCCCACAGAGCCATACCCCAGGCGCATAACCTAGTAGATGCGCCTGCGCTAAAATTTGTAGGGTTTTGGTTTGCGCGGGCCCACACATCGAGCAATACGAATGCTATTATATGGTGCTCCCACATTGTTTTTCACTTAAAAATTACAAACATATGAAAGTTAACATGTGCAAAAATATTTAGTGTCACATCGAGCGTAAATAGATTGATTTAGCGAGATACCGCAAGTGTTTCTCTCTGAAAACACATTGTACATAGTAGTTATTAGCCTGTTATATCGCACATATCGCGAGTATTTCCCTCTCTCAACATTTCGTCACAATCTTACTCTTGCCTTTCTTGGTCGATGTTGAATACGTGACCGCCATATCGTGACTTCTTCTTGTGAATGGAAGACCTGCCCTAGGTAGTGTGGTTCTGCTTCTTCTTGTGGTGTATGGTGCATCGTCTTCACCGGGTTCTTCCATCATCGGGTCTCCGACTAAGCCGTCGAAGTCCTTCTCATCGGTGACACCATCCATTCCGACGAGGGCCCTTTTTCCTCTCCTTACGACAACACGACTAGGCTTTGCCGGGTCGGTTATGAAGAAGCATTGCTCCACGTGCTTAGCCAATACCCAGGGCTCATTTTGCGCGGTGGGGTTCTTGGACTTGGGTTTGTTGGCTTCAGACATCGACATAGTGGTGCAATATTCGTCTTCTTTCGTGACGTTTGTAGCCCATCTGACATGGAACATCGACAGCTTTACCCCAACGTAGTCAAGCTCCCAGATTTCCTCGATCTTTCCGTAGTATCTTCTAATCTCTTCGCCCGTGTAAGATTCCATCGTTATAGACGAGTTTTGATAGTCGCTACTTTTGTCTCTTTCCTCCGTGTAGAATGTGTACCCATTGATGTCGTATGCTTGATAAGTCATCAGATTGGGCGCGGGGCCATATGACAAGGCCAATACAATTTTATTTTCTGACATGTCATTGGCGGGGGATCGGCATCAATCTGCTTCTTGAACCATGTCGCGAAAGAGGAGTTGTGTGCTCTAAATATCTCATCTTCCGTCATCGGCCTGCGAGCACTGTTTTTTATCGCGGTTTTGTGCTCTTCTATCCAAGGGTCGACATCGTTGATGTGTTGTAACACTACTAGGTGGGCCCTTTCAAAATCGGCTCCCCGACCACAGGAGTCCGCGTCGATTACCCTTTTGCCAGTGTTGTGGCCTACCCCCATGAACCTGTCAAGGTGCTTGTTTGCGGGCAAACCAACAGCTGGCTTCTCATCGACTAGAAAATTCTTGCAGAAAGAGATGCATTCTTCGGTGAGAAATCCCTGGACGATGCTTCCATCCGGGTGTGCCCTGTTACGAACGAATGATTTGATGATCCCGTTCATCTTTCTAACGCCATCATGTTGTGCAAGAATGCCGGCCCAAGATTGGTGATATCATCCACGATATGGACCAAGAGATGTACCATAATATCAAAGAAGGCGGGTGGGAAGTACATCTCAAGCTCGCATAGGATGGTGACGATCTCTTCCTGCAGCCTTCCGAGTTTCTTCACGCTTATCGACTTCCGAGTGATGACGTCGAAAAAGTTACAGAGGCCGGTGAGCGTTTGACGGACGTGCGGTTCCATAACCCCTCTGATTGCAACCAGAAGTATCTGCGTCATCATCACGTGACAGTCATAAGACTTCATCCCGCTGAAGGTTTTTTTCTCCGCGTCTAGGTATCTGCTTATCAGCCCCGCGTAACCTAAGGGAAATTTCACTCCGAGGAGGCATGTGAATATTTGCGCGAGCTCGTCGGGGCTTAGAGTGAAGCAAGAGGGTTTCAGGCGGTGAGTTTGGTGTTTCTTAGCCCTTTTCCGCTTGCGGTCGTCCATCTCCTCCACCTCATCCTCGTCCTCCTCCGTCTGTTCACGCGTAGAAGGCGGTAAGTGAAGCTCGCTCCTGATATTCAGGACCATCAGGTCGTATCTTGATTTTGGCCCGTCTTTGGTCCTATCTGGCATGTTGAACAGGGTGCCAAGCAAGCTCTCACACACATTCTTCGTGATATGCATGACATCAAGGCAGTGAGGCACTCCGAGGATTGGCCAGTACCGCAAGTCCCAAAACACGGACCTCCTTTTCCATACCCCCAAGAGCGGTCCTTCTGGCGGAGGACACTTTTTCTCTCCTCGCTTCCGCTTCTGTACCTTTCCCGACGGAGGACACGTTTTCCAATTCTTCAATAGAGTATCGATCTCTTCTCCTCTTCTCTTGCGTGGAGGTAGATCGAGCTCATCTTTACCGTTGAACAGGTCTCCGCGCTTCTCCACGGGTCGTTCTGTGGTAGCCACATTCGATGCCTCATGTATACTGTTTTAGAAGATCCGGGATCCTTGTGTAGCTGTAGAAACGGGGTAAATTCCATGCACCTGACACAAGCCTTGTGTCCATGGCACACCTGACACGCAATATATCCGTATCCGAGATAGTCCTGCACCATCGTGATCAGTGCGGCTCATACGAAATGTTTCTTCTTTGAAGGCGTCCCATGTTTCCACCCTTCCTCCCACAACGTGTCTAGCTCCTCCTTCAATAGCTCGAGATACAGGTTGATATCGCTCCCTGGCTGGGTCGGCCCTTGAATCAGCATACTCATGTGTATGTACTTCCTCTTCAGACACATCCACGGGGGGAGGTTGTACATCCATACAAACACGGGCCAGGTGCTATGTTTGCTGCTCTGGTTGCCAAACGGATTGAGACCGTCGGTGCTCGCACCAAGCCTGATGTTCCTTGGGTCGTTCCCGAATTCTTCATCGAATGCGTCTAATGCTTTCCACTGACGTGCATACGAAGGGTGTGTTAGCACTGGTTTTTCAACACGTTCTGGATCGCTCAGCACCGCCTTCTTTCTGTCCTCGTGCCAGCGCATGAGCTTTGCTTCCTTGGGGTCCACGAAGTACCGCTGCAGACGGGGAATGAGTGGAAAGTACCACACAACTTTCCTAGGAGCTTTCTTCGTCCCCCTCTTGTAACGATCAGCACCGCACACCGGACATTTGATCTGGTCCGCGTGCTCGTTACGATAAATTATGCAGTCACGGACGCAAGCGTGGTATTTTGTGTGCGGTAAATCGAGGGGGCACACGATTTTATTGGCCTCATGTAGACTACTAGGACATGTGTTCCCTTCAGGTAAGTGCGTCTTCAGGTATCGCAGAAGATCGTCCATGCTTGTGTCGGTCCATCCGTGTTTTGCCTTCATCTCTAGAAGATCCAGAGCTACTCTCAAGCGTGACACCTCCGCCCCGCGACTTGCGTCATACAACGGAGTTGCAGAGTCTATCTCTAGTTGCGTGATCTTAGATTTACGTCTGGCGTCGGTCGACGTGTTCTTGAGAAGAAGATCTTGAACATGAGGGTCCCGCACGACTGAAGTTAGCGGAGTGTTCATGTCCTCGTCTTCATGTTGTTGATCACCATGACTCCCTTCTTCTTCATTATAGTCGTCTTCGTCGAAAACCTCTTCGTCCTCTCCATGGCCATGTTCAGACTCCTCCTGATCATCTTCACATGTCGCCGCCCAATTGGTCTCGACGTGATCATCGTCTTCATCATCATCCATCCACTTAGTGTGGCCCTCCATGAAACTATACCTCAGCAGGTGCTTCTCCACATTACCAGATTCTGGTTTGAACAAAGACCCCAGCTTGCATTTCCGACGGACACTCTATCTCGGTGCGGTTGTTTCGATGCATCTCGGCCGTCGCGCGTCGCACGTACCTATGCACCACGCTTGTCCTCATCGCAATGACCATTGCTACAAAATGCAAGAGAGAAAGGTTTCATTAACTAGATCCGGTTTTCACGGAAAATTTCGGCATGACCTTCCTACAAAAGGTGTAACGCGGAGCGCCAGAAATTTGCCGAAAAGGAAATGAATCAACATTTCGGCAAAACATTGGCAACTCATCCTCATGGAAACACAATAAAATGAAAAAGAGAACGAATTCTCATCCACCGACCAATCCCACGCACCTATTAAGATGACACACAATGCAAAATATATAGACGTGATGATGACGTCGAAGATCACCGGAGAGACGACCGATAAGAGAGTGATAGATCTAGAAGTAGCTAGCGGTGCATTTGTGGTGAGATCTAGTGTCCGGTTAGTAGATCTAGTGGAGATATTTGGAAGAGGGAAAGTGGGGTAGCATACTAGCTAAAATATAACAAACATGATTGGTTAAATTAGCTAAAAATGGTGGAGGGGTGTGGGGGATTGAGCTAGGAGCACTAATGGCTCGAGCTTGGACTAGTGAGTGAGTGAGTGGGGTGGATAGGGGTGGTGGTGGGTGGCTGGCCGCACTTATATTGAGGACAAATATTACCCCAGGCGAATATGGCACGGGATGCGCCTGCGCTAAGGGGTGCTACCCCAGGCGTTTCCTTATCCCAGGCGAACAGGGACGTCGTACGCCTGCGCTAACGGGAGCTATCCCAGTCCACTTTTTACCCCAGGCGCTTCTGCCCGGATTCGCCTGGGGTATTTGTTATATCGCAGGCGAACCGGTATTCTGTTCGCCTGGGGTAAAGGAAGAGTGCCCGGGGGTCTGCGGTGGTGGCCCTGCCACACTTTACCCCAGGCGCGGCTGAGTTTTGTTCGCCTGGGGTAACAGGCTTACCCCAGGCGTACCGTTTACCCGTTCGCCTGCGCTAATTAGCCCAGGCGCATGGTTTTTCTTGTTCGCCTGTGGTAGGATATGCTGCTATAAGCAAATCTCTAGTAGTGATGGGATGGAAGGGGGATGGAGAAGAACCTCTGGAGAGGGTATCTGATCTCATTGACCCATATACTGGATCGTGGAAGATAGGAGTTGTCAAGGAGAATTTCTTTGCGCCTGATGCAGAAGCAATATTGAATATTCCGTTGAGATTGCGAGGTGGGGAGGATTTTTTTCGCTTGGGCATTGGATAGACCAGGCAATTACACTGTAAAATCAGCTTACCGTGCTCTTATGACTCGTAACGAGCGTCGTGCTCTAGAGGAAGGGACGAAAGAAAATACATCATCATCACATACACAGTTGTGGTCTGCTCTATGGAAATTGAAGGTGCTCCCAAAGGTACGTGTGTTCTGGTGGCGGGTGATCCGTGGAATTTTGCCAGATGCAATGACTTTGAAGCACCGACATATTAAACGAATTGGCCGTTGTGACGTCTGTCATGCTAAGAATGAAGATTTGCAACATGCCTTATTGACATGTGTGCATGCCCGCAAATTCTGGATTACGGCGTGGGATCGGTTTGAATTGGAAGTACCAAAACTGCATCCAAA
Organism: Alopecurus myosuroides; assembly: GCA_028641055.1. NCBI lineage: Eukaryota > Viridiplantae > Streptophyta > Magnoliopsida > Poales > Poaceae > Alopecurus > Alopecurus myosuroides. The sequence goes on from CM054057.1 coordinate 570,532,656, forward strand.
TACATGGGCAAAAGATATCCTTATGGATAAGATGTTCTCGGATACTGATCGGTGTCGGATCATTTCTATAATGTATTCGATTTGGTTGTCACGGAACAGGTGGACTCATGAGAAGGAGGCTTTTGAGCCTGTCGAAGCAATCAAACGAGTACATGAAATCATGGCCATGCTGGATATTCCGAAAGGAACTAGTAGAATGGGACTCGAACAGGGCTGGAGACCGCCTGACCCAGGATGGGTTAAACTGAATACAGACGCGTCTTTAAACCGTGAGAGTTTCAGAGGTGGTGCAGGAGGAGTTGCGAGATCACACATTGCCTTTCTCGGTGCCTGGTGTAAGCCCCTCGAAGGAGTAATCGATCCGATGATTGCAGAGTTATTGGCGGCCCGAGAGGGTGTTCTTTTTTCTCGACTACGTGGACTCTCACATGTGGTGGTAGATACGGATTGTTTGGAGGTTTGTAACCTCTGGTTATCACGCTTCAATTCTCGTTCGGTTGCAGCGCCTATCTTACAAGAAATAGGGTAGCTAGCTAAAGAGTTTGTTTCTTTTTCAATTCAGCATACTGGTAGAAATGCTAATGTCCCAGCCGATTTGTGTGCAAAGCGTGCATGCAATTTGGCGGAAACGGATAGTCGGCTTAGCATAAGCCGGATTTTCTTATGGTAAATACTATCCATCCTTGTCCGATGGGAATCAAAATATCGGACCAATTTTTTCCCATCAATCCAACTTCCATCAAATGTACAGAATGCTTCACACATTCAAAAAATAAGGGCCCATTAACCACGCACAGGCATAACTGCACCCGGGGAAGTAGAAGTCACACGACCGGGGAGACCATGTCGTCCCTCTCCGCTCCCACCTCCCCCACTCCCTCCTCCTCCCATGGCGATGGTGACCGGAGCTAGTAGGTATGGAGGCCCTCCTTCACTGGGATTTCTCCCCGGGACTGGCCGTGGAATCACAGATTCGTCGTAGGTTTGGTTCACCCGTCACCTTCTCCCCTTCATCCGGTCTTAAGGAGTTCTTCTTGGTGGTCTCTTTTTCTTCGGCTTCTTTCAAACTCACGGAAGAGTCAGTGGGTTTGGCACTCCAATCATGTATTGGGGGTTTTCACAAGGATTTCAAGGTTTATCAGCTTTCTGATGCACGTTTCCGGTTTTCGGTGGCATCCAATAAAGTTGGCCATTTTATTTATCATCTCCGTGATCGTATTTGGCCGGATTTTATTTGCCATTTCACTCTCTTTAGGGGTTCTGTCCCTAATCTTACTGGTTTTGTTCACAATGTTCACCGATCATGGGCTTCGAATGTTGAAATTAAGGAGATATCTCAACGTTCACCCCTTCGTGTCAAGCATAAGTTGCACGTTCTCGAGGCCAGTGCACGTCATGACCACTCTGCTTCTGCTGAACTGGCCAAATTTGGTTTCTTTCGTGCGACTGAGGCACCCCATCGATCTGCTCCTATCGAGCAGCCTAGGATTTCATCTCCTACCCATGTGTTGGTGGATGATCAGCCGCCACCGGAGTCCTCGCCGGCGTTGCCCGGAGCCAATACTATTATTTCTTTTGGAAAGTTCAATGCACCGGTTATTACGGGTGATCATTTTGGGAAAGGACATATTTTCTATTCTCCTTTATTTCGCCAGGAAATTGGCTCGGACTTGCCATCCACCACCCTCGAGAATATTGAAGATCTTAGAATGGCTGGTTATTCCGGGCAGGAGATTAAGGAGGCTCTATCTATTCCTTTTATCCCGCCTCAATCTCTGGTTTTTGAAATTTTGGGCCGTTGCTCCTGTTGTGGGCTCAAGGATCATCTTCAGCCCGAGTGCCCTGGTGTTTGCAAGAATTGTCAGATTATCGGATTTAAGTGTGTTGACTGCGATTCATCGGAGCCTTTTTCATGTCCTACCGTTATTGGGCCATCTCGCGCATCGGGCCCATCTATTGATGCTAGCCCATTGGCCCCCCTCCGAGATATCTCTGACTCTGGGCCTCTTCCATGCTGCTTCCGTTGCTTGGAATTAGGACATATTAGGAAGGATTGTAAAAATGATATTAAATGTCTTGATTGCTTTGGGTGGGGTCACCTTGCCAGAGTTTGCCCGATTAAGGTGTATTGCAGATTCTGTCACGCTGCAGATCATTTTATTCCGGATTGCCCGAAGATTATATGTCGGCGTTGCAAATTGCAGGGCCATCAATCTACAGCTTGCCGTCAACGGTTTTTATGGGTACCCAAAGGAAGTACATCTCCTAATTTGGTAACTGGGGCGGTGGTCGTTTCACATTCTGGGCCCACTCCAGCTTTGACTCCACAAGACCAAGTTGGAGAACTGGAACGCCTAGCTATTCCTCTCGGCACCTCCGCTCCTCCCCTTGAGCAGAGCGCAACAATGGCGAACTTCCCGGTCAGGCCTTTTGATTTCGTTTCTGCTTACTCCAACATAGATCCTGGGCCAGACGACCGTCTCCAACGTGCTAGATTGGTGGTTGGTGATCCCCCCCCCGCACCAATGAAGACTCCGCCATTGTTCTGGTAAATCCCCCTGTCTCGGACAATCTTCGTCGCACTGTTCTGGATCAAATTTTGGCTTCGGTCAATGAAGATTATGATAATATCATCACTGAGGCGGAGATTTCCATCCTAGGGGTGGGGCTTGTGAAATTTTCTTCAGCTGAAATCCGTGATATGATGGTACGGGATAGTCCGCACCCTTTTGATGTTTTTGATGAGGAGTCCTCTTTCACCTTCATACATCACGATGAGGGGATGAATATGCGACGACCAGTTTTCAATCTTGATGCATGGATCCTTTTCCTGGCATTCCCCACTGATTACTTGACAGATTACTACATCAATAAAGCGGTGTCGCTCTTTGGGAGGCTTGTACTCTAGCATCGTCCGGAGGCGAGCAGGTCTAGGGTACTGATGCGTGTCCAGCTGCGTAATACTCGGGAGGTTCCGCGCAGCATCATTGTTACCAGGGTTTCATCTCTTCCTGGGCATGGAGTGTCATGGACGGTGCCTGTTTATGTTCTCAATAGCCGCCAGGATCTGGCGGGGCTGATTGATACTGAAGAACCTCCTCCGCCTATGAATGCATCTCCGCACCCATATGAGCTCCCCTATCTGACAGCCATGCAGCAATATCATCTGGATATTCAGAGATTCAATGAGCAGCAGGCTGAGGCCAACTGGCAAGGTAATGGGATGGAGCAGGAGGAACAACAAGAGGGATGGGGAGAGTGGCCTGCTGTGCCTCAGATTTATCTGGGTTTGGACATGAGGCAGTATTTGGGGTATGACGGCCCATCACTGATGGATGGTGTGGCCAACTCTGATAATCTTTCTGATGATGCAATGGACGCCTGGAACGATCATGTTGAAGAGGTGGAACGTGCTGCGTTGGATGTCATTCTTGGGCACCCACCTGGGGTACTCCACTTCAGACGTGCTGGTGGGCAGTTGTCAGATCTTGAGGTTCAGGCTGGAGCTGAGTATTGGGTGTTCTTTGGTTTGCTCATGCGTCAGGTTTACACCCGCACTATCCTCCCCTCTGCACCCGTGGATGAGAGCTTCTACTTGGGCCACCTTGTCAACGCCATCATTTCTGCGGGAATGCAACACATGTGGGCATGTTTTATCAGTGCTGGTGCCCCCGCTGACATCGTGCCGACATCTGTCATCCGTATGGCACTCCATCTGCCCCAGGTTCCTTCTGATCCTGCTAATTGGATATCTGTGGAGCTCTCCCCTATTCTACGCGACTATCTGTCTGCTGTGAGGGGAGCTGCAGATGAGGTGATTACAGGCCATTCTCTTCCTGACACCATGGAGATGGTTCGCGTAGACCTGGGATTTGTACCTGACTTGCCCCAGATGAATGTTGCAGGGACTACGCTCCCTAGCTCCTCGTCCACTCCATCTATGCCAATCATGACTCGCGCCAAGGCTCGTGCGGGTAAGATCTCTACCCCACCTGTTGCTAGCCTTGTCAGACGTTGTACTAGGAATAACAACGATGGATTTATGCACATTGCCTTGCCAGATAAGGCACCTAGGCGCCGCAGCTCATCTGTTCCCCGTGCGCTGGCACCTGCACAGATGCAGTTATCAGAGATGCAACGCATTGGAGTCGAGGAGTGTGGACTGGCCCCTGAAGATGTCTCAGATGAGAAGTTACTCCGTGACCCGTCTGCCTAACTGCTTCCTCCAGTCACTGTGGTGGGCGTGGCAGTCGATTGTGAATCTGCATATGGCAATTTATCGTTTATTTTGTTGGGTCTTTAGCCCTAAACTATATGTGATCAAAACATCGTATGATCGGTACCGTACCTATATTTTGTGGCTGTGTTGCATACCTTCGATGTATGCGTTATGCAATCGTTCAGCACTTGCTCTGTTAGCCAATCCTTCTGTCCATGACGCCATCTACTTATGATCTGAAGCTTTGGCGTATTCTCTGTTGGAATATTCGGGGACTAAACAGCCCAGAAAAATGGCCGCTTATTCTTAATAAGATTGAGGAAAGTATGGCTAATATTGTTTGTTTCCAGGAAACAAAAAGGGGTGAATTTGACACACATTTTATTAAGAAATTCGCTCCTAAGCGTTTTGATCGTTTTGAGTATGTTCCCTCTGATGGTGCCTCGGGAGGTATACTCGTTCTTTGGATTGGTCATCAATTTACGGGAGAAATATTGTTATCGGAGCAATTCGGCATAGTACTGCTCTTTACATCTCTAGCATCGATGGAATCATTCCATCTTACTGTAGTTTATGGACCTTGTGAAGGCCTTGCGCGACAAAACTTTGTAGCGTGGCTTTTTAGCTTGGATATTGCTGAGGACGCCCTATGGTTACTTATTGGTGACTTTAAATTCTATCGTTTCTCGGACAGTAGAAACAAACCTGGTGCTAATACGGATGATTTGGAGATTTTCAATGAAATCATTAGTTTTCATGGTCTTATTGAGCTTCCAATCAAAGGTAGATCCCACACTTGGAGTAATATGCAGTTGGATCCCCTTCTGACACAGCTAGACTGGTTTTTCACATCGATTGCCTGGACCACCACATACCCCAATTCGATGGTCACTCCATTGGCTAGACCTACATCTCACCATATCCCATGTGTGCTATCCATTGGAACTTCCATTCCCAAAGCACAAATCTTTCGATTTGAGAATTATTGGATTAGGATGCCTGGTTTTTATGACACTGTTAAAACTATTTGGAACATACATTGTCCAGGTGATAGTGCCAAGCGCATTTCATCTAAACTGAAATTATTGAGGAAAGGTTTGAGGAAATGGCAACAGAGCATCTCGACTCTTAACCACTTTATCTCAAATTGCAATAATACTATTCATCTTATGGATTCCATTGAGGATGCTAGGCCTCTATTTATCACGGAATGGAACTTTCGCAATGTGATCAAAGACCAGCTAGCCCATCTCCTTCGATGCAAATCGGATTATTGGAGGAACAGATGCACGGCCCACTGGGCTAAGAATGGCAGTGAAAATACATCTTTTTTCATTCTATGGCCACAGTCAGTTATAGAGCTAACAACATCGCCTTGCTTGTACGGGAAGACGGCTCCGTTACATTTGATCATCATGAGAAGGCGGCACTGCTCCGAAGCTCATTTCAAGCACGAATGGGGATTTCGGTGGGAATCGATAAAGATTTTGAGTTTTCACGCTACCTCCCGGATCATGAGGGATTGGAATGCCTTTCCCGCCCATTCACTCGTGACGAAATCGATAATATGGTTAGATCCTTACCTATTGATAAGGCTCCGGGTCCAGATGGTTTCAACGGACAATTTATCAAAAGTTGCTGGCATATTATTAAAGAGGATTACTATAGTTTATTTGATGATTTTTGGCATGGAACTGTTAATTTACAGAGTATCAATGGTGCCTTCCTCACTATGATACCAAAGATCTCTGCTCCTAGCTAAGCAAATGATTACATGCCCATTTCATTACTTAATTCCTCTTTCAAACTTTTGACTAAGATTCTAGCTAATCGACTACAAGAGCACATTTTATCTATTGTTCACCAGAACCAATATGGTTTTCTTAAAAACCGCAACATTCAGGATTGCATTGCTTGGGCTTATGAATACATTCACCAGGTCAAGGCATCTGGAGCTGAGGCAGTTATTATCAAGCTTGATTTCAGTAAAGCATTTGATGTTATTGAACATGATGCTCTCATACGTATTCTCATGGCCAGTGGTTTTGATGATAGATGGAGGGGTTGGATTCAGTCTATTTTCAATACTGGTACATCTGCAGTACTGCTTAATGGAGTCCCTGGCAAGAAATTTGCCTGCAAGAGAGGGGTTCGTCAAGGCGATCCTCTCTCACCCATCCTTTTTGTGGAAGGTGCTGATCTTCTTCAGTCCATGGCCAATAGATTTATGAATGAAGGGGAACTTACTGCACCCCTCCCTATACCAGAGGCTGAATTTCCCATTGTTCAATACGCAGATGATACATTACTGATCACGCAGGCTTGCTCTAGACAGCTATCAATTCTCAAGAATCTTCTTACTATATTTGCAAAGGACACTGGTCTGACAGTTAACTACTCCAAATCATGCATCATGCCACTTAATATCACTCAAGAACAACTATTGGCCCTGGCCAATGTTTTTGGATGTTCGACTGGTGTTATGCCATTCACTTACTTGGGCCTCCCCCTGGGTACCACCAGACCCACAATTTCAGATCTTGCTCCACTAGCTGATCGTATGGAGAGAAGATTGAATGCATGCTCTAGATATCTGGATTATGGTGGGCGTTTAGTCCTGATACATTCAGTCCTATCTTCTCTTCCTACCCATTTTGTGGGCTCACTCAAGCTCCCTATTATTCGCTCATTTGATCGTATCCGACGTCACTGTCTATGGGCCAAAGATGGAGGATCTGCCACACCTCAATCATTAGCTTCTTGGGAGATGGTTTGTAAGCCCAAAAAACATGGGGGTCTTGGCATCATGAATCTTGAGCTCCAAAATAATGCTCTCCTGATCAGATATTTGCACAAGTTTTATAATCATTATGATACACCCTGGGTCAAACTTGTTTGGAACCTATCTGATCACTCTCCACCACATGCTCAAGCCGTTAGGGGTTCATTCTGGTGGAGGGATATATTCAAGCTCATACCTTTATATCGCAGTATTGCTCGATTCCATATTGGAAACGGATGTAATACTCTTTTCTGGAAAGATTTTTGGCAGGGCAGCACTACACTTTGTGATTGCTGGCCTAGGTTATATTCATTTGTACTTAATGAGGACTCATCTGTGGCGCAGATATGTGATTCACATAATCTACAAGATACATTTGCTCTGCCTTTGTCGGTGCAAGCATATGAGGAATATCAGGACTTATCGCGGATTATCGAGCAACTAGATCTGGATCCATCTAGTCATGATCATGTGCAATATTGCTAGGGCAATGGACACTACAGCTCTGCACGATTTTATAAGTTCCTCTTTACTAATATCCATTGCCATCCCCTCATCAAGAATATATGGGCTTCCAGATGCCTCCCTAAACTGAAGGTGTTCTTGTGGCTCTTCTTCAATGATCGATTGAACACTAGAGATCTTATGAGCCGCAGACATTGGCATCTACCTGAGGGTTATTCCTGTGTCCTATGTGACAGCAACACGCGTGAAACTATTAGCCATCTGTTCTTTGAATGTAACTTTGCCAGGGACTGTTGGATTGCGCTTGGCATTCAGTGGGATCTCTCCAAGACCATACTGGATAGGATCACTTTGGCTATGTTGCAATTTCAAGGGCCTGTTTTCTGGAGATCTTATGTCACATCCCAATTTTGGAATACCTGTTAACACAGTTGTTTTGCTAATTGCTTGACTAATAAACCTTGATTGTGTTTGTTTGTGTTTGTTTAAGTGCAACTAAACAAACTTAAAAAGGATAGCAAAGCAGTAAACTAAAAATATTCAACATATTGTTCCAATGATAAAAATATTCAACATATTGTTCCAATGACCTTGGCAATATTTTCTAAAGTAAGTATTGATCAAAGAGTTTTCCAAAAACATCTTATGAATCTCATACTTTTTGAATATTATTCCAAGACCTAAATTAAGAAAGAGGAAACACTTAATAAAATTTCCCTAAAAGATTATCAGAAAAAGAGGCATTCTTAAATGCTTCACCAAAATATTATCAAATGTTTTTCCAACCTTGCAAGATTAAAAACAAAGGTATTGGAGAGCATTGACTTGCTATCTCAAGTCATATAAATATTTTGGCAAAACATTATTAAAGAAAAGCCAAATGCCTTATTAAATTGAAATTCCAATATTTCTAGAAACTGAAAACTAAAACAAGTTACTATTGGAAACTTGATTCAAATGATCTGAAATTAATGCCATTGCTTCCTTATATCAAAAAAGGAACACACACAAGAGGAGACCAAAATTTGAATCCATTAAAGTCCTGAAAACATGGTTTTTCTCCACAGCAACCTTTGGGATTTTGAACAAGTTTGTTCTACAAACTTTTTCCAAATGCCATGAAATAAATACCACATTCTCTATATCATAAATAAGGATGAAAACCAAAAGGGCACAAGTTTTTGAATAATTTAAGTTGCCAAAAAACCCTGTTTTCTTGGCAGCACCTTTTTAAAATTTGAACAAGTTTGTTCTATGAAGTAACTCAAAATGACTTGAATTATCTACCACATAAGGAACACATCAAATAAGGAATGTGTGCCAAAAATTAACATTTTTGGAAGCTCCTAAGTAGGTTAATAAATTCAATGTCCATTTATGTAAGAATTTGAATTTGAACAACTTTGTATTATAAAGTTTATCCAATGGAGCCAATTTTCACATATGTTGTGTATCTTAACTAATAAGAATTTTGGGCAAAAGGAATTTAAATTTAAACTTTGTTTGCTTAGTGAAAACATCCATTTTCAGAGAGGACAGGGACCCATTTGTAAACTTCCAGGGACCTAGATGTTATCCGAGTCATCTTCAACCTCTAGCTCTCTGTAGATACACAGAACACCTATAATTTGCTTCGATGGGAAGGAACCCTTGGGGATAAAGAGGCCCCCCATGTGCCCTTGTCTGCTCATGCCCCCTCTCTCTCCCCACGAGCTCTCCCTCTCTCTCTACTGTGCACAAAGAGCCCAAACCGAAACCCTAGTTTTTGGGTCGCCGTCGATTGGGTCGATGGAGAGCTCGCCGCCGCTCTCCGTTGATGCCATTAGCTCCGCCTTGTCGCGCTGACCCTCCCTGCAGAAGGAATCGAGGCGGGAGCCCTCGAGGTGGCCGCGCCATCCGGTTCTTCCCCGAGCCCGACGGCACTCCGGCGAGCCATCCCCGCCGCCACGGACTTCCTCCTCCTTCTTCGAGCCTTCCATCGCACCTAGGGTGAGCACGCGACCGTCCCCATACCCTTTTTCCCCTCCCTCGCCCACGGATTCGATGTCGTGCCGTGCCGCTGTCCGGCCGCCGCCGTGCCCTCGTCGCCGTCCGCGCTCCGGTGCATCCCAGGAAACGAGGATGAGCCCTTGTGGTTCCTCGCATCGTGTGCATCGTGTAGATAGGTTGCAATCGACAAACGGTAGACGAAAACGCCGTTGCGAGCTCGCCGGAATCCGTCCCGCCGGCGGTTGGCGTCATGATGACGTCGTGCTTGCGCCAGCAGGCCATTGACCCCGCGCAGAGAGTCAAACTGGCGCGTGGGCCGGTCTTGCTTGCGTGGCTGCCCCCGTGGCATCCTGGCCCGCGAGTCAGCGACTCGGGGTAGATCCCGCCGCGGTAGAAGTGGATCTAGCCGGCCCAGTTAGCGAATCTGGCCCATCCCAGCTGTTTTTCTTTTAATTTTTTTTTACAGAAAACTTGTATGTTTACTTTAGGACATAAAAACCTATCTAAAATATGATTTTGACCACACAAAAATTCACAGATGTACACAAACAAAATCTAAACCATCTCCACTTTGTAGATCTACATTTGGATGAATGGTTTTGAAATTAAAAATGATTTGGCAACAGCTACCAGAAACACCAAAATGAGCACCATTTTTATTTTACAACTCAGAATGAAGTGAGTCCAATTGCATTGGAAAGCCCTTGAAATTTCCGAACAGGATCATTTAACCGCGTTTCCAAATTCATTGTATTTTTGAAATGGCATGCAATTTGGTAAAACACCAGAGAGCACTTTGGTGATTTTTATAAAATTATTAAAAATGATTTTTGATGCAAACTCAACTGGATGGTCTTGTATATGTTTAGGGCTATCCAAACCTATAAGGGTTTAATTTTTAGAGCATCATATAAAATTTGGTGGACAGATCTTTGTTTCACCTGTTTCTGCCATTTTGGCATTTTAGCTAATTTATTTGTGTGATGATATTTTTGTGTTGCAATATTGTTTTCTAGCATGTATAAGTTGTGTGAACTTGTTTTCTAAGTATTACTTAGCTATTTTAGCATGTTAGATTGTGTGGACTTGAGTGTAGAAGAAATAGGATTTTTGTTATTAACATATGATTATTCTCTAGTTAATATTTGCATAGGATTTTTGAGTGATGAAATTATGTGCAAGCACTTGGATTTTTGATTGTATCCAGTACCATTTTGGTACTTATTTTGTGTTGTTATCACCTCTGATAGCTTGCATTTGAGTTGGTAGAAAAGCATGAGTAGTTTAATCATTACTATGAAAATGTTTTGGAAAAATTCCCTCATGTGTGGAATTTTTGGCATTAATATTTGTGGTTGCATAGCCACATATTTTTGGGTTGTGTTCATAGGACCAGTAGCATTTTGATGATGTTGTTATGAGTACTTGACCCCTAAAGTTTTCACTTGTGTGAAAACAATAACATGAGTAGCATTGCCTTGCTTATTTAAGCACCCTATTATTTTCTGCTAGTATTGTTAATGCACTAGATGCTAGTTTAGTTTTTTGTTAATTTTTAGCAAATGGACCAGAGGCATTGTGACCTCTTAATGCTTTGATATGATAGTGGAACACCCACTGATTTCATTGCATTTTTGGTGGAAACATTATTTCCCCCACACTAGATGTGTTTCTGTTATATAGTTTTATAACTGATGAGTGTCTAGTATTTTTGCTTTGGGAATTTTTGTGCTAAACAAAAATGGGTATGCTTCTGTTTGTAAGTGGTTGTAATCATGTGTGGCTTGCTAGGAAAAATCCATCTTTGGAGTGTTGTTTGATTCCTCTAGTAATGCTATTTTTATTACCACTAGTATGTAGGAGTTGCCCTGCAAATTGATGCATTGTTTTATTAAATGGGATATTTTGTTAGAGAAGGTATAGATGTTTTTCACTCCTGTTTTTATGACATGGACCCTCTGGTTGTATTTCAATTACTTGATTGAAATTCATCCATTGATTCTTCATGTTTGAGTAGTACTAGTTTCCTTAGCAGTTTTTGTGTCAAATTAATTTTCTTGCCAACTTGTGTTTGGTAGATATTTGTGTATCCTTGCATGAGGACATGTTTTCATTCTCATTATGATAACCTGGTTCCTTGTATGCATTTTAGTAATTTACTCATTATGCTTGCTTGCATAGCAAACTTTTAGTAGAAACATGTCTATAGTATTCCTCCTTTTTATTCATTATTTCTATTGTTCTCACTATGAGAAATTGTGTGTTTTGTGATGAGTCTATTACTTTGTTACATTTATGTAGGCTCACTGATTTGTAAAAGTAACTTTTACAAATCATGTGTTTCATTTATTCTTGATGTCAATTTAGACTTAATAGCTTGGCTATCTTATTCTTTTTGTGGTGTGGTTGATAGACCCATTGCCATGATTATTGTTGTGCATGTTTTGTATACTTTTAGTAGTCTCACCCTTGTGAAACTAAGTGTATTTTGGGCTTATTAATATCTTGGTATGAGAGTGGCACACCCACTGAATCCATGATATTAAGGTTGTGAGATATGTTCCTCCAACCTTGAGTTGTCTTGTTAAATGGCATTTCTGCCAAGTAGGTTTGTTTGATTGTTTGTCTCCATTAATAATTGTGTGATTAGTTATTATTAGTTTCCTTGCTGTATGTATGGTTATGCATTGTTGCTTGCCTTGATTGGTTCTGAATGTGTGTCCTTTATTCCTTTTACGACGTTAGAAAACGAAGAGGAAGGAAGTGTCGTGAAGCTCTGTTTCAAGTTCCAGTCACTCCAAAACCAGGGACACAAGGAGATACCAGGCAAGCCATCCTGATGCTTGCTGATACAATACTTATCATTATCTATCATGCATGTTTTACCTCTGAAGTTTTATAAAAACTTGATTATCAAAACTATTTTTGATGTGGAAATTACTACTATACTATATTATAGGTTACTATCATGCCAATAGTTAAACTTGGTAATACCAAGCCCATAAGCCACCATATGGTATTTATTACCATCAAATATACTAGTCCCTAAGTGGACACCCTAAAATTGTGATTCTACAAAACAAAGGCTTTACGGAAAACCCCGGAGAAAAGGCGGATCCTTGTTCTCCGGAGGAATGTGGAAGTGGCCATTTTTGAGAAAGTGGTGTTTTCAAAAATGACACATAACCTAGTCTTCGCCGGACAACCTTTACCGTACTGCCACCCTACCCCAACATGGGCAAGGGGCTTAACTTGAAGTTTGTTCTTATTAGTGTGTGCTATCTCAATGTGCTATAGGGGATGCGATCCTCTGAACCGAATGTCGTGGAGACATATAAAGTGTGGGATTAATTTTCCCTCCGGATGCATCAGTTGAGGCATCCTGGCTTGGCGGGGATTAGCTCGGTGCCGGGGATGTGGTGAAACTCAACTGAGAGATAGGCATATTCTAGCTTGAACATAGTGGATGGTTATGATCAGATACCTGATGTTTACATACTGTTGTTACAGTCCGTGATGTTTCACGGGAGGTGTACTGGATCTGGTGGATGTGTACACCTCTGCAGAGTATAACTTTTTCGAAGAAGCCGCGTCCTCGGATATGGACAGTTGAATGGCCATGTAGCTAGCATTGTGTCAAGGTTTTCAAAAGAGGAAGTTTTTGAAAAGGAATTTTGGAAAGGAAGTGTTGAACTTGTGAAGTTCGGAAAGGAAGGGAAACGTATACCGTGGAGGTATCGTCGATGATGAAAAGCCAGATGCTGATATACAAAACAAAATGTTTTGCAAAGAAAACCTTTTCTACTCTAAGCAAGAATTCTGGAAAACTGATTCCAAGAAGTTTTGCAAAGAGAAAATATTCTTTAACAAAACTTTACAAAACCTCTTGTACATGTGAGATCTACAAGAGAAATAAAACTATATTATTTTATTTTCTTCTGAAGTATCTTCTTCAACGAAGATGCAGATAAACTTGACTGCAACTGTGGTGTCATCATATATGAACACCATTGGTAGTGAACCCTATTTATAGCCTACCTATTCCACCATATAAGCATATTTGCATGTTTAGTAAGTGACATGATGGATGTCTTGCTGAGTACATTCAAATGTACTCATTATGGTTTCGCCCCTGGTATCTACTTGCCAGACTTTGAGAAGGAGCCTCCGAAGGAGATCTATGAAGAGAAGTACGGAGTTGACGGCTTTGCGAACTAGGATCGTCTCCGGGTCAGCAGCCTGTAGGTTAAGGCATGACTTGGGCTCAACTACGTTGTGTTTTGTTTGTCTTCCGCTGTGTTTGATAAGTTGCCTGCCCCATGTGGCAGTTGCGTTAAACTTGATCATGTGATCTTTTTGTAATACCTTTATGTATTCGTGTAATGGATGATGTATTTCTGTGTGCCAACTGTGTATGTTGTTCACGACTGATCTTTCTGGGATCGTGAATGTATGCATACGTAGGGTTTCAGACTGCCGGTCTGGGGTCCTTACATCTTAGCTTGTGCTACATGGAACATATGGAAGGCTAGGAATGATCTTATCTTCCAATCCAAAGAGGCTACTTATTTGAGTTGGCATATTAGGTTTTCCTCTGATATCATGTTACATCAGTACAGAGTTAAAGACACTAGTAGGGGACCCCTCATTTCTTGGGTTAGGAACCTTGTCACATGATATGTATTGTAGGATTAATTTTTTACCCCCTTGAACTACCTTTTGTAACACTTATGTAACTTTGGTGGCATTCTGTTTGCCCCCCATAATTTTGAAAATCCAACCGTAGGGATTTTTCCCTACGGTACAATCTTCAAAAAAAAAAATAACTGCACCCGGGATTGTAGCTCCCAAATATGAATTTCCTTGCTTCTTTCCACAAAATCATCCTTGCGGCTGTCCCCAAAACGCTACTCACCTTGCCGTGAGGCCACTTCTTTCCCCAACGCATCGCCGACCTGCAAGACATTGCACTCTTGTCCCGTCGTCATCATCTTGGACGCATCAGTAGAAGTCGCATCGACTCCATCATAGACGGGAGCGACACGACGAGCAACACGTCGTCTGCAAGGCCTCCCGCACCAACTTGCCGGCTACAGGCGGCAGGTCTTCGCTGGAACCAACTTGCCGGCGGCACCGCACAACAATCAACCGGCAGCCCTCGTTCCATGTCACCGTAGCGGCTCTATCTCACTTTCGCACATCTACTCTTGTTCCATAAATAAAGAGAAAACTAGAAGAAGCAGCCAGACATGTGTGCACTCTGCAGCCCCTAAACTGCGTCGACGCCACAACTCGTTTGCACACCTTTTTTTTGCTGCTTGACGATGTTGCGATGCAGGTAGATGGAGCATAGCAGAAAGCGGTGGCTGGACTGCAAGCGTAAATGATGGGTGCTTTCCTTATGTGTGATTCCCGCCGATTCCTATCTTCTATACTAATGCATCATGCTTACGCTTTGTATGCTTCCGAGAGCAGTTTCGCTTCAATTCCCGTAGGTGCTATGGAAATATTTGACGCAAATTCCAGAAGCAATTTCTTTTTGACATGGAAGCGAACCCTTGAACCGAAGTAAACAAAATATTCATGTAATTATATATTGTTGTTCAAAGAAAATTTTGATTTGATTCTAGTGGAATAAAATTTGTGTACATCTCAACTGGATACGAATGTCGCAAATATACGCGTTTATCGTACATAAATATATGCTTCCAAAGTGTTAATTGGATGTTATTGAAGTAATAAAGCTCCCAGGTTATCATGCAAAAAAAAACATTTGGCACCAGACCATTATAGTATAAACTACATGCTTCTAAGAACCATTAGAAGCAATCAGTTTTCTCAGAAGCAATTATAAGGAAGTGGACGTGCTTCTCAGAAACAACTATGTCTAACTACAGGGAAGAATAGCAAATTGAGGCGTGCTTTATGGAGGCAGTTAAGAGGATTCATGCATGTACCTCTATAGGTGGAAACAAACCCGCCCACGTAACAACCTCAACACGGGTGGGCCTATGCCATATCGTACGGCTAGGGCCATTCTAATCCTATGGCCCTCGACTGGTCCGATGGTAATAAAAAATCCGGCGTCCGACGCCTAGTGCTGCCCTTTTCTTATTCCCAGCTTGCTGATTGATTATAATCGGATGTTATTGAAGTAATAAAGCTCCCAGGTTATCGTGCAAAAAGAATCCTCATCGACTAGCCAAAAACGGAAGAGAAAAAAAAGTACGTACATGTTTGCTAGTAGTTTGGGACAAGAATGATTTGTTACGATAGCAAAGCAGTCCTGCAAATGTAGTATATGGAAAGAAAACTGTTTATTTGATCAGTTCAATAGCACAGAGAATGGAGTATACTATTCTTCAGTGGTAGGCTCACTACTTTGATGTGTTCATTATGTTTGACACAAGTAATACCAAACCAGAGTCTACAATGCAGATTCAATTATTCTTGCACTTCGACAGCTATATCGCAAACCAATGCAATCGGTTGTTGGTGCGACTGTGTTCTGTTCATACTTTCAGACCAGCTAACCAAAATATGCAAGACAAACCACCTGGTCTCCTGGCAGGATCGCTGCAAAGATGACTCATCTGCCAACGGATGATCCGATAAACTGAATGTACATCTGAAAAAAATGACATAACATTGTTGCAAAGATAAATGGCACCATGGCTCGCAAGTAAAGCCAAAATGTTCATGCATAAAGCCCATGCAAGAAGGGGCAAATAACTCTCATGGTATGGTAAATTCAACAGAATACAATGCTTGTTGTTTTGCTCGAGTACAAAATGGATACACATTGAACATGCTAGAGATATCCAACGATCCTTGATCAAGTGAAATATACGATACCGAGTCAAATAGGTAGACACAACCATTTTTCTCCGCATTTGTTGAAACATACGATTTGTTGTGAGGGACCGCAGAAATTGGACACAGGTCCACATTCTCATTTGCTTTCCCTGATCCAGAGTCCTAAAGAAGCCATCATGTATCAATTCTCCGACGGGTTGTTCAGGAGAACGTCTTGGATTTTTTCTAATCTGTCATTCATATTGGACTTCATCGCCATAACTCAGTTGGGACTTCCAATTTTCCCTTGGTGTCAATTAGTTCTCCACCATGAATCTCCACCACTGATACTGCCGAATCATGTCCGATCATAAACCTAACAGATAAATAACATGTCTTACTTTACAGGATTGGCATCATAGGAACAGAGAATAATGCAACATAAAACATATAGCTAGCATGAATGGAAATAATAAATGGAGCTAGCACGGATGAACAGATTGCATACTGGTTCCAACAAAACCCATAATTCATGTATATATGAAGCTTATTATCTACCATTATTTCCACCAACCGAGCAAGCAGTGAAGCAAAATGCTCTTATGCAGTGAATAACACGAGCACTAAAAGCTATTGATTACCTTCTTGACCCCATCAAAGCAGCGAGACCAAGAACACCTCGATGACAGCCAATGTTAAGGATTCTCTCAAGCCTATGGAAGATGAAGCATCACTTACATATTTCCAGTAAAAGTAACATTGGGGGACAACAGTTCTAAGAAAACTTGTGAACCAGACGTCTATTGCACGCATTTAGTATCTCAAGTCATGATAGCATTCGTTGATACATACTCCCTCTGTCCTGAAATAAGTGTACATTTTCCTTTTTAGGAAGTCAAATATTTTAAAGTTTGACCAACTTTTTAGGAAAACGTAACAACATTTATAATACTAAATTGGCATTATGATATCTATTTTGAAATATAGTTTCATTATACTCAGATTTCATATCATATATATTGCTACTTTTTTCTATAAAGTTGGTCAAAGTTTAAAAAGTTTGACTAGTGAAGTTCTAGATGTACACTTATTCAGGGACGGAGGGAGTATACAAGGACATGATACGGGCCGGAAGTTCCAAAGGAGTGTGCATGTGTTTCTTAAGGAAATACTCCTGCGTTGTTAATTACCTGAAATTAGTCAGGTTCCATAAATGAATGACGCCGTTTCTTGTAGCTGTAATTAGAAGTTGAAGACTAGGATGGGAAACAACAGAAACAACTGGAAACATTAAACCCTTTAGGGCTCCTTTGATTTGGAGGAAAAGCAGAGGAAAGGTATAGGGTTAGGAAATTTTCCCTAGATGGCACTGTTCACTCCTTTGATTTGTGGGAATGGTGCAATGGAAAACTAGAGGAAAAAATTTCCTACATATCACACATCCAAGTCAAAACTTACAGGAAACAAAAATGTACTCACACCTCATTTTTGGAATCCTATGCACAAGGAACTAGGAAAGTTTGGCACATGCCATCCTTTCCCATTCTTATTCCTTTCCTATTCCATTGATACTCCAATCCTATGAATCAAAGAGGCCCTTAGTGTATGAACACACGTCTCCTCTTGCAAGTCCCATATCTGGTTTGAAAGAAAGTAAGTATCCATTACTTGCAATGTTACGTGCGTGCTGCATTAGTGCTGTGTTTTTTTCCGAGAGGTTAGTGCTGATTATCACGTGCGAAGAAATAGCAGACCTTCGCAGTCATATCATCTGAGCCCGTATTCAAATACTGCTGATTATCACATGCGAAGAAATCTAGGCAGTTCACTTCGTCCGAATGCCCGGCCAGCGTAAACATACATCTGGAGGAATCAAGACTCCAAACCTGCACACCAAATATAGGAGTTCACTATCAATTGGTTTAACACATCCTTTTAAGTAATAAAAGACCTTTATCTAAAAAAATTTGGTCTAACACATAACCGAAATTGGGTTAGCATGAGAGACGCCCAAACCTTTACAGTGTGATCTCTTGAAGCACTAGCAAAACTACCGGTATTCCACAAATTAAATGCAACCTGTTTTACAGTCTGCGAGTGTTCCATAAACGTTCGTCTGCACCCCCAATCCCTGTCCCAGTCCCAAAGCTTTATTTGTGTATCAGATGATGACAGCACATAAGGCTGGGTATGATGAACAACTATTGATTCAAGAAATTTATCATGAGCACCGAAACTCTTCATCTCCTGCACCTCTGTTTTATAGTTGTACACATGGATAAAACCTTCGTAATATGACCCGGCCAGAAACCATTGAAGCCGTTCAATATACTTGACAAGACAACCTACAGTAAGATTAGCATATCAGTATTTGACTGAGAAAACTTAGTTATGGTTAAAAATGAAACCAGAGATCATGCCTGATGACCCTGTTACTGTTACCAAGCCCAGAAATTTCTGCTAGTAAATACAAATGAGTCCTTGTTAGTCCGATGCAAACAAAAGCATGATACATTTGCTAATATTTGAGGTTTTTGTGGTGACCAATTTAATGAATGCACAATGAGTGTGACGGTTTTTTAGTTTGTTCACAGAAACTTGAAGCATTTTATTATGGCTTACATTGACCTTCAACAAACTTGAGCTTTTCTTTATAGCAAACGTTGGTGATCACCAGTATATGTTCAAACTGTGAGAATACAGTAACTTACCTGCATGTCATAATCCCATAAACCAACACGTCCATTGTAATGACCTGTTATAATCCTGTATGACGTGGAGAAAGTTACTGCTGGATAATCACATTCAATGTACTCTGTTGAAAGAGGTTTAGCTACGCCCATCCTAACTTATATGATACACTCTCACCATGGCTCTGTCTGATTTGCATCGAGGGAACACAAAGCTGCATGAGTTTCCGCCACGTAGGTGATCTGATCCAACAAAACTCTGGTCAATATTCAGAAAACCACCTCAAAGTTGAAAGATCTATATAAGAGAAGAGAGAAGGTCATACCTTCGTAAAAGGTGGGGTTGACGGCTACACAGTGGATGCATGAAAAGAAAAAAAGGGATAAAATGAAGAATCGGTGCTTATCAACCCGTTATAATATCAACAACATTTCATGTACGCAATTGGCCTCTTAGACATATTCAACATGTCGTTATCTTGTTCATCTTTTTTAATGGAGGTGATACGCCCTACCTCTACATCGGTTCGTATCTTGTTCATCTAGAACCCTCTATCAAATATACTAATGTTAGTTGTGTGTTTTCTCATTTAGTGCTACTTTGAAAAATATTTATTAAAGTTCAACCCTGTAAGAGTCTTCATAGAGGGATGGAAAACTTGGCCGGCCAATAAGAATCTAATCTTTCACTTTCGTAACTATAAGGATCATATCCCTTATTTGAATGACCATGGTTGGCTACTCCTAACTAGTGCACATAGCAGAGTATGTATGGCCAAACCGTTGACTTCACATCGAACCTCATTGGTAAAAAAAAAATGTTCTGCAAAATTGAACTAACTCACCTCACATGTCATCTCTCCTTGGGGAGCATATACAACTTTGAGTGTCACATTATGCACCATAATCCCCAAATCTTCGGCCTTCTCAAAATATCGGTCACAATCATATTGGTTTCTGAAAGGCTTGAGGTACTTATCACCTATGCTGCTCTGAAGGACAAAATCGATATTTCTTTCTTCTGGTAGGTTTTTCCTCTTATCGGTTGTCACAACAAGGGTGTAGATGGACCTCAGGGGGACAATGCCATAGAGTGGTAGACTTAGGAAACACCTCTTGTCAATAAGTCTGCTCTTCTCCATAAGCTTAAACGCCACATGTTCATCAACATTGTTCGACAGGTGCAGCGAGCATGGAATCAACTTGTTGGGTTCGAACATGAATAGAAGCTCCGGCGGGTGGATGTCAAGAAGAGAGGTGGAGGCTGCAGGTATTACCTGCAGAAGAATAACTTGCCCGGTTAACATCTTTATAGATTTCCTGATGAAAGTGCGTTACTTGATGCAACCTATCTAAATTTGCTAGACTAATGAGAATGTGTTGCAGATACGTGCGCATGTAAAAGGGTACTCAGCCACAAGCACCTATTTAAAATTGTTGCAAGTCGCCAAGTCAGGTGTTCTAGTATAGTACAATATTATTAGTTCTCCTGTCATCTTTCATATTGAGTAAGCTCACCTCAGACTAGTCACAATGGGGAGTATCATATACTAGTATCATGCATATGATACTAGTGTATGTTACCACTTCCACAATGCATAGTAACATATTTGTGGTATCATATACTAGTATATTTATTAGCTTATAGACTCATCTTGTCTTGAAAAGCGTTATGTTACGGTATCTACCTATGATACCACTAACACCTCTCTCCTCATTAAATGACTGCCACATCATCTTTTTTGCTTATGTGGCACTTATGATACCACCTATGTTACTCCCATTGTGGCTAGTCTCAGAGACTGTCCCTTCTGACCCCGTGTGTGCAAATAATGTTGGCACATTAGATGCTTCCTCTGCACCCAGAACTGCTAGAAAATTGCTTGGTTCTTCATATAGGTGTGGGGCTTTTAGCTGTCCTTGAAAACGACATCCACATTCACCTCATCAACCATGTTGTCTGCCTCTTTATTGAACATGTCTGCAGTTATATCCTCGTCTGCAATACCATCATTCACTTTGGTGCTCCGCACAATGAACGCGTCGGTGTGCCGTGGTGCGTTCTTCTGTGGTTGCAATGTTATATTGATACTACACTTAGATCTTGGCGGCACAATGTCTTTGTTTGGATGTGTGTAGTATTGCAGGGGCTCGTTGTTTGAACACTGGAAGCTATGTAACTATCTGTCTCGTTGGTTAGCTGTAGTGAGCATGATATCCGCTTGTTGAACTCAAAAGGAAAATGTAATTCAAGCGGCTCAATTCCAAGCATATCATCCTCCAAGTAAGGGCTTATCTGTGAGAAATGAGCAAACACACATGGCCATGAACATACTCCCTCCATCTCAAATTAAATGTCACAAAGATGGACAAAAGTTGATATATCTAACACTAAGTTATGTCTAGATACATCCACCTTTCTCCATCTCTGCGAAAATAAATTTGAGACGGAGGGAGTATTTACTCCATGCATACCATCTTATAATTAAGCTGTATTTTGACTATGGCAAGAACATATGTTTAAGTTGAAAAAAGATAATGAGTGCAGCTCCTTCCAATAAAATTTTCTTGTAAGATACATGGCAGTGTGCTGTATAGGTTGATCATGCACGAATGCTTAGAACGTAGGTGGATTTAATAAGGCAAAAAAAAGCTAGTGTTCATTCAGAAGCAAAGATGGAAGCATGCACGTTAAAGCCCAAGAGAGAAAAAACATTGAAAAATAAGGAAGAAAAGTGGAATTCCATTGCTATGCCCATGTGAAAATCCCAAGCAGAAAAAGAAATAAAGAAAAGGCAAATACGAAACGAAGAAAGAAATATAATAAAAGTCTGAAACGGAAAACCGCACAAGACAGGAGCTCTCGCAAGTGCTTTTTAAGGGGTTGCAACTTCTTTATTAGCAAGTTAACTTTAAACTTCTTATAGAATCAGAAAAATAATGCTATTTAGAAATTAGTACTCCCTCTGATCCGGAAAAAAAATGTCGCCAGCTATACTACTGATTCTTACTAGCGCAGTTGTTTTCCAGCGACAGAAAAAACGGAAGCTGATATGGGGATTAGGAGCATATGAAGCTTAATTACCTCAGCAATCGTGGATCCACTAGTATTGCTGATTTGCCCACTAAGAGCATGTCTAAAAGACCCCCTATGTTTTCACCCCCTAAGACGCGTGTAGAGGGCCCTGTATGCACATTTCGCCGGCCAAAAACTCGTGCGAGCTAGTAGACCCCCTACCACCACCCCGTAAAACAGAATATTCTGTTTTACGGGGTGGGGGTAGGGGGTCTGCTAGCTCGCACGAGCTTTTGGCCCCTCAGAAAACAGGGTTTTGGACATTTTGCATATCAATGCAACATCTCACATTGCATAAAATTATCAAAGCACAGAATAATAATCTTAATTATTACAATCAATGTTTCACACAAATAAAATGTTCAAAGCACACAATAATAATCTTAATTATTACAATTAATGTTTCACACAAATAAAATGTTTTCCGAACTGCCAATCAATGTTTCACACATAGAAGAAGAGAAAATGAATCATTGGCCATGCAACTGCCAGTGGTGATCGATCAGATCTTGAGTGAGCTGGTGATGAGTCTCAGCACATTCAATGTCGCGATGCCCTGCAAGAAAAGCTTCAAGCCGATCAGGGTTTCTCTCGGGCACCACTCGGGTGCCAACATTATCATAGAAACATGGCAATCTTAACCCCCTCTCATCTTCGATGATCATGTTGTGAAGAATCACACAACATGTCATGATGTCGACAAGAGTCTCCTTGTCCCAAAACCGTGCAGGACCCCGAACAATGGCAAACCTTGCTTGCAAAACACCAAAAGCTCTCTCAATATCTTTGCGAGCAGACTCTTGTTCTCTTGTGAACTTTGCTTCTTTTCTTGTCAAAGGCCTATCCTTTCTCTCTTTAATTGCCTTCACAAGAGTTGCATAGTCAGGGTAAATACCATCTGTGAGATAGTACCCATGGTGTACTCATTGTTCATAACTTTGTAGTTGCAAGGTGGTGCATCACCCTAATTATTCTTTTAAATAAAGGGGATTTATTCAAGACATTAATGTCATTGAGTGTCCCGGTAGTCTAAAGTATGCATGCCAAATCACAAATCTTGGGATGCCAGCTTCAAGCACAATGGTAGCATCACTGCTTTTTCCACAATACATTCCATGCCATGCTTTTGGACAATTTTTCCATGTCCAATGCATGCAATCTAGACTACCAAGCATCCCAGGCCACCCTCTCTTTTCATTCATCTCCATGAGTCTCTTTGTATCATCCTCATTTGGAGCTCGGAGATACGTCTCGCCATACAACTTGATCACCATCTTGGCAAACATACGCACACAATCAGTGGTTGTTTGTACCCCAATGCGAAGGTACTCGTCAGTATAGTCCGCAGGGATACCATATGCAATCACCCTCATGGCAGCTGATATTTTCTGGTAGGGGCTAAATCCCATGACTTGGGCGGCATTCCTCCGTTGCTTGAAATAATCGGAATTTGCTTCACAGTCTTTCACGATTTTGGTGAACAAACTCCTACGCATGCGATATCTCCTACGGAAGAGACGGGGGGGGGATAGGTAGGTACCTCGGCAAAATAATCTTGCCACAGCTGTTCGTGGCCGAGCGCGCGGTTCCGCGGGATACATATGCGGCCCATGGTGGAACCTCTTCTCTGATCTAGCAGCTTCGCGCGGTCTTCGAGCTCCTTGATGCGGAAGAGGTACTGCATCATCTCCATGTCGTCGTCGCTCAGCAGCTCGTCGAGGTCCGAATCCCCCGATGACCAGCTCAACGAATCATCGGAATGCTCCAAATCATCCATAGTCGCGTCCGCAGACATCTACGACGGTGAAGCAGAGATCAGGCCCCGGAACGGCGAAATCCAAGAGGAACGCGGCACGGCGAGTACTCACCGGAGATGCATGCGGCGCGGCGAGTCGAGGGGCGCCGAGGTCCGCTGAGGGTCCGGCGGAGGTGCGGCGGGGTCCGGCGGATGTGTGGCGGCTCGGAGGCGACCGGATCTACGCGGCGGCGGCTGGCGGCGGGGAGGAGGAAAATGGGGTTCGCAGCTGAAACTTCAGCGCGCCCTAGCTCGCACGAGGTAGAGGGTTGGCCCTGTACATCTCCTCCCGACCCGCACATGTAGGGGTCGACGGACCGCCCCCTACCCAAACTTGTAAAAAATCGTCCGGGGTGCCCGATTTAGGGGGTCTGCTAGATGGCCGGGTAGAGCCCAAACCCGTATATAAGCGGTTATTATACGGGTTTGGGCCATTTAAGGGGTCTGTCAGACATGCTCTAATACCTTCAGTTTCTATTATATCCTGCAGTACATCCCTAATAAAAGGTCGTCTGTAGGGCTCATTTTCCTGGCACCGTAGCCCTATTCCTATGCACTTAGTTATTTGTTGGCAACCTAATGGTGTTTCCATCCCTGATTTTTTCCATCTGTGCCTCCATCTTCTGAGGACCTATCATTTCACAAAGTTAATTTCAGACAATGAACAAAATATTTAACTCAAAATCTAACCGGTGCATGCTCACAAAACCCAAGCAGATGTCTCCAGTAGTGCCGCAAGTTAGGGATGCAAACACATAGAAAACTAGGTTGGACATGTCTGTCTCATCACACCGAGCTCATGGATTGTGATATGCCTACAGAGCACCAATGGGGTGAGCCACAAAGCTTGCGATATGCTATCCAAACTGAATTTAGGTCTAGTTCCATACTTGTCTATCTGTTATCTCTCTTTCCTTATTTGTACTAGCCAATTGTCCATGCGTTGCTACGGGGGAGCCATGCTCATGCCTCTGCTGACCTTCCCATTACGGATGTGCGGGTGTTTTTTTCGTGGGCTGTATTTTTATTTGTACCGTGAAAAAAATGAAAGTACGATGATGGATTGTTGGTGAAAAAAGATGCAAATTATGGTGAAAGTAAATATAAATTATAGTGAATAATTGTGTGTGAAAAAAGAATGTAAATTATGACGATGATAGATCACTGATTGATGCTTACGCATGACCAGCTCACATGCTATGCTTGCGCACGTCCACGTATTGTTTTTGCGATGTGCCTATGGCCTCGTTGTATGGTGACCAAACCACGAGACGGTGCACAAGCAAAGCTGCCCCTCTGCTCTCAATTTCCTTCACGCATCTCGCTAAAAAAATCCTTCAAGCGTGTACATCTGCTGTCCTGTGAAAGTGGTGGTACCTCAGGATGGGAATGGGCCGGGTCGACCCGCTGGGTCACTGACCCGACCCAAAAAATCGAGGCCATTAGGCCACCCGGATCGGCCTTGAAAGAAATTTGGGCCAGTAGGGCCGGCACCAAACAGCCCACTGGGTCAGCCGGGTCGACCCATCTAAGTCTCATATCTTACATCGCATCAGCACCTACAGCCTAATCGCGCCCCCGCCTATCTCTACCGCGCCTGCAGTGCTGCTCCTACTAACCAGTCCAGTCATCAATTCATAGTAACAACACACGATCCAGTCATCTGTTTATATAGTAGCAGCACATATGCTAGTTGTATTCCTTTCCATGCATGCATGTTACGTCCATGACAATTGATCGGCATGAATTTTGGCAAAAAAAAATTAGCTTAGCTCTCTAGCTACCAGCTGTGCATGCCGCGCGTCTTTCTTATTTAACGTATAATTTGGCAAAATAATATGGGTCGACCCATAATACCCAACGGGCCGGTGAGGCCGTTAACTATTTAAAAATGGGTTGACCCATGGCCTCTTTTTTTTTTTGAAGACTTGACCCATGGCCTCTTAAATCGGCCTTGAGGCAACAAGGGCCGGGTCCAAGGCCAGGGCCGGGTCGGCCCATTCCCATCCTGAGTGGTACCAGCGTAGGCCTGCACTGGTGTAGAGGATCAGCCCAAGAGTAGGCGATCGGCCCAAGAGGAGGCACGATCACGTGGACGTGCTAATCGAAGCTGGTCGATCCTAGAAATCAGCAGTCACGAGCAGTTAACAGGGGCAATTCCAACGGAGTCACGATCGGCTAACAAAATCTGTTTACTTCCACGGTTTTTGCGAGAAAGATGAAAGGAAAGCAAAACAGAGAACCTTACGTATGTTTTAGATAGGAGAGATGATTATGAGGCAGTGACATGAGAAACATGTGGCATCAACATCAGTAAAAACACTTTGTGGAACCACTTGAGATTGCAAAGTGAACATTTCCGATTAAACAAGGTCATAGTACAAATGATTTTAGAGTTAAGTGCTGTAAAGGAAAATTACTGGTAGAGTTCATGGTTAAGAAGTGAACTTTCTTAACGGTACCATATCCAATTGCGATAGTATGCAAATTAAGTACACGTACATAAAAAATCATAACAATGTGCAAAGAAAAAAATTAAATTGCGATAGTATGCAAATTCGAGCCGGGGTAGTGTTGGTGGAACTCGTCACGCTGATACCAAGGTGGTAGGAGCTAGGGTTCTACCAGGTCGAGGGCGGAGGTTGTAGGGGAAGGAGGGCGCTGTGCGCGGCCGGGCTCGCGGTCGCCGGCGGCAGGGAGCCGTTGTGCGCGAGGGAGGAGGAGGTGCAAGGACAAGGAGGCGGCTAGGGTTAGGGTTCCGGCTCCTCTAGGAGCCGGGCAATAGAAATAGTCTTATTGCTTAATTCTTAAAGGAGTCTTTCCAGCTGTTTATATAAAGAAAATAAGATAACTTGTGGGCTAAACCCCTAACTAAACCTGCCCAGTGGGCCTCCTTCGGGTATAAGTTACCCCGGTCATAACAATGATATTGTAAAAAAGACCATCTACATGATCTGATGAAACACTTACATTATTATGATCTGGATACACTTATGTCTTGTCACCAGTTCGATGATTATAACACCCAAACTGAATATATCTGATTTGACAGATATCCTGCCACCATGTAGGTATTCTGGCGCGCAATATCCTCTGCATAAAAAGCAATAGAATGGTGCATTATGGCATTAAGAATTTAAAATAAAATACCATGAAAATTGATTTTTATTGTGATGCATTGCTTACAGTGATAAAAAACGGTTTGCGGCCATGGTTTGTGTGGTCTCAGCAAGTCTTGATAGGCCAAAGTCTGTAATTTTGGGCACCATTTGATTATCCAGTAATATGTTGGTAGGCTTCAGATCCATATGAATGATATGGTTTTCCATGTGCAGATGATACAAACCCTCACAGAGTCCTCTGATTATATGATATCGTGCAATCCATTCAAGACCCCTTAATTCATCTGCAGAAAGAAAATAAAACGTAGCATTAAGTTTTCCAAAATCTGATTTGTGATCCAATCTATCCCTTATTGTTTATCGGCTGTGACTTGGAAAGTAGAATTGTATGGAAAGAATACTAAGAAAGCAAGTGCATCAAATGCAACATTGTTGTACCGGTAATATATTTTTGTAGGTTTCCGTTGCTGATATACTCGAAACAGAGTAATGAAAGTGCATTTCGTTTTCCCGGTGTTTTGTGTGTTAGTTAACAATACTAAGTACATTATTTATCGAGGTGTTTAGCGTGCAGGTGTTATACCTAACATCGGCATCGATCACCGAAAAGTCGGTGAAGATTGGCCCGAGTGTTTTGGGACAGAACTCAACCGGATTATTCGGACCGGATTATTCATCCTGGACCGGATATTCCGGTTGCTCTTGAAGGTGCACGAAAACTGCTAAGGACTAGAAGTTTTGCTCTCAGAAGTGAACCGGATTATTTGGTCCGGATTATTCATCCTGGACCGGATATTCCGGTTGCTGCGCAAAACTGCTAAGGACTGGAAGTTTTGCTCTCAGAAGTGAACCGGATTATTTGGTCCGGATTATTCATCCTGGACCGGATATTCCGGTTGCTGCGAAAAATGGCTAAGGACTGGAAGCTTGGAGCTACTGGAGTCAACCGGATTATTTGTACCGGATATTTCATATCCATACCGGATATTCCGGTTGCTGTTGAAGAAGTGGAAAAATGGCTAAGGACTAGAAGATATGCGTGCTGGCATCTACCGGATTATTTGTACCGGATTATTCCGGAACAACCGGATAATCCGGTACAGCTCTGCAGATCTGCGTGGAGCAAGCTGACTGGATATTCCGGTCCAAACTTAGACCGGATATTCCGGTACCTTTTTTCCTGCATAACGACTAGTTGTGAGGAGGGGCTATAAATACCCCTCCTCTTCTTCCCCAAGATCTAGTTCTTCCCCTTAGCATTTATGAGCATTTAAGAACTCACCAAATCTCTCATAACTCCCAATCCCTCCACCCAATCTTGAAGATCTTTGGAGGATTGAAGGAGAAGGCCCCGATCTACATCTTCACCGAGCCGTTCTTCATTTCCCCCTCTCTAGCTTGAGGGATCTTGCCTAGGGTTTCCTCTTGTGGAGAACCTAGGCATCTTGTTACTTGTTGGTGTTTCAAGAAGAGTTGGGAGCACCCAATTTGGTTGTGGGTGTGTGCCCCAAGTTGTTTGTAAAGGATTTGATCCCCGCCTCAAAGGGGTTCAATAGTGGAAGGTGAACTAGGCCTTTGTGGCGGAGTTCATCGGAGAATAGGGTGAAGCCTTAGTGGCGTTGAGTAGGCCTTCGTGGCGAGCTCACACCCCTCCAACGAGACGTACTCCCTTAACAAGGAGGAACTCGGAAATACATCAGTGTCTCCGTGTGCTTCCATCGGTTACCTCGTTCCTCCCTCTCTTTACTTACTCGTACTTGTTGCATTAATTGCTTGCCTTGTCATATAGGTAAATTCACCACTAGTTGCACTATGTAGAGAATTTACCTTATTGTCAAGCCTAAACTACAAGAAAAATTAAAATTGGTCGTAGCACCTATTCACCCCCCTAGGTGCCCATACTTTACTTTCAATTGGTATCAGAGCCCCGGCTCTTCTATCGGGCTTAACCGCCTAAGAGTTTAAGTATGGAAGATGATGTGGTTGACACTCCATCCGATGTCAATGTGACCATGGATGATCTCAATGAATTGAGAACTTCATTGACCTCATCCATAGACACAAAATTTGATGAGTTGCGTCAATTCATGGCACAATTCCTCAAAGACAAAGGACCGGAGGTGGTCGACTCATCCCCTCCGGAACAAACGGAGGGTGCCAAGAAAGGAGTTGATGGTGAACCACTTAAAACTGCTTCCGCCGAACAATCCGCTAAGAAGGGTGCGGGTGGAAAGGAAGGATATCATGCCGTTGAAGGCCAATATTCTCCCGACCCCCCCCCCCCGTCCCTTTTCCCCATATAATTCCTAGAGGAGATCCACCTAAAATTGATGCTTACTCTTTTCGTGAATGGCAATACTATATGGAAACTCACTTGAACTCTTCTTGTATAGATCTTTGGAGAATCACTCGTGACGGATACAAGCCATTTGATCAAAGAATCTCACAAGAAGAGAGGTGGTATTGTCAACTCAATTACACCGCTTTATCCATCCTTCATCAAGCCGTGGGCCCCAATCACATGCCGCATCTTCAACACTTCTCCACCGCCAAAGAAACATGGGATGCACTTGTCATCATGTTTGAGAGCACGCAAAGAAATCGCTATGACACCTTGACCAATGAGGCCGAAGGATTTTTCATGCGTGATGGAAAGATCACGTTGACATGTATCGAAGACTCAAAAATCTTGCCACCGCTTTCTCTAATGCGGGTGCAACACATATTGATGATGCTTGGATCAAGAGGAAGTACATAATTGCCGTGATGCCTTTTGAGGGCACGGATATGAAAGCATTCAAGGGAGACATGATTTCTCCACTATGACCTCAACCCAAGTTATGCAAGAATTGAGCTCCTACAAAGTGCAAACCAAGAATGCTCTTGACAACCGTGCTAGGGCCATTGGAATGCACCAAGGAGCTTCCGTTGCTTTGAAGGCCAAGGCTTTGTCAAGAGAAGTTGAGAATTATGAAGATTGTGAAGAAGCATTGCCTCCATTGAAGGAACAAGACTATGATCCCGTTTCTAAAGGATCTCATTGCTCTTACCGTGCAAAAGTTTTGGAACAATCCCCCCAAGGGCAAGAAAT
The DNA here is from genome assembly GCA_028641055.1 of Alopecurus myosuroides. NCBI lineage: Eukaryota > Viridiplantae > Streptophyta > Magnoliopsida > Poales > Poaceae > Alopecurus > Alopecurus myosuroides. The sequence goes on from CM054057.1 coordinate 570,562,680, forward strand.
ATGTTGAGAGAAGACCAAGTCTCGTTATGGATATGATGGGGCTCAAAAAGTGAGAACTTGCTTCAATTGCCAAGACAAGTATCACTTCATTGCGGAGTGCCCCTACAAGAATAGAGAGAACCATAGTGGCAAGCTCATTCTTAAGGACAAGTCCAAGGTTGAATACAAAACCTCATTTCAAGAGGAAACCATTCAACAAGAAAACCCCCACCAAGTTTGTGCTCTTGACTCAAGAGGAGTATGATTCCGGGAGTGATGAAGAAGAAGAAACAACAAGTGAAGTGGCCGCTCTAGCTATTGCATCCACTCCATCTTCGCCATCCCTCTTTGAATCCCCCAATGAAGATCTCCCTCAACGCAATGCCAAGTGCTTAATGGCAAAGGCCACGGAGGTATCATCTTCTCCTATCTCTAAGACCCCTAGTGAACTAGAACATATTGCTAGTCTTAGAGAAGAAGAAGAAAGGGCCTCTTTGGACCATTTTATGTCTAACATGCAAGGGGAGACCAAGAAATACTTTGAGTATCTCATGAGGCAATTGGGAGAGGCCCAAGAGGCCCTTGAGAAGAAAGGTGAAATTGAGAGAAGGGATGCGAATGAAATTGCATCTCTCTCTATGACTCTTGAGTAAGAGCATGATGGTAGAGTTTCTCTAGAGGATGAAATTGAATCTATTGAAACAACTCATAATGAACTTGTCTCTAAAATCATTAAGGAACGTGATCTTGCTATTGTTAAATATAAAAAGGCTAAAAAGGATAAAGTCGAGTTTGGGGTTGGTCATGGTAAACTAACCGAGGAGTTTGAAAAGCTAACCAATGCTCACAAAGCTTTGGAAAGCCAACACTCATCCCTCAAAGAGTCGCATGAACAACTCCAAACTCAACTTACTCAATCTAACCATCCTAGCATTTCTACTTCTTCTTGTGATCATGCAAATATTATTGAGGAAAATGCTAGGTTGAAGGATGAGCTAGCAAGGCTCAAGGGCAAAAGCACTCTAGCCGAAAAGGTGGTGCTCGCCACCCCACAAGTGGTTGCCCCAAGCTCAAATGCGGTCATTACTAGACCACAATTGAGTGCTCCAAGGTAACAAGTGGGCAAGCAAGGTCTTGGCTATGTTGCCAAGAAAAGGAACAAGAAAAAGAAGAACAAGAAGATGAACAAACATGGTGCTTCGGGTGGTATTGTCATTAGGGACAACACTACTCGTAGCACACCCGCACAAGCAAGCAATGTTGCCTCAAGTAGTGTCATGAGGGACAACACTACTCGTAGCACTCCACGGGAACTAATAACCCACCATTTCTTATATGTTGATTATTATGTTGTTGTGCAAGCTAAATATGTTGGTCCAATTGAGGGGTTCATTGACTACACTATATGGGTTCCAAAGACCCTTGTTACTAACATAAAGGGACCCAACTCGGGTCCTAACTCTAGTCAATGATCTCTTGCAGGACTATGCTTCCGGTGGGACTAAATGGATTCTTGATAGTGGATGCACTAATCATATGACCGGAAGCAAAGAACTTGTGACGGAGTTGCGACCAAATGACATCCAAGCAACCGTCACCTATGGGGACTTGTCCAAGTCTAAGGTATCCGGGTTTGGCAAGGTTGTGGTGGCTCCCGATATCACTATCGTGAACGTCATGCTTGTCGAATCCCTTGGTTACAATTTACTTTCCGTTCGCTCTCTTAGTAAGATGGGTCTCTCCGTCTTCTTTGATGGTGATATTGTGGTCCTTTTGATGAGAAAGACTCTTGACGTCGCTCACGTGGGACATGTTGAAAATGAGTTGTATGTGGTGGACTTTTCGAAGTCAACCAACACTCAAGCAATGTGTCTTTTCGGGAAGGCGGACTGGGGATGGTTATGGCATCGCCGCCTATCCCATGTCAACATGAGAACTTTGCAAAGTCTTCACAAAAGTGGCCTTATTGTTGGACTAAAAGAAAATGTTTCCTTTGTAAAGGATCGCGTTTGTAGGTCGTGTGTTGAAGGGAAGATGCATGACATTGTGCATAAGGCCAAGACTATTATTTCATCAAAGAGTATCTTGGAGCTTCTCCATGTTGATCTCTTTGGTGCCGTGCCCGAGGCAAGTCTTGGCGGCAAGAATTATTGCTTGGTGATTATCGATGATTATTCAAGATACACTTGGGTTTATTTCTTCAAGTGCAAAAGTGAGACCCAACAAACCATCACCGACTTCTCCAACGAAGTGCAACGTCAACACAATGTGCAAATCATGGCTATTAGGAGTGATAATGGCTCGGAGTTCAAGAACTATACATTGAATGAATTTCTTAGTGAAGAAGGCATTCGTCACCAATACTCCGCCACTTACACTCCTCAACAAAATGGTGTTGCCGAAAGGAAGAATCGCACTCTCTTGGATATGGCAAGGACCATGTTGGCGGATTACTCTTCTCCCCAATATTTATGGGCCGAGGCCATATCCACCGCATGCCACTCCTCCAACCGCCTCTACATCCGCAAAGGCTTGTGCAAGACCCCTTATGAGATCCTCACCGGCAACAAGCCCAACGTCTCCTACTTCCGAGTATTCGGTTGTAAGTGTTTCTATTTGATCAAGGGCGTTAGGTTGTCTAAATTTCAATCCAAAACTATTGAAGGTATATTTGTTGGTTACGGTGCCGAATCCCACACTTATAGAGTCTATGACAAGACTTCTCGTATTGTCATAGAATCTTGTAGTGTGGTTTTCAAGGAAAATGACGGCTCCCAAGTGGCGCAATTTCATGTTTCAAATGTAGATGTTGAAATGCCCCAAGAAGCCATAGGAAGGATGGGTGTGGGATTTTTCCGCCCCATCGAGGGACACCTTATGGCGACTCGAGAAGGACTATGCTCTACTCAAGTGGAGCCCTCCTCTACATTTGAAGATCAAGCCAACCAAGAACATATTCAAGACCCTCCTCTCATTGACCAAGTGACTCCGCAAGTCGTACCCACTCCTCTCATTAATGCAAGTCAAGGTCAAGGCCAAGATCAACCTTCTTCTTCATCCTCTCCGCAAAATGAAACAAGTGTTGAAGATACTATTGTTGATGATGATGATGTTGATCAATGCCAAGTTGGTCAAGACGGGGACCCAAATGATCAAGATGATCAAGTGATCCCTCCTCGCAATAATGAGGAGATCGAAGCCTGTCGGATCAAAAGAATAAGAAGAGCTTTGAAGCAAATTGATGCCCAAGATGACAAGGTCTTGGAGGGTGTTCAAACTAGAAGATCTACAAGAAGGCAATTGGCTCATTTTTGTGAGCATCAAGCTCATATCTCTATGGTGGAGCCTAAGAAAGTGTATGAAGCTCTTGAGGACTCCGATTGGGTTGAAGCTATGCATGATGAGCTCAATAACTTTGAGCGCAACAAAGTTTGGATATTGGTTGAGAAACCCAAGGATTGCCACAATGTTATTGGCACCAAGTGGATTTTCAAGAACAAGCAAGATGAGAATGGCATTGTCATTAGGAACAAGTCAAGATTGGTCGCTCAAGGTTACACCCAAGTTGAAGGCATTGACTTTGATGAAACCTACGCGCCCGTGGCTCGCCTTGAGTCCATCCGTATCCTCCTTGCTTATGTATCCTCACATAACTTCAAATTGCAACAAATGGATGTGAAAAGTGCTTTCTTGAATGGTCCACTAAAAGAGGAGGTATATGTCAAGCAACCTCCGGGGTTCGAGAATCTCAACTTTCCTAACCACGTTTACAAACTTGACAAGGCTCTCTATGGTCTCAAACAAGCACCTCGTGCTTGGTATGAGCACCTTAGGGAGTTGTTAGATGATCGTGGTTTCGAAGTTGGGAAGATTGACCCCACTCTCTTCACCAAGAGAGTAAAGGGAGAGCTTTTCATATGCCAACTCTATGTGGACGATATCATCTTTGGCTCAACTAACCAAGCTTTCAATAATGAGTTCTCTAAGCTTATGACTGACAGGTTCGAGATGTCTATGATGGGTGAGCTTAAATTCTTTCTTGGCTTTGAGATCAAGCAATTGGCTCGTGGGACTTTCATTTCTCAAGCCAAGTATACCCAAGATATGATCAAGAGGTTTAACTTCCAAGATGCTAAGATCAAGACATCTCCTATGCAAGTCAAGTGTCATCTCTCTCGTAATCCAAAAGGGAGTAAGGATGTGGACCAAAAGCTTTATCGTTCTATGATTGGTTCTTTGCTCTATCTTTGTGCATCTAGGCCCGATATCGTTTTGAGTGTAGGTGTGTGTGCAAGGTATCAAGCGGCTCCTAAGGATTGCCATTTAATGGCGGTTCATAGGATCTTTCGTTATTTGGTTCATACCCAAGATTTGGTTTGTGGTACCCAAAGGGGGCACAATTTTCTCAATGGATATACGGATTCCGATTGGGCGGGTGATCAAGATGATAGGAAGTCAACTTCTGGGGCTTGCCAATTTCTTGGTAGGTCCCTTGTAAGTTGGTCCTCGAAGAAGCAAAATTGCATTTCACTTTCCACCGTCAAAGCCGAGTATGTTGCCGCCGCTAGTGCATGCACTCAATTGTTATGGATGAGGCAAACTCTTAAGGAATATGGTGTCCATTTGGACAAAGTGCCTCTTTTATGTGACAATGAAAGTGCCATCAAGATTGCTTACAACCCGGTGCAACACACAAGGACGAAGCACATTGAAATTCGCCACCACTTCATCCGTGATCACGTGGCAAGAGGGGATATTGCACTATCTTATGTGCCCACCAAGGACAATCTTGCGGATATTTTCACGAAGCCACTTGATGATGCAAGATTCTTGTTCTTGAGGAATGAGCTAAATGTGATTGATTCAAGGAGTTTGACTTGACTATCTTGCACACACCCCTATAGATGAAACGTATTCGAGTTTAGATGTAGGCATGGACATAGGGGGAGTGTTATCCTAATACATTGGATTCTCCCTCCCCCCATTATGCCCAAAGCAAAAAATTCATTATGATATCTCTTTTTCTAATGTTGAATTGTGAGCTTCAATGTCGAGAATTGGCAATGCACCCAAGATACATCTTCGCGGTTGCATACCATGATCTCTTACATGGTGGCCTAGGCCACCAACCTCTTCGTTTCGAAGAGTTGGATCTTAGTTGGGTTTTTTCTACTTGTCATTTCATTGCATTTCGTGTGTTTTTCCCTTTCAAGTGTTTCTTCCTAGGAAAATCCCACTCAATTGGTATTTTATTTGGTTGATTCTTGCTCTTGAGAGGGATAAGTACTAGTTTCAGTTTGTTGATCTATCCTAAGCCTTTCTATCAAAAAGCCTTTCTTATCTAAGCACTAGTGTCGTCCTTTGAAAACGAGGAAATTTCGAATCAGGAGGCAGTCGGAATTTCCGGTCCAGTTCTGGACTGGAATATCCGGCTGTACCGGAATATCCAGTTCAAGTATGAACCAGAATATCCGGTTCGGCGCACATCATAAAACCTGGAGCCCGACGGGGGGGGGGGCAGTTCTTGCCCTTTTCCCATCTGCTCCTCTCCACCCCAAAACGCCGCCGCCGTGATTCTTGGCCTCCCGGGCCGTTTCCTCCGCGGGATCTTGGAGCTTTGGCCCGGATCTCGTTCCCCTCGTGATTTGGAACGTTTCTACCCAAGCATCTTTCTCCATGGACTCCGGTAATGTTCAAATCTTTTGAATCTTGGTGCTATAACCGTCCTATCCATTTTTTGCGTTTTTGTTGGTATGCTTGTAGTCTGTAGAGGTCCCCTTGCATGCTAAAACGAGATTAGATTCACTTTGTACAATCTTCGTTGAAATCTGAGATCTAGATTGATTTGGTGATGTTCCGCAACCTACCGGAATATCCGGTCCACGACTGAACCGGAATATCCGGGTGACCGGAATATCCGGTTCAGTTTTTGTTGGCTATGTCCAGTACTGTTTTGGGGCAGCCCCAAATTAATCTTTCCCAGATTTCTACCTCGATTGTCTCCTGGAATCTCCTCTATTGTTTTTATGCATGTTTGTTTCCGTTGTTTGACACTAGTGTACTCATATTGTGCTATTCTTCTACTATCTTGGTTCACAGGTGATGAGGGTGAGAGGCGCGTTCCTAAGCGCACCAAGCAGGTTTCTGTCAGAAACAAGAGGAAGGCTCGGCTCAACTATAAGACCGACATTCCTGTTCCGGACTTCAATGAGCTCAGGAAGAAGGATGTCTACCTTTCTCCACGTGTTGCAAATATTGATCCTCGGTTCTGGAATCTGGAGCAGTCCTATATTTATGCTGATATCTATTGTGACTACCGTCATCCTTGCCGTGCCATGCAGCCATTTGACTTTGCCGCTCTCAAGGCCAAGGAGGAATTTGCTGATGCAGCTAGTATTGTTGAGCGGTTTGGACTAGTGAAGCTTATGGAGACTCAGTGCAACTACAACACACAGCTTGTGATGCAGTTTATGTCCACTCTAGTGTTCAGTACTCAGGATATTGTGTGCCGCCTCAAGTGGATGTCTGAGTCCACAGCTTGTGAAGCATCATTCGAGAGGTTTGCCCGTCGTCTTGGATACTCTTACCGCGATCACACTCCTCTTGGTCGCCGCGTCTATGAGGTTGATAGGCCGAGGAGGGAGGTGGCCATGGCTGAGGTGTATGCTCCTGGATTCACCATTGGGGGACTTGAGGGACTTCTTCCACTTTATGATCAGCTGGTTCGCATTTTCAGATCCTTCCTTGTGCCGAGTGGAGGTAACAATGATGCTCTCACCACTCCTTTATGCAACCTTCTGATTCTGGCTAAGGAGTGCATGGAGGAAGAGGACCCGTCTGTCTCCTATACTGTGGATGTGATGGACATCATCTATCACGAGCTATACTCTGCTATGGTGGCTACACCATTCCCTATGCTCCCTATATCATGATGCTCATCAAGTATGAGATGAGGAAGGAGTACACAGAGTTACCCATGGCTGAGCACAAGGTCAAGAAGCTGTACGTCAAGAGGAAGATGAAGACTGCTGCTGCTTCTCAGAGTGCTCCTTTTGAGGGTGGTCCCTCTATGGGAGGTCCTTCTACTGGCTCTCAGTCTACACCCAGGGCGCCCGTTTCTGATATTAGCACTTTGCGCCACGACAGGAAGCTCTCCTGGTTTCACCGCAACGTGCTCTGCATGAAGGTGGATATTCACAAGGAGCAGTACAGGGCGTATCGCAGGGACACTGCCATGGCTAGCTCACAGCGACAGATTCTCCACCACGTGAGTGGTGGCACTGGTGATGTACCTGCTCCTCTCGCTGCTTAGTCTTTCTCTGGTTGGTCTGCTGGGGATTTCACTCCTTGGGAGAGCATTGAGGAGGCTCTCCGGTCTACTCAGGATACTACTTCTGGAGCTCATGATGAGGATGATGATGAGGAGGAGTATGAGGATGAGGAGTCTGATGCTGAGCAGGAGTCTGGAGGCGAGTCGGATGCTTAGACCGTGTCTGGGACATTAGATTAGCTATTTCCCTCCTTTTTGGTGTCTCGATGCCAAAGGGGGAGAAGTAGCTATTAGACTACGGGATTTTCATGGGTTCGGGCACAAGAATTTGCTTTTATCATTCTTTGAGGGCTTGTGTCCATTTTAGTATCTTCGTTTGTCGTGTTCGTGAACTTATGTCGTTTATTGTCTCGTTTAAACCTATGTGTGCTATTGTGTGTGAGACTATGTTGGTTATCTGGATATTATCATGGTTTATCTATTAGTGGTGTGATGGTTATCTATCGTATATGTTGAGGAGATTATCTATAGTTGTGCTTGGTTATTCTTGGATATATCATCTTCGCACAAGGTATATACTTCTTTTTTACACTCAACATATTGGTGATATTGACTCATTGGCATGTTTGCTACTTGTTGGAAATTTCTCTCTATACATCATTGCATCTATTTGCGTTTGAGGCAAACAAAAGATATGCATAGAGATAGGGGAGATATTCCCATCTTGTTTCAAACATGTTTCCTGTCAAGGTTTTATTGCAAATCTTAGTATTGTCATCTAACACCAAAAAGGGGGAGATTGAAAGTGCATTTCGTTTTCCCAGTGTTTTGTGTGTTAGTTAACAATACTAAGTGCATTATTTATCGAGGTGTTTAGCGTGCAGGTGTTATACCTAACATCGGCATCGATCACCGAAAAGTCGGTGAAGATTGGCCTGAGAGTTTTGGGACAGAACTCAACCGGATTATTCGGACCGGATTATTCATCCTGGACCGGATATTCCGGTTGCTCTTGAAGGTGCGCGAAAACTGCTAAGGACTGGAAGTTTTGCTCTCAGAAGTGAACCGGATTATTTGGTCCGGATTATTCATCCTGGACCGGATATTCCGGTTGCTGCGCAAAACTGCTAAGGACTGGAAGTTTTGCTCTCAGAAGTGAACCGGATTATTTGGTCCGGATTATTCATCCTGGACCGAATATTCCGGTTGCTGCGAAAAATGGCTAAGGACTGGAAGCTTGGAGCTACTGGAGTCAACCGGATTATTTGTACCGGATATTTCATATCCATACCGGATATTCCGGTTGCTGTTGAAGAAGTGGAAAAATGGCTAAGGACTAGAAGATATGCGTGCTGGCATCTACCGGATTATTTGTACCGGATTATTCCGGAACAACCGGATAATTCGGTACAGCTCTGCAGATCTGCGTGGAGCAAGCTGACCGGATATTCCGGTCCAAACTTGGACCGGATATTCCGGTACCTTTTTTCCTGCACAACGACTAGTTGTGAGGAGGGGCTATAAATACCCCTCCTCTTCTTCCGCAAGATCTAGTTCTTCCCCTTAGCATTTATGAGGATTTAAGAACTCACCAAATCTCTCATAACTCCCAATCCCTCCACCCAATCTTGAAGATCTTTGGAGGATTGAAGGAGAAGGCCCCGATCTACATCTTCACCGAGCCGTTCTTCATTCCCCCCTCTCTAGCTTGAGGGATCTTGCCTAGGGTTTCCTCTTGTGGAGAACCTAGGCATCTTGTTACTTGTTGGTGTTTCAAGAAGAGTTGGGAGCCCCCAATTTGGTTGTGGGTGTGTGCCCCAAGTTGTTTGTAAAGGATTTGATCCCCGCCTCAAAGGGGTTCAATAGTGGAAGGTGAACTAGGCCTTTGTGGCGGAGTTCATCGGAGAATAGGGTGAAGCCTTAGTGGCGTTGAGTAGGCCTTCGTGGCGAGCTCACACCCCTCCAACGAGACGTACTCCCTTAACAAGGAGGAATTCGGAAATACATCGTGTCTCCGTGTGCTTCCATCGGTTATCTCGTTCCTCCCTCTTTTTACTTACTCGTACTTGTTGCATTAATTGCTTGCCTTGTCATATAGGTAAATTCACCACTAGTTGCACTATCTAGAGAATTTACCTTATTGTCAAGCCTAAACTACAAGAAAAATTAAAATTGGTCGTAGCATCTATTCAACCCCCCCTAGGTGCCCATACTTTACTTTCAAGTAATCTTTCCCTTATTTCAGCGTAAATGTACTCTCTTCGACCTTCAATTTTCATTGCCACCTGCTCGGTGTTAGCACAGAAGCCGAGAAACCTGACCACATTTTTATGGTTAACCTTTAATAGACTGTCGACCTCGCGATAAAATAACTTCTCATCGATTGTGTGGTTGTTCATGATCCTCTTCACAGCAACATTTCCATTCCGTAGGATGCCCTGTTTAACGTCTCTTGAGAGCATTTAGCTCTGATAAGGAAAAAAAATTGAAACAGCAGTGCAGTAAAACAACGAAAAAGGAGGTCTATACATTCCCAAGAACTCAACTTTAGTTATATGCCACCCAAACAATCTGACTTGGCAATGTACTACCAGGACGGAGTTGATATTTTTGAGATGCTCTTCATCCGTTTTCTACTATAGTATATAATCTACAAGATAAAATCAGGTGAATCTGTGCCCTAGTAAAAGAGAACATACTCCAAAGCTCTCCAAAAACTTCCAAGTTTTTTTTTAATGTACAGTTTTGAATGAAATGTGAACATGCAAATTTATTCATTTCCATGGTGTAAACCAGAAAAAATTGAGTACACTAAGTAGTTGTTTTCTCCCCGTCATTGTCTTCTAACGTGTTGTATACACAGTTCCTTTAGAAATATACAATAATTTACCTTATAGACCGTTCCGAATCCACCTTGGCCAATTTCTCGCGGTTCCGAGAATTTGTCTGTGATTTCTCTCAATAAAGCAAACGGCAGATTCGTCGGTTTCTCTTTTCCATCGAGTATATGCTCCAGCATGTCATGTTCCATTTATCTTCTGTCCAATCAATTACTAGAATGTTACACAATTCGCTACTTTAGCATATATTGCAGCAAGGAAAACAAATTTAGCTCCTCATACAGCGAATTTGCATCGATACAGGGTAGCAGGCTAGCAGCCACAGTGCCTAGAATGTCAACTGGGTCACACTTTCGTGGCATTCTCCACTCACCGTGCTGTGTGATTTGTTTTCTTTCTAAAGGTAGATAGTACCAAAAATACAAAAAAGGATGTGCTCGTCAAGTTGAGACAGTAATTCTTTTCTAGTACTCCCTCCGATCCATATTAATAGGTGCTGAAGTGGATGTATTTAGACATGTTTTATTGCTAGATACATCCACTTCAGCACCTATTAATATGGATCGGAGGGAGTACTAGTTCTGTTAAAAAGCTTCACTCTGACGCATACAGCAGGCAGACAGTACTGCTGGACAAAATCGGGAATCGGAAACAGATTCAGAAAAAAAAACAGAGAAAGGGATGAAATTGGCTAGCCACGGACTGGATTCCTGCATCCGGCCCGAGCGTTGACCAGAGAGACTTTCCGTACCTTCTCCTCTCCCGGCTCGTGCACGTCGACGGCGTGCGGAAGAGGCGTCTACGGCGTGTGCGGAGGAGACAGCGGGATGCGGCTAGGGGAGGTGTAGGAGAGGCGGCGGCCGACAGAGGGAGAGCGGCGATGCAGGGAAGGAGCGACTGATTCGGAGAATTGACGGCCGACGAGACTTGTGCTGGACTTTTCGGCTCTGTGACTGTGGCAATCGGCAAGGTTGGTCATCCACAAGTCAAAGAGTCGCCGCATTGTTTGCTCGTCATCGCCACGTGCCTCTCTTGTAATAAAGTATCACGTGCTTTGGCGGCCCGGCCAGCCTCATCATCGGTTGATCTGGCTTCATGACGTTCCCCAGTTGTAAACTTTGTGGTGGTCACCAAGTTTTTTTTCTTTTTCGAAAAGACCAATTTATTGATCATCAACAATGGTAAAGAATTTCGAGAGTAAGAAAAACTACAAAAGGGTCTTTGGACCACTTAGTCGGAGCCGCGTAAAGCTCGTCGTAGTAGAGCTTGTTGTAGTAAACGGATAGAAAGTCGTCGTGTTATGCCCCCAAAAGACCAGCGCATCAGAGTAGTAACTATCGCCAATGATGACAACCGTAAATTGGAAGAACCAAACCTGTAACCACACGAGAACGTACTAGATCCCTGAAGATCCTCCGGACACACGCCTCCATGTGCCCTCTGTCGGCGCTAGACAACCACCGGAGCGAGGATGGGACAGGGAGGACATTATTCTGACTTTAAGATGTAGCCGTCGTCTAACCATCTCGAAGAAGACACTGGACAAAAACCTAACAAAAAAAAGGGAACCCTCCCGCCGGCGAGAGACCGTGATCCGCCACGCCTCCATGGCCCTAAGGCCACCAGAGGCAGAACGAACCGGCATTGTCGCCGACGAGGGGGACGGAACCCTAGATGGGTTTCTAGGGGAGCCTCATGATCGCTTTCTCTCCAGCCTCTCTCCTCGTATCGTTTCATTCTCCCGTGATGGTCACCAAGCTAGTTCAGCCTATATAATGGAATATATGTGTTCTACGTAAACTACTCTCCATATATGGGCACTAGATCAAAAACTATGTGTGGTGCATGGCCATAACTTCGTCATTTGGCTCCCTAAAAAAAAACTTCGTTATTTGGCTTTGAAACTCATTCTCCTCTTCATAAATGATAGGCCTCCTTATGATACAACTTTATGTAAAGTATGACAAATCTCAGATATTTCATTTTTCATAGAAACTAGTGGACATAAGAGGAGTCCATGCCTAAGGATATTTTTTAGTTAGCTTTCACTTTTTTGAGTTTTTTTTGTAAATTTTGCAAAAATTCCCGGTATGGCCATGCACTCAAAGGGGTCGAATTTTCCGAAACTATGGATGTTCCTATGAAATAACCAACCCTGTGCACTTAAAAATGATTTTTTCAGAAATTCATGATGAAAGTATAACACAGTTGTAGTTCAAATTTGAATCAGTTTTGGCAAATCATCATAAAATGGGTTAAATGGGCGAAATTAGGTAGGATTTGATAAAATTACTAATATTTGAGGAATGTCCATCAAATGGGGACTAGTTTGTGTGAATGGGTGCCATTTTGCACCATATTTATTATGGTTGTTTCACAAAAAACTCAATTTGGACACTTATAAAATGAAAAATGATATTTCGAAAATTAATTTGAAAACCCAAGTTCGAAACATTGTTCTCCCATACCAAGGTACAACAACTCGCCACATATGGGCACTAAATCACAAACTATGTGTGTGCATGACCATAACTGGTCATTTGGCTTTGAAATCCATTCTCATATTCATAGATGATATGTCTCCTTGTGATGCAACTATATGTAAAGTAATTTTGGACCGGATATTCCGAGTCTAACCATAAATTCCGGTTCAAAAGTGAACCAAAAATTCTGATCAACACCAGTACCCAACTTCCTAGTTTCCAAATTTCTTGTGTGCGAGATAGAATTTGATCTTTTAGATAGAAAGGCTTAGGATAGAAACCAAACTGGTAATAGTATTTTTCCCACTCACTTGCAAGATTCAAATGTGAAAGGCTAAGTGAGAGAGATTTTCCTATAAAACACTTAGCTAGGAAAACGAGAGAAATGCAACGAAATCTAAATAAATCCAAACTAATATCCAACTCTTCACAAAGAAGAGGTTGGTGACTTAAGCCACCATGTAAGAGATTATGGTATGACACCGCGAAGATATATCTTGGGTGCATTGCCAATTATCAACATTTAATCTCACAATTCAACATTAGAAATAGAGAGATAACAATGAATTTTTGCTTTGGGCATAATGGGGGGAGGG